>OY039072.1:17318700-17911200 GCA_955850985.1 Elophila nymphaeata | reverse complement strand
GAGAGAAAACACGAAAATATCGCAATTAGAATTTTCTTCATACACTTGTGTAGCACTCATGAAGGTATTAATGTCTCGTGCCACGAAAAATAAAAATAAACAGTCTTCAAAACCGTTTAAAAAAAAAATTTTTTATTACATCGTTTATTTCAAATATTATGGTTGGCACCGACCTCAAAAAAAATTTTTTTTTTTTAAACATAAAATTTTCATTTCACCGGTTTTATTTTTGCAGGCCCTTTTTTATTTTTAGTGTTGTGAGTATAGAAATTTTAAATAGGCATTATTAGGGATAACTCAAAAACTACTCGTTAAATATCGATCAAATTTAAATGGGACCACATGACAAGCACCATTCTTCAAAATCGGTACACAGTAAAGAGTTATGATGAAACACACATAAAAAAACATATAGTCGAATTGAGAACCTCCTCCTTTTTTTGAAGTCGGTTAAAAATTTTACTTGACTACGGCTGTTAATTGAAGTAAACAGTTTAAATATTAAATCTATATTTAATTTTTTTATAGATAAGGTATGTTTGTACCTACATAGCCTAATTACAGTAACGCAAGAAAAGCTTTTCAAAAACCTATAAATTATTACTATAGTCAATTACAATAAATGTTCTTTTTTTACTTTTTTGAAATCTTACAACACAAATTAGAGTAAATTAGGTGGTTTTATTGTAATTGGTGTGCAGTGAGGAAAGTTTTATTATAAATATTATTTTTTTTCTTCTCTCATCTGCATATTTGGCACACCGGACAAATCTCCGTGATTTTTGTTGTGCTAATAATTTTGTACTTTTATTTTTATTTTTAATAAACAAACTAAAAAAAAATCAAAATATATTGAATCAACCCTATGAAGTGCACTCAAAGTTTGCCATCCATTTGCAGAGCACAAGTCTGTATTCGTAATACATTTTCATTCGGCAATAACACTAGGGGATATAATTAATAAGCTTAATATGATTAGTAGTTGCTCTCTTCAAAGTTTGGTTCGCCTCGTGAGCACTCTCTGTTTATAAACGAAGAGCACACAGTACGAAAAGCTTGCTATCGCTGTTTAGTTTGAGCTGATATTGAAATGTATTGTAATGGTAATTAATAAAAAAAAGAATTCATTCAAAACATTTCATAAAAATATCTTCTTTTGCTCTTGTAAGTAAATAAAATAAATGAAGAGTGATATTAAGTATATCTATATCTAGTTTATTTTTTTAAATCACATTTGCATGTGGTCAATGTCTATCGTAGTATCTTTAAGGAAATCCGATTCCAAATCAAGTTGAAGGGACTTGATTTTGAATCGGAAGAACCAAGCTTAAAGCTAACCATCCTATTCTCATTATGTACGGATCATTATACACGGTGATTTTTTTAATTACTATTTTTTCATATTCTCCCTTTTCAGGTAAGACAAACGAATTAAGTGTGTAGCAAAGAGAGTGCAGAACTTAGAAATTTTCGTTTGGTGCCAGGAATATTTTTGAGTATTTTATATAGAAATGCATCTTGGGAACTCTTGGCGAGAAAATGATGGTTAATGGTTAAGTGGTGAAATATTATAAAATTGTTTTAAATTGTGTGAAAACGGCATTTGTACCACGTACCTCAGTTTTGATATCATTAGTTCGCCAGCGATCATGGCGCATGCAACTGCGCCCGAAATATCGGAATAATAACAAAACTGTGGTACGTGGTACAAATCCCGTTTTCACACAATTTAATATTATAAAATTTTCTACGAAAACCCTTATTTCATATAATTTATTCTATTAATCTCGTAAATTGAATACCGATGCTTGTAAACCAACATAACAGCACTGTCGTTGTCGTTGCTTAAAATACAATCTGGAAAAACGAGTTTTGAATTATAAAAAAATATCTATTTGCGCAATGAAAGCACACCATTCAGCCTTTTTTAATAAAAAAGAATCAGACAACGACAAACCACACATTGCAAGTAACATTATGAAATAAAAACCTTAATAATTTAAACTTAACATCATTGCCCAACGAAGCAAGCATGTGTGAAGTTCGATCAGTTATTGGGTCGGTCTGCAGCCGCAGGCATTTGCGGAAGCTGGTACGGGTAATTCGCGTTTACCGGCTTTTTATCTGCCGTGAAATTCTGTTGTAATGAGCGTGACTATTTTTGATGCTTCCTAAATGACAATTTTTTTAATTAGTATAGATAGGTTTGTGTCTTTTAAAAATAAGGTAGACACAAAAGTACGGTTCGCCTTTTTAAAATATAGGTAACTAGCTTTTGCCCGCGACTTCGTCCGCGTGGAATAGTTAAATCAAATCAAATATCTATATTGCGTATCACTTGCTTTCTTGCGAATAGTTACTTTAGGCAGCATTTTATTTCTTTGTATATGTACTTATTTTGCAAAAATACATATACAGTATAGTACACGGCAGTTTTTATGTGTACATAAAAACTGCCGTGTACTATACTGTATATGGCATTTTTACAATCTATCATTTTATGTTTTCCCATCCTTTGCTAACTTACATGCAACCTTTCATCCCCACATGGGTCAATATTTCAAAAACGCTAGAACAAATATTTGCTTATTTCTTATCCCGTGCTATTAAAAATTTCATGGTTTTATCTTTGGTAATGAGGAATCTCATAAAAAAATTCATCTCATATTTCAAGCCCTTCATTCCCTCTTTTACAAAAAAGCTTTTATTCCATTTCGACGTTTAGTCTATTTTTGTACCAAACATCAAAATCGGTTCAGGTATGGGCGTGAAAGTCATTAAGTTAAAAAGTCGCGTCCGCCATCTTGGATCTCAAAATGGATAATCCGTACCCTATAAACCACGAAAATGATATCCTTTTTAATAATAAGTTAAAAAGTAGCGTCCGCAATCTTGGATCTAGAAATTGATGATGTATTTGGAATCGACTCCCGAAAACTATAAAAATGATACCCATTTCGATTTTATGTTAAAAAGTCGCATCTGCCATCTTGGATCTCGACATAGATGATGAATTAAGAATCAGGACCCCCGAAAACCTCGAAAATTATACCCATATTCCTATTAAGTTAAATAGTCACGTCACGCCATCTTGGATCTCAAAGTCGATGTTTTATTCGGAGTCAGAACCCTCCAAAAACCACGAAAACGATACCCATATTGATATTTTGTTAAAAAGTCGCGTCCGCCATCTTGGATCTGAAAATGGATCGTGTATTAGTAATCGGGACGTCCCAAAACCACGAAAATGATATCCATATCGAGTTTATATTAAGAAGTCCCAACCGCCATCTTGGATCTCGAAATAGATGTCGTATTCGGAATCGGGACCCCAGAAAACCACGAAAATGATACCCATATCGACGTTATGTTAAAAAGTCACGTCCGCCATCTTGGATCTCAAAATGGATAGTGTATTCGGAATTAGGACCCCCAAAAACCACGAAAACGATATCCATATTGACATTTTGTCAAAAGTCGCATCCGCCATCTTGGATCTAGAAAAAAATGTTTTATTCGTAATCCGGACCCCCAAAAACCACGAAAACGATACCCATATTGACATTATGTTAAAAAGTCGCGTCCGCCATCTTGGATCTCAAAATGGATAATGTATTCGGAATTAGGACCCCCAAAAACCACGAAAACGATATCCATATTGACATTTTGTCAAAAAGTCGCATCCGTCATCTTGGATCTAGAAAAAAATGTTTTATTCGTAATCCGGACCCCCAAAAACCACGAAAACGATACCCATATTGACATTATGTTAAAAAGTCGCGTCCGCCATCTTGGATCTCAAAATGGATAATGTATTCGGAATTAGGACCCCCAAAAACCACGAAAACGATATCCATATTGACATTTTGTCAAAAAGTCGCGTCCGCCATCTTGGATCTAGAAAAAGATGTTTTATTCGTAATCCGGACCCCCAATAACTACGAAAACGATACCCATATTAACATTATGTTAAAAAGTCGCGTCCGCCATCTTGGATCTCAAAATGGATGGTGTATTAGTAATCGGGACCTCCAAAAACCAAGAAAATGATACCCATATCGATTTTATATTAAGAAGTCCCAACCGCCATCTTGGATCTCGAAATAGATGTCGTATTCGGAATCGGAACCCCCGAAAACCACGAAAATGATACCCATATTGACATTATGTTAAAAAGTCACGTCCGCCATCTTGGATCTCAAAATAGATGGTGTATTCGGAATCGGGACCCCCGATTACCACGAAAATTATACCCGTATTGACATTTTCTCAAAACGTCACGTCCGCCATCTTGGATCTCGATATAGATGTTTTATTCGTAATCCGGACCCCCAAAAACCACGAAAACGATACCCATATTGACAATATGTTAAAAAGTCGCGTCCGCCATCTTGGATGTATTTTTGTACTGGGGGTTCTTACGACCTTTCATCCCCTATTTCATCCCCACGTGGGTCAATATTTCAAAAACGCTAGATAAAATATTTCTTTCTTTCTTATTAAGTCCCTAATTTCAAAGTATCATGGTTTTATCTTTAACAATGACGAAGTCCCATACAAACTTTCATCCACTATTTCACCCCCATACAGGTCTAAATTTCAAAAAATTTAGAACAAATATTTCTTTCTGTCTTATTAAGTGCCTAAATTCAAAGTTTCATGGTTCTATCTTCAAAAATGACGAATTTCCATACAAACTTTCATCCCGTATTTCAACCCATACAACCTTTTTTTCGCGATAAAAAGTAGCCAATGTCCTTCCCCGAGATCTAATCTATAGTTGTACAAATTTTCATCAAAATCAGTTCAAAGTATCATGGTTTTATCATTAACAATGACGAAGTCCCATACAAACTTTCATCCACTATTTCACCCCCATACAGGTCTAAATTTCAAAAATTTTAGAACAAATATTTCTTTCTGTCTTATTAAGTGCCTAAATTCAAAGTTTCATGGTTCTATCTTCAAAAATCACGAACTTCCATACAAACTTTCATCCCGTATTTCAACCCATACAACCTTTTTTTCGCGATAAAAAGTAGCCTATGTCCTTCCCCGAGATCTAATCTATAGTTGTACAAATTTTCATCAAAATCAGTTCAGTGGTTTAGACGTGAAAGCTTAACAGACAGACAGACAGACAGACAGACAGACAGACAGACAGACAGAGTTACTTTCGCATTTATAATATTAGTAAGGAAGGATTGTGCTACTTAAAAAATGTTTCGACGTTCTTTAAAATAATTTAAAAAATTAAGGATATGGGACGCTATAATATAACTAGCATTAAATCTGCTGATGTCTTTAATTTGATACAAAAACTGAATGATGGAGAAATATAAATACATCTCACATGGCTGTAAAGAATAGATATCTTTGCCTTTATGAGAGAGAAAACTAATTAAACCCGGATTTTCCCTGTTTCTTGCTGGTTGGCGACTTTTGTTTGGGTTTTCTCCCGAGTTCTTGTTGTAAAAACACGTGTTGAGAGACTCCATTTTTAACTCAATCGACCATACAATGTTCTGTTACTTTATATACATTGGCAAAAAGCGTAAACTTTATCGAACGCCATTAATTTGAAAGAAGAAGTAGTTTGTGACCTGTACTTTATTTGAGGGACTACATAATCCATAATGCCAGGCGTGGCTTTATGTGTAATCAAATATTACTTAAAGCTCTGCCCAACTCCTTTTGGGAGTATCTTTTCCATTATGAACGTAATTGTATGTAGGCATGTAATAGCATTTTACTCTTATTGCCTATTGTTTCTTTTTTCTACAGGCTAATAAACAAAAAACCATATTTATGTAATACAAATTGCTCAACTGTTGCAGTGCAATTATTTATCTCACCGCAACACGTACCTTAAAACTAAATCAGGCGTCGCTTGCAGCCAACTATATTTCACCGAAACTAAGTCTGTTTCCAGAATTAAGCTACAATTAAACGGTCGTAAATTCGAAGTTTGGGTCGGGCGGGTCACTTTAGGGAGCTCTGTGGCAATTTATCAATTATTTACGCCACTCTGTCCCTGAGCTCGTCTGCTGTCGCGGGAGCCGAGCATTCAAGATGCATTGATCTAAGTTTAATCTGTGTTTAATGTTATAGTTTAAATAAAGCTGAATATCGTGAAATTAAATCTCCGTATTATTTTATGTTCGTTCAGTTTTTTAATTTTGTTATGAAAAGGTAAATGGTGCGATTCTAATAGTTTCCAAAGGCCTTGCGAAGGTCGAGAATTACTACGTAGCGTATAATAAAATATGTTTGAAAGAACATTAAAAAAGACTTAAAGTGTGACCCCTGAGACCTTATTATACTACGGTATAAAACGTAATACTTACTTGGATGCTCATTTTATTATTTTGGTTTTAGAATATAACTTAAACGCCCATATTTTGTGTCTTAAACTTGCCACGTTAGTGTAAGTAACTGATTATTATATCACCGCAACCTGCGACAAACGTAATTGTACAAATAGAAGCGTGACATTTTGAGTCCCTACAATCAGTCATTTAGCGAAGACTCTGGAGACTCCGAGCCTGCGGTCGCATCGATCTCAGTCACAAACTGTTTGGACAACACCTCGCCGCAACTTACAGGAATTTCAGAAGATGTATTGTTTGTTTTTATTCTTCTGACTTGCCTTAGAGGATATCTGATAGTGCCGCAGGAGGCTTCTGAGGACTCTGACATCGGCTCAGGTGCGCCTTGAACTGTAGATCAGCCGCGCGGTTGCGAAAGTTAAGCAACTATATGCTTAACTTTCGCAGCTCTATAAAAATACCGTATTTTCCATACTAACGCTTATAATCAATTTCTTAGTGCTTCCAACTGCTAGGGACCTTTATTATAATTTATTATATATAAATCTGGACTATAAATGGCAATTTGCAGACCTACGTCTCAATTTCCCAAGTATATAACTGTGATGCTATAACTTAAATTATTGTTTGTATAGCACCGAAGTTATATAGCAATTAAGACGCCTTGCAGTGTCTCCCTAGCTGCAAATGTTGCCTGATTTACAGTGTCCATTCATAACTGGTTGTTTTATTACAAACCTGGTTTATTACCAAGCGCAACATTAACGCAACCTGGGACCAGCGATACATCCTTTACATAAGTTGTATTTGCATATAAAGGCTGATTTGAAGTTGATTTGAACGTTTTTTGACAAATCTTCCCTCTTTCGGCGTTCGAGTAAGGACGAATTGTGTATTGACAGCTACTAAAAAGTAATGAACTGACTTGACATGGAACGTACTTTATTTATTATTTATCCTTAGGGCAATGCATAGATTACATGGGATAATGATAGTACATACAATTATAAAATCATAATAGCGTATTATAAAACTGTTAGAAAGTGTCCCGCGACAAGTCTGAATTATTATTTCGCCTTTAAAAAATATATTAGAAGAGGTAGTCTTAATTCGTAAACGGCTATATTCATTAAGGTTAAATAAATATATTTTATATATAATATTGTTATAATAAATGTCTTTTTACCTTAGGATATGTATGCAATATTCTCATTTTGTTTTATGGTGTACTTAACTTATGTTAGTTGTTGATATGCATACTCCAAGTAGATTGATTACTATCAGTATTCAGATGTATTTGCACTGTGATATTAATAAACAAAACATCACAAGAGTTATGTGAAAAATAAAAGAGATTCGATCGATATTATGTCACAAATACATATTTCAGTAGTGTGTAGTAGAGGTAATGTGAGTGCCGCGTGAAGTATGCTGTCACCTACCTTATTATCAGTTACCTAGTATAAAGGCCAGCTTAACCGTGAAATAAAAAAAATATAGACATTTATCAACTGACACCCAGCCGCTGCCGTAACAAAATCTCGATTTTGTTACTGTAGAACCTGTCTTACACTGGCTCGTACACGCACTTAATGGCACAGACTACCAACACGCTTACTCTCACCGAATGGCTCTCGCACTCTGCTCTCGCCGACGGTTCTCGTATAACTGACGTGGTGCGAACGAGACAGTTATTGTCTGTGGAAGTGAGAGGGTGAATAGGATGCGCATACACTACATCCCTTCCTTATCACATTTTTTTTTATTCATTCAACTGCTAAGCATTGAACCAAATAAAAATAAAATAAATTGTACATAACTCAAAACGCCTTGTTTATTCATCTGAACTTTCTTCACCTTCTCCTTCTCCTTTTCCTGTACTACAGTTTTCCCTTTCCCTTCTACCTTTTTCGAGTGAAGGATATTTCTTCGACAAGAATGTCCTTTTAACATTCCTCACAACACAATCTTCTGCATTGCATACTCATGTCATTAACATAATATGACCTCACACATTACTCTCCGTAAGACTCTGCATAAAACATTACTTAAGACTCTACATAAGACTCTTCATAAGACTACATAAGACTCTATATAAGACTGAATCACTGATGACCACAGCTACTTTCCTTCGGGCTTAATCTACCATGAGAATGAGAGACTTGTATCTACGCCTAGAGCTTAGTGCCTTTAAAACTTAACGGTCATTGTCAAGTGCTCATATAATTTTAAATGGCCCCCTGAATTCCAGGTCCAACTCAATCTAATTGGTCTGTTCATTTTCAACCAGAACCAGAAAATATCAAAATTACTAAAGTATGTGCTTCGACCACTCTTAACTATTGCTTTGTATGTGAATAAAATAGTTTTACAGTATTTTCTTCGTCTTTCTAACAAAAATAACATTAGAAATCTCTACCGAAATTACATGGAATAAGATCTTTAAAGACTTAGTACATTAAATCAATGCTTAGAACTAAGTATTGCAACTTAGAGATCATAATAAAACATGAACATCATTAACTAGGGTCATGTACCGCATATCAAACGTCGCTACTGCATTGAATTAACTGGAGTTAAACCTCTAATTTTACGACTCGCAGCCGAACAGCGATCACAATTGCGTCCAACACCGTGGAACCCTGCGCATGTATGCATCATCCACTTACTACACGCTACGGTCAAATATACGGCCATTAGAACACTATTCGAGTCCTCGTATAGTATTCGAGACTCATTAGGTATCACTTAGGCCGCAATAGACCCCGACCTTAACTTCCGAATGGTACACAACATTCTGGCATTTATCTCTACATTACCCTACACGTGACTCACAAGAAACTTGCAAAAAATCCGCAAAAGAGTCTCTTGAGACTCCACACATGCGACTCCACACATGTGACTCAACACATGTGATTCAATGGCACAATTGTGAAATAAGACTGACTGTCAAGTTCCTACTACCTTCCGCTCCATCAAATATGACCATGATCACACTACGGCACACACGCAAACACGTGTTATCAGTAATGTCAACCAGTCCTTCAGTCAAGAGTACTTCGGCTTCGAATAACGCAGTACAGTCCTTCGGCTACATCAAAACTCAGTCCCTCGGTTTTTTGATTCCATATCACACAGTTAATGGTTTCCAATAGTTATTAGTCAAATGCATGTCGTGAGTAGCCACCTAACTCCCATCTTAATCATTTAACGTTACTTACGTAAGCAGCTTTACTCATTATGTTTCTAACCGCCCATGATACTACCTGTGACTATACCAGTCAGTCTACCAGTCACTTGTCAATACTATACAAACATGAGGTCTAATCCGTCAAGTCTAATGAAACCAAAGTTTTGACTAAATTAATTGTTGATCACACCACGACAAAATAGGGCACTCCGCGAGTTAGATTTTTTTTTTTTTTTTTTTTTAATTATTCACGACTCGGACCTAATTTACGTGACATGTATTTAAATACAACCCTTTATATCACCAGGGTAAAATAAAAATAAAAACCAAGGTAAACTATATTGCAGTCATAGCTGCACAAAATGACACGGAACTAATCTCAACGTTTAAAATGACACGGAATAACAAAATAATTATAACTACGACAATACGGTCGTCATAATTCTAATTTCTTTACGTACACATAAAATTTGCAAAGTGCTACTTTTTGGGCTCAATGTAATTCTTTAACAATTAGGAATACAAAATGTAATTGCAACTAACCAACTACATTTATACCTTCTTATAAAGCTGTTCACAAAAATAATACTAACAGCATTGCGTTTTTATCGCTACAGTTTTGTGTTGCAGTTAGCAAACGAACTGCTATGTCGTGAAATCAGTAAATAATTCAAATTGCTGTAATTTAATTACAATGTAATTATTAATTTTAACGACATAAGTTCGTAATCTAAATTACCATTTTTTATCTCAAGACCGCCTTATACAAAACCTGCCTATTAAATAGCAGCATATAATAATTATAATCTGCCAATTAAATGACAACATTACTTACCACTTAAATCGCATCAACAGCTCATTTCCAACGAGGGGCCCGAGCCCACCCCACACTAGGAGCGATCAAGCCCCAGTCAACCACGCCGGCCAAGCGCGGGCTGGCCGACCTCACACACAACCTATTAAGAATTTCCTCATAGGTGCGTGCAGGCCTCTTCACGATGTTTCCCTCACCATAACCTACCAATTTAATGGTAGCATCATATAACCTACTAATTTAATGGCAGCACCTACCAATTTAAAGGCAGCATGATATAACCTACCAATTTAATGGCAGCACCATATAACCTACCAATTTAATGGCAGCATCATATAACCTACCAATTTAATGGCAGCATGACATAACCTACCAATTTAATGGCAGCATTATACAGCCTACCAATTTAATGGCAGCATGACATAACCTACCAATTTAATGGCAGCACCATATACTTTTGCTACTTTGTTTGTATCGTTCCAATGTCATTAGGGTACATTTGTACCAAAGTTCTAATTTAAACGCGGTACATTTGTACCAACTCAACCATGGGACATTTGTACCCATTCAACCGCGGTACATTTGTACCAACTCAACCATGGGACATTTGTACCCATTCAACCACGGTACATTTGTACCAACACAACCATGGGACATTTGTACCCATTCAACCACGGTACATTTGTACCAACTCAACCATGGGACATTTGTACCCATTCAACCACGGTACATTTGTACCACTTAACCATGGGACATTTGTACCCATTCAACCACGGTACATTTGTACCACCTTAACCATGGGACATTTGTACCCATTCAACCACGGTACATTTGTACCAACTCAACCATGGGACATTTGTACCCATTCAACCACGGTACATTTGTACCACCTTAACCAAGGTACATTTGTACCAACTTTGCCATAGTACATTTGTACCAATTTTACCCCGGCACATTTGTACCGACTGAACAACTTAAGGTATGTATGTATCACATTATCATGGATTTTACTTATATGGCTAGGTATAATTCTACCGTATGTGAGCAATTTACCAGTTCATATTTTAATTATTATTATTATATATTTATTTATTTTACACGTCACCCGATGAACATTTAAACAATAAGAGTGGACTAGTATGATTTATACATTTGTTATAAGTTAATTTAATTACTATATAAAGTTATAAGAAATCATTACGAATTTTATTAAAGTTGATTATTACCTTTCGTCAATTAAGAGATTAGAGCTATACAATTAATTGTGAGAGCTATCGTGGAATGAACTCCGTATGTACAAAGTGGTACTGCTAGCGACATCTATGTAACTACGACTACAATTTTTAACCTATTCGGTAGCATTCAGATTGATTTGTTAGCAAGCAGCTTGCTGCAAGCTGTTGTTGCTAGTCTGCAACAGATGGCGCTGTTTAACCAAGGCAATACATACTTATTTATCTATACATCGATAAATCATGATAATATATTATTATTTTAAGCAATATTTTATATATATGTACTGTTTAACACACCTCTTAGAACAAATAAAAAATACTGAGGAAACCGACAAAATTGTATTAAGAACAAAATGTGAACTTAGGTGTACTCTCAAATGTCCAGGCCAATTTATTATTATGGCATATCTGTCCCGCAATTAAAGTTGAACGAAACGAAATACTGAATGTAAACACTATTACTATTTTAAGGCACTTTTATTTGTAACAAACCGCTTTACAGATCTGCCCACTTTGTTATACAAAATAAACAACACCTGCAAGAATTACACCACGAGTATTTGGGTAAAAGCTATTTAAGTTGGGTAATAAGTACCTACATTTTTTATCTACAATTTAGACAAGAGTATTCGTAGCTTACTGCAGTACTATACTTATAGTAGGCAGCATAAATCTCTCATTTTGCAACGCTATAAACAAGTACCTACCTACCTATTTTTTTCATTTGTGATACATACATACACGTTTCCATTTTTTGTTTAATAACTTAAACAATCTGACCTTTGTCCTCGTCGCCAATTGTAGAACCTGTCTTACACTGGCTCGTACACGCACTTAATGGCACAGACTACCAACACGCTTACTCTCACCGAATGGCTCTCGCACTCTGCTCTCGCCGACGGTTCTCGTATAACTGACGTGGTGCGAACGAGACAGTTATTGTCTGTGGAAGTGAGAGGGTGAATAGGATGCGCATACACTACAGTTACCCTATAATTGCAATGTATAAAATCCAAAACAAAGCCGTCGAGGGCAGATCGCTGCTCGAGACGGAGGCCGTCAGCTGTAAGCCGTGTCTTCACTCAACAGAGGCGTTGGAGCTAACTTAAGCCTTTTGTTCGCTAATTCCTTAGAACTGCGCATTCTAAATACTCGTACATTGCTTGGTACAGTAGGGGAACGAAAACATTCGTCAGTTTTCAAATTATAGTACTCTGTTAGTAGCTTTTGAAACTACAGCACTAAGCAGACATAATTATCAAAAAATTATATGCTCTCGTAATTTAGGATTATGTAAAAAAATATTTTTCCAATATTTGCTTGAAAAATTTTAGCTTCGAAATATATAATTTGGCTCTTACTGTGTTATTAAAACATTATATTCCTACCAAATTCGAATTGAAGTCACTGAAAATGTTTGCTAATTCTATATGATTAAACTTGAAAGACTATAATATTGTGTATATATTGTCTAATCTCTGTACTAGGTGGTAGAACGTCTGGGTAGGTACCACCGCCTTTCTGTACTAGGTGGTAGAACGTCTGGGTAGGTACCACCGCCTTTCTTTTCCGCTGTGTTTCGGATTGAAGGGAAAGGTAGCCAGTGTAATTACTGGGCATGGAGGGCATATCATCTTAGTCCCCAGGATGGCAAACGCACTTGCGATGTTAAGTGATTTACACTTAATATTGCAAGTGTCTATAGCCGGCGGTGACAACTTAACATCAGGTGGGCCGCAAGCTTGTTTGTCATCTCGTAACAAAAAAAAAACAAGTATACCTAATTCAAAAATTATTAAAAATACTAGGATCCAAAATGTCAAGTTTCTTAAGGTCGTTCACAGTGTACGCTCATCATAAGCGGCAGCATTGTCTTGACGTCATCGGTGAGGAGCGAAAATCGTAACAATACGGGATTAACAGTTGATGTCTTTATAAATATTCATCTCGGCCGAATTTTGTTTCGCAACAGATGCGAAGTGAAGCGCCTGACAATCTCAACTAAGCACCCTTTTGAAGGATTTTAATCATGGTGTGTATGTTATTAAGTAAATTGAAATGCTCGAGAAGAATACAAAACACGTGTGCTTAGCTCATTAAAATATTAATAATATAATTAAGATGAAACTGAGAGGGGCGAATAAGACAATATTTCTTAGTATAGATGCTAATTTTTTTACTTACATTAGGTCCTTAGCCTCACGTATGCTTATGTAGTACCACAGGTAGTACTAATAAACATAGGCCCGTCTCCCGTTAGGCCTATCAAACATGAACTCGGTATTTCTTTTTTGAAATTTCGAAACTTTCCGTTCGACTTCTGGTTTTCCTCAAGTAGGTCAATAAAGGTTAATAATAGGCAGATCAAATTCCAATTCCAATACCGTTTATCCGATTTAAGTACGTAATTGTTTTAAGCCTTATAAATTCAAAAACAATGAAATTGCAATATGATTTACAATGGTAATATTTATGTATCCGCTTTCTTTGTGCTACTAATTTATAAGTTATAGAAAAATATAATTCTTCGTTTTTCAACCTTATCTCAAAGTACTTAGAAAGGTCAAATTGGGTTATAACGTTTACACTAATCGATAAAAGTCGGGTGTGAAAATTTGTCACATATGCCTAAATCTCAAAAACTCTCGCACACTGGTTTACCTTATGTATAATATAAACCAGTGTACAAACGTCTGTAATAAGCTTGATTCTAAACCCTCATTTACGTGTAAAAACTTACTTAATCACTTTTATAGAATTCCTAGACCTCTACTTCTACATGTTATTCTCACCATATTCGAACGTTGAAAAAAAACACAATAGTTTTATTTTCAATGTGTATGGCAGCAGGGCCCGGCACGCACTATGTCGCTTTATGGAGAGGTAGTGGAGCGCACTATCGCGGTATCTTCACGCTCGGCCGAGTGGAAGCCTTCTGCACCATCAGTCGCGCCGATCGGCCGGCCCATGAGAACTTACATTTTAAATGGCATTCTCAACTATTCAACAATATTTGGATTCCATATCTTGCTGCCTTTATAGAATATGTAAAGAAATTATGTTATAGTCATATTTAACTGATATTTTAGTTAAGTACTTGTTCTACGTCCTTACCTGAAATAGTTACAGAATGAGCAAAGTATTACTCTAGTTGAGTGTATATTGTACAGTTATGTTTTAATGAGGTCCCGTAATGGTATGGCTTTTCCTAATACGACATACATAGTAACATTCCTTTTTGTACCACAATAAAGATGTTTTTTAAATCATCAAAATCGGTCCATCCGTTGCAAAGTTATAAAGCAATTTGCGTCGACTGATTTTATTTAATCCGCTGCGCTCTACGGCATGGCTGTGACGTCACCCGGCACTATCCGCCCGCTCCGAGTCGCCGCACCTCGGAACTTTGACTCATTTTCATCTCATTTAACTATAACTTCCGTGTTAATAAAGATATTTACATGATTTTTTTTACTTGATAATCTTGAATAAATATGCTTTTAAATAATGTATATTCCGTGAGTAATAGTTTATTTCTAATAGTTAGAAATAATAGAGGAATAAGTAGGTAGGTACTTAAAATAATATTTTTTTCTCACCTTGACATCATAAAACTTTACTCATCATCATCTCATAAAGTTATAACTTCCGTGTTAATAAAGATATTTACATGATTTTATTCCTGATAATCTTAAATACATACATATATTATATACTTTTAAATAATGTATAATTCGTGAGTAAAATTTTATTTTAAATAGTTATAAAAATCGAGGAATACTTAGATTTTTTTTTCATCATTTAAGCCGAGAGACACCCACTGTTGGACATAGGCCTGGACATTATTTCTCACTTTGACATAATATATTTAAATGTGTTACGCAGTGAAACCCCAAAAAACATATATTTATCCGTCAAATTATATTGTTATTTCCTAATAAATAAAATTACACTTAATTATTTTAGTAAGCTACTATCTATATGTAGCTGTAGTACTAGCTTTTGCCCGCGACTTCGTCCGCGTGGAATAGTTATTTTGGGCTGCATTTTTGGGACTTTTGATTTCCATACGACCTTTCATCACCCATTTCATCCTTGTGAGGATAAAAGGTCATGATTTCACCTGTTAGGGAAAAAAACAATGCCTAAATTATAATTTTGACGAACGTCCATGCAAACTTTTATCTCTCACATCAACCCTTTCAAGCCTTTTTTCGAAATAAAAGGTAACCTATGTCCTTTACCAGCGTCTAGTCAATATTTGTACCAAATTTCATCGAAATCGAATATACGAAAGCGTGACTTTGCTTAGTCTTACATACAACCTTTCATCCCCAAACGAGTCAAACTTTAAGCGCGGTAAGTATATTCACGGACGGCTCTAAAACAAAAGAGGGCACAGGAGCGGGAGTATTTTCAGAGGATCTGAACATAAAAATCTCCGTACCTCTAGGTTGTAATAACACGGTATATCAAGCAGAATGCATTGGTATTTTGCTCGCAGCCGAAGCTATAACATCGAGGAGGATGAGTGGCTATAATATAGAAATCCACTCTGACAGTAAGTCTGTTTTACATTCTCTTAGTCGACCTCAAACTACATCGAAGTTAATACACGACTGCCACGAAGCCCTAAATAAGGCAGGCAACGTGAACAAACTAACCATATACTGGATAAAGGGACACAGCGGCGCAAGGGGCAATGACGCAGCTGACGAGCTAGCCAGAAAGGGATCGGGCATAACACCGATAGGGCCAGAACCCATGGTTCCTCTCCCGGTAAGCTGGTTCAAAGGTAGGATTATAGAACACTCCCATCTAGAACATGATAAATATTGGAACACCTTAGAGACATGCCGACAGGCGAGATTACTTCTACCGCATATCGACCCAAGGTTCTCTAAGAAATTGCTACAGCTAAAAAGATACCAGTTACGTCTAATCACAGGCGCAATTTCGGGTCATAGCAACTTTAACAAACATCTTTTCAATATAGGTGTGACAGACAGCCCACTGTGCAGAGCCTGCATGGCGGAGGAAGAAACAGCCGCTCACGTCCTGCTGGAGTGCAGAGGAGTGGCAGAATACCGGGCTCGCTTCCTCGGGTCGCCGAGGAGCGGCCAGGAGTTGCTAGGCAACCCCAAGGCGCTAGGCGACTTCCTGGCAGAGCTGGGATGGCTGGAGTGATCCGGTCCACACCCTCCGACGCAAAATAGGCGCATCAGCCGTCGAGTTGCGGAAACTGCCCGTACGAAGAAGAAGAAGAAGAAGAAGAAGAGTCAAACTTTAAAAAACATACAAAATATTTATTTATTACTTATCAATTCATTATTTATCAAGCCTAAATTCAAAGTTTCATGTTTTAATTTCAATAATGACGAACTCCCATACAAACTTTCGACCCTTATTTCAACCCCTTCATGCCCTTTTTTTACAAATAAAGGTAGCTTCCTACAAAAAGTATATTTTTGTAGGATAAAAATATACTAGACCTAAGTTCTAGTATATGTTGTATGTACCTAATTTTATTAAATCGAAGGCGTGAAAGCGTGGCTTTTGGACTTCAATACGAACTTTCATCCCCTATTTCATCCTCACTCTGATCAAAATTTTTCAAAAACGCTAAAACAAATATTTATTTCTTTTTTATCAAGTGCCTAAATTCAAGTTTCATGGCTTTTCTTTAAAAATTAAGAACTTCCATACAAAATTTCATCCCTTATTTCAACCCCTTCGAACCCTTTTTCGCAATAAAAGGTAGCCTATCTATATGTTATTCTGATGTATGAGCTATATTATTACAAATTTTTATTAAAATCCATTCCGTAGGTTTTGCGTTAAAGATATAGAGACGTATATACGCTCGCATACTTCTTTCACCAACGATCCATACAAACTTTCGTGTTTATAAATTAGTAGGATTGCTCAAACTGCACTAAATTGTCACTAAACCTCTTGAATAGGCTTTGTCCACCACTATAACATCAAAAAAACAATATGTATAGTATTTAATACGATATGTTCGCAAGAAACGGTGCGCGTGGGTATAGTCGGCAGTGATGTAGTGCCGAGTGACGTCACACGCCTGCCAGGCGGCCGCTTTGCGGAACGATCCGTTTTTTCGTCATAACTTCGTCAATATTCATCGTAGAAAAAAAAATTTCGTACCATTTATTTTGTTTTTTTAATTGTCTACAAAGCTACATTCATAGTTAAAATCGTTACGGATCCTCATTATATAAAAGACCACGCTATAAAGTCAATAAATACTTTGATTTAGCAGACCAATTAACAAAAAATGGCTTTATCGTTGGTTAATATGTGGTAGGGGTAGGTGCAATGGGTATGCTAGCTAAATCCCTAATACGTTATTACAAGTGTAACGTGGTACTATAACATTGCCATGTTATAGTACCATAGTTTTCATTATTACTGGCAATATTTCAAAAAGTAACAATCAAATTGAAAATCATCATTCATCACGACATTTGGTCCATTTTTGATTCATTCCATTGCTGACCGTGTCCTAGAACACAATATCATTACTAACGTACCTAAGGGTCTCGCTCTGACCTCGGGCCTATTACTATAATACGTACTTATATTATATCAAGGCACTAAAATTGTGAGTACCTTTTGTTAAACCTTTTTATATTCTTGTATCAGTTTTAAGTGTTTTATTGTTTAGTTTCTACAGTGTGTTTTATATTATTTTCAGAGTGCCTTTTATATACCATTTAAACCTGTTAAATAACTCAATAAAATAGTGACGGAAAACGTGTTTTGATTAGTGGACCATACTAACAGAGTAGGACCATAGGGCACGACGTTACACAAGAGCTCGGTTTGTCTAGAACTTACATAAGTTCTGTACCGGAACCCGTAAAACTTTCATCCCTTTTTAATCCCGTTAGGGGATGAATTTCAATAAAATATGAAACGTCTTCCATCAATTCTGTTAAAAAAGGTTTATACAAAATTTGAAGTAGATGGGACCAAGGAATCACGTTGTCCCATACTAACTTTGCCCCCCTTTTTCACCCCCTTAGGTATCGAATTTCGGTAAATCCTAAAATACGTCATTCTTAATTTTTAACGGAAAAGCCATATACCAATTTGTATGGATTTTACTATAAAAATTACGGACTTCGCATACAAACTTTCATCCCCTATTTCATCCCCTTAGGGGTTAAATTTTGAGAAATTCTAAAATACCCCTTACTTAATTTTTAATCGAAAGGCTATTTACTAATTTTTTCTTTAAAAATGACGGATTTCCATACAAACTGTCATCCCCTATTTTACCCGCTTAAGGGTTGAATTTCCAAAAATCCGACCTTATCCCTTGCCAACATCATAAAAGGAACCTCTGTGCAAAGTTTCAGCTATCTTGGTCCAAGGGTATTATGGGCTGGGCGTTGATCAGTCAGACAGTGAGTCAGGACTTTGCCTTTCATGTGACTACTATAGATTACCTACGTACTAGTCGCTTTGAACCAACTTCTTCTTTTAACATTATACATGAATACAACTTAGCAATAACTCGAGAAAGATAAATTACTGCTTATAACTCGTAAATACCATATCGAAAATGTGTTTGTTCGATCAAAGGGCTATTTATGTCCAAACACGACCTCCGGTATTGTTTACAAATAATTAATTGTCGAATGCAACTGTGGCTGTTGATATTGGCATAATAAATGCTATGCCATATTGTATCCACATAAATAAATACATTGCCGACGCCATAACTCTTAAGGTAAGCATGCAAACATCATCTCAAACTCTGTCGTCATAAAGATGAAAATCGTTTAAGAGTTACGATAGTGTTTCAGGTCCCAGTGAACAATTCCAAACGGTCATATATTGGGGAGTTTAAAAAGGAATTAATTTTATTCATTGGGAAATAGAGAATATATTGGCTTGGATTAGTTAAACGATTTTGGGTTGGTTTGTACGGCTTTAGTGCTTGAAACACTAGTTAGATTGTGAGCTTTATTTAGTTATAGTTTACGGTCGATAATGGCTTGAAAGTTATAGGCGATATACGAGATGTTTGTGCCCAGTTATAGTCAGGGTGATACAGAATGGTAGACTCGGTGCAACGCGTGCTAGTGAATAATGCGTCGCTAACGGGCGATTAACGTCCGGTCCGATCGACAGTTTTTACGGCTACTGTATCGTATACAAAATCTTGGTAAAATACACGTGAACTTTTTTATGACATGTATTAAAAATAAATATTACTTAAATGTAAGATACATTTTATTATACTGGCAAGACAGCTCAGATAACAGGGTGAACAACATTAAGCTATGCTGTGCTAAGCTCAGCTGTGTTATATGTGTTAAGCAAAACGCAGTCGCACAAATCGTAGCGCAAAAAGAGTTGTTTGATTCTTCATTATAATCTAAGGAGCAACGCACGCGGCGCGGCGCGGCGACCGCGGTTGGCGAATTTTGTATGCGTGTTTATGACGCACCAAACATCGGACGCGGCGCAGGGCGGTTGCCACCTTTTAACGTCAACACGAAGTGTCAGCAAGCTTAGCCGGCGCGGCGCGTGTGCTCCTTAGATAGAAGCGATTCGGCTAAATAAAGTATCAGAATTGGTCACCCTAAAACAATTATTGCATATAGACTAAAATAATGTATTGTAATTACAGTACCAACCAAGTCTCGAAGATTCTTCACCGAAACTTGCAACGCAATATTTGCTCTTAACACCAACCCTCCTTTGAGGCGAGTGCTATCTTTCGGTAGCAGCCGGTACCACAAGTTGAGCTGAAACAAGATCTCGCACTATCAAGTCATCGGTGTAAAGTCATTGAACTAATAAGTTTCGAAGTTAAAGGACCCGTTGAACGTGCCTTCCGAAGCACAGAGGATAATCGAGTTGATCGACCTCATCATCTCACAGTGATGATAAAAACAAAGATGGAAGTGACCTTCTCCTGGAACCCTCAATCCCTGAGGGACTGGTTATGTTATCATTATTTGTCGTAACCAAATAGTGAACTACAAAGGTCGTCACTTAGAGCTCGGCACCGTATCTTTTTACTATAAATAAGAGGCGATGCGCTACGTAGCCGTTTTGTAGCCGCTGTTCCGCAACATTGATAGTAAAAAATGCGTTCCCTTTCCGAGCTGATAAGTGTGCTATGACCTTAACACCAAAATAGTTGTCGACTTTCATAGTACAGCTAGCCAGGCGGACTTAAAACAAAGCCTTCTACCAACCCAACCGAGCACATATTTGTACTTTCCCAAGGATTGAACCCGGGGCCTCTAGTAATTCCAATGGACGAAGCACTGGACCACGCCAACTAGCATTAATCCTATAGCGAGTTTTGCCTTACTGGCTAGAGGATCAAGGTCCTCGCCTTCTCAAAAACCCCTGTGACACTGTGAAGGTCATTAGCGGCCAACAGCAATACTCAATCAAAATCAGACAATTTTTTTTTTATTTTTTTTTTATTGACTACTGCAGGTTTGTCGCTGACGACATTTCCTGCGTCATCAGTTTTTTAAGAAGGCGAAGACCTTGGAGGGTCCTCAAGCCTGTAGGTCGAACGTTCCTAGGGGATTACTGGGTGACGTGATATATGAATAACACGTGAGGTAACAGAGGCCCTGATAACCTGATACTGGAAAAGCTGATACTGGTGGGAAAAGTAGAGGGGAAAAGGCCGCGCGGACGATCACCTACCCGCTGGTCAGACCAAGTTAAATACCTCACAGGCCTCCCTATTACTACTGCCCTGAGACAGGCTGAAGATAGAAGTGAATGGAAGGGTTCCCCTTCGGTTGGTCAACAGTTATTAAACAAATTTACAGATGACAAGCAACGAAATTCAAAGTGATCATTTCGCAAACCAACGTTCGATTTATTTATGTTTCACAAACTTTACATCTCACCAAGTAATTGTTTCATATATTGTCATTTTGCAAAAGAACTTTAGTCAATTTTTCCTAACACAAATACGTTAAACGACAAAGATCTATTGACCAATTTTTCTTTAATAATATGGTTACTTGGTCTAAAGACATTAGGCAATTTATGGTATGGCACCGTATCATTTCTTAACTTTTCACACTAAAAACATAACGATTGACCAATTTTTCTTTAATAAAATGGTAACTTAGTCTAAAGACGTTAGGCAATTTATGGTATGGCACCGTATCATTTCTTTTACTTAGGAACTTTTCATACTAAAAACATAAGAATTATAAAAACACAAAGAAATTGTTCAATAATAGTTTATGGGTGCCATTCGGTTCGCCTAAAAATTTTGCGATTGCTTCTTGTATTCTTGCTTGCTACATGGATGCTTGCATTGCATGATCTATGCATGCTTGCATTGCATGATGTATGCATGCTTGCATGCATTGCATAGTGCATGCATGCTTGCATTGCATGCTGTATGAATAATTGGATTGCATGCTGTATGCCTGCCTGCGAGATGCTTGCCGGGGGGTGCAGGGGGGCTGGCCCCCCTGCTCGGGGGGGTCGGGGGGCCTGAGGCCCCCCGCTATATAGAAAAACCATGAGTACGAAAATAAACCTAGGTTAGGTTAGGTTAGACTTGTGACCACGCATAGCGGAGCGAGCGAAGCGAGCGGAGCATTGTATTGCTTGCTGCATGCTTGCTTGCATGCTGCATGCTTGCTTGCATGCTGCATGCTTGCTTGCAGCATGCTTGCTTGCATGCTTGCTTGCATGCTTGCTTGCATGCTTGCTTGCATGCTGCATGCTTGCTTGCATGCTTGCTTGCATGCTGCGTGCTTGCTTGCATATCGTTTTCTGGGTTAGGTTGACATGAAAACAGCGCACAAGCCGAGCAAGCGAAGCGAGTGTTTCGCGGCAGCGGCCGGCGAGTGCCTGAAGCGATTTGAGGGCGATTTCACTGTATCTGAAAAATAGCAAATTGAAATTTTAGTAAACAACAACATTTTTTATTTTAAAATAAATATTTTTTTTTTTAGTAAACTAAACGTTTGTAATTGAAATTTAGTCAAACAAGCTATTTGTAAAATAACATTTTTGGTTTTTGTAACTTGTTAATTTGAAAATTATCAAATTGAAATTTTAGTAAACAAAAAGTTTGGAATTGAAATTTAGTCAAACAAATCATTTGTAAAATAACATTTTTGGTTTTTGTAACTTGTTGATATGTCAGTTTGTCTTTTAAAAATTTAATTAACAATGCATTTTTGAAATGACTGCTTATCATATGGATGTTTGCGTTTTGATGTCATTGTTAAAGCATTAGTTTGCGTAATGAAACATTGACAAATGTTGCTTGCGAAATGGTAATTTGCCAATGAATTGTGTGCGAAACATTAGAGAACCGAATGGAAGAGCTTAGTAACCAACGTGACGAAGGCATTTCAAGACGGACACGACCTTCAGCAACGACAAGAAAGAATAACACGTGTTGGGAGAGTCCATTTTTAATTAAATCAACTGTACAATTTTATTATAAATACTATTCTTTTTTTTGACATTGGTTAAATGCGTAATTCCCGAGAAGTCATTAATTGAGAATAAGAAGCGTTTTGCATTTGGTTAATACGCGATAAGGCCCTGTTTGCTAGGAATCACTCCGGTAGCAAGTTTACACTATTTGAACACAAGAACTTTATTTCCCTCCATTAGACTGTAAACATAGCTTAATCAGTAACAGGATATTGGCTTAGGATTAAAGTAGATACCGGGCGGTAAATCAATGAAGCCAGTCTAGTCAGGTTAATCAAATGTATCTACCGGAGCTTAGGATATGCGGGCCATACACTCGCCCGCAAAAGTTACTGACAGATATAGTGATTCCCATATTGGGTTCTGTTCGGAGCATGTGAGATTTACCATACCTACTTGGTTTGGTTTTCAATTTGTATGAGAACATTAACAAAATGAAAAAAACGAAAATCATACATATCCGCTTGTAGTTGTCACGGGGGTTGAGCAGAGCCTTGTGTAACATTTCGTGACACATCAGTCAGTATGGGCCATGTCTTGCCGCCAAATAGTGACAGGTTGCAAGTCTGTCGTATACATAAAAGGAGCACCAAACCCAAAACGTAATAATCCTTCAGTAAACAATCTAACGCAAAGGTCAACAACCAAAAACAGATACTTCACTCAGATTCAACTTAGTATCCGGGTAGTCCGGGTACAAAAAAAAAACAGATTACATGAAATACTTGATAAAATGTAAAAAGTTGCACATGTTTAAAAGGTTAAATAACGAAAAATATACAAAATCTATAATCATTAAAAGAAATAATCTTGAGTACCTAAAAATACTAACATAATTTAAAATTCCATCAACGTATAAAATAATAAAAATACTTCATTTTTTTCTTGCATCAAGAACAAAAACTATTCCAATGAACTTATTATTTTTCTTTATTTTATAAGTACGCTATCTGCTCGCACTGCTGACTCAAAAAAATTGTTACTGCAACTCGCCTAACAAACAAATTAAATTCACAGTTTCTTCGACATAATATACACCTTGTTTTGTGGTTTACATCCAAAAATAACGACAGGATCAACCTCATCATAAATTTAGTACGGAGAGTGCTTCACAATGTTGAATACCTTTTTGAGTCCATTATCATATTAAAAAATCAACTGCTACTGCTCGTATGATTGTTTACTGACATATTTTGTTTTGGCTTTCAAATCGTCACAGAACCCACTTAAAGCTTCAAAAATAATTATTTTGATAAATGCTGTTGAAGAAGAGGTGGCGAGAGAATGTTCCGGTTTAAAATTTGGTATTCATCTAGGTATTAACTTTACATGCCAATAGATAATTATCGTGTGTAAAAGATATTAGGGTAGAAATATTGTTTTATTTTTTGTTTGGCAAGTTTAGTTATGATTGAAATTGATACCAAATTAAATAGAAAACGAAAAACATGGAAATCTGACCGTCGGAATAATGGGCGCCTCGGCTTGTCCATGGCAGGATTTTTTTTCTATTTAATTTGGTATCAATTTCAATCATATTAGGGTAGACTTACTCCTATGGATTTGATTGTCACAATCATATCTATATCATATCACATTTTTTTAATTGGCAAATTTGTAACTGAGGTGATTACTCGTCATCATCAGGATCCTACTCGATCGGTCCTACGCTGCCTGCATCCAGTGGCTTCCTGCAACCTTTAACAGATCATCGGTCCACCTTGTGAGGGGCCTACGAAGGCTGCGTTTAATAAAATATTATAAATTAAATCACATGAAATAATTATTTCCCAAAATATTTTGAGCTCGACAGTCCTTACTAACGCCCGCAACATGTGAGCACATTCCTGACATAGCCGTATTCGATATGAGTATGCCACTGCGAGGTATAGGTATAATTTGATCTTCTAACCATAGCTTTATTCAATTACTAGATAACAATTATGATATGTACCTACATTAAATTATATCATTACATTAAAACTAAACAAAAAATAAGTTGGCAAAGTCGTTATTTTCCTTGCATTAGAAGCGACGACGTGTAACGAACGTGAAACTATAATTAATTATGTAAAAAGTTAAATTTTTAGATCTTTTCATAGGTTTCTTAGATACTGTAGATATATGTCACATTAATGTTGTATTATCCAATAGGACACTTTATCAATAGTGCACAGATTTCCTATCTGAGCTGATTAATATTCCAGTTTTTATATAATAATTAATAATCCATGTTTGTTAATAAAAAAGAGATATGCAACGAACACTTTTACGAAAATAGTTGCGCAATTTGAATAAAAAAAATGTTATTTTAAAAGTCCCCCGAGTCAACCCGAAATTAAAAAGAAAAATAAAGTCTACGCTCCGCTCTGTTTTCACAAAACGCTCCCATAAAGCGGCATTTGGTCGACAGTGAAAAATGGCACTCATCATTTCAACACCGCTTTTATGGGCACAATTCCTTTCTCATAAAAATAAAAATCGACCGTCTTTATAAAAACATCTCTTCAATTGTCATTCATGGCGTCGTCGCGCGTATTTGTCACCCGGCACGGCCGTATCGCGTAGCAAATATAAAAATGCAATTTTAAACAAAAATCCGCTGCCGGATTGGAACCCTCACAATAAAAAATAAATTCGTGGCAAACGCAGACACATACGACAGATTTTATTCTGCATTTTTGGGGTACGCGGAATATGGATCGAGAATACTGCTAGTTTGTTTTCTTAGAGATGACGCAATAAGTGCTTACATAACGTAGTTGTACTTATTACGTTCCATTTAAAGCTTAAATTGCATTACAATATCTCTGCTCTCAATGTATCTCTATATAGTCTCAATGTATGTATGACCCATGCTGCCAGAGGTGGCTTTTTGTGTAACCGAATGTTACGTGAAGCTCTGCTCGACCGATTTTGTGATTGTGAGCGTGTTTATATATATTGTGTATGTATGTATGTATATGCTCTCAAAACACTACATGTTATCTCTGTGTCATACGGTTTACTCAAATTAAGTCAGTAAGTAGGTAATAATAATGGTATACAAAAAAGATATCTACTTTTTTATCGTAGCTTATTTTATTCATCACTTTTCTAGTGTGAGATATACATAATTAATACAGCAGGCACCTGTGGTAGACACCGATATACTACTGTCTCCTCTAGTTTATAAATACATATAACAATCCTAAAAGGCCAAAGTATTTTATATGACATGCAAAAGTATTTTGCTAAGGGAGGTTTTTTCTAATTAAAGAAGTGATTTAAATTGTGTGTACATCAGGAATTCGTAGGATGCAGTGACAGCTTGCTATTACGCGGAACTTTTTATTTGGTTTGAGGGTGGACCGTACATCTTTTTAGAATAATAATAAAACTGTAGACGCTTCATAGCTCTATATTCACGAGCGTATCAACTAAATACTATTTCATGATTTATTATAATGATATGAGCTTCCTACACCTACTTACATCTACGTATGAGGAACTGTATGCGAACATAAAACCCAAAGTATAAATTATTGATGAGATGAGACAATACCCAAAATATCGTAACTTCAAAACACATCGCCTAATCTAATACCAAATTCCAATACAATTGCCAATAAATTTAACACGAGGAATCAAAGGTATGTACAATGGAATTTTGTATTCACCGCGTAGTCAAGAAGACATCAGCGGGAAAGTAGCAAATATTATAATAGCATAATGGTGTCAGGTGGCGTGCTATGGCTCCCTGTTTACCTACACGAGCAAGGATGGGAAACGGGAACTATCGATAGAAAGGGTATATTTTAAAATTTTATTTTACATCTTCACTCTTATGTAGCCATCTCATATTACTTGTTACGTCAAAACGAATTTTGTGAGCTTTATCCGCATCAAATAATACTTATTTAAATACATACAATCATTAATTCTTTTTCTTCGTCTCGAAGCCGCAGTTTGAGTTTTGAAAAATATCTAGGTATGTAGGTACTTATCACTATGACTGTTAGCCATGTGATGCCGGTAGAGTAGGATAGCAGCACCCCCATATCCTCCAATGGGTGTCGAAAAAGGCGACTAATGGATCGGCAAAGGAGTATTGATCACGTTATACTCCGTCCACCAATCCGCATTGGGCAAGCGAGGTGGACTACTGCCTAAACCTCCTTCGATGAAAAGGAGAGGCTTTGTGTCCCAGCAGTGGGTCGAATTATAAAGGCTGTTATGATGATGTACTTATCAAATACGCTTTTTTAATATTTTTGATTAATCGCTATGCTTGTTCGTAAGCATTAACTTAGCCTATAGACAGAAATTTATAACACCAGCACTCCCAACTCGGACATAATTTTCCAACCTCATCGAGTTCTAAAAGTCTTTCCTATTACAGAAACACAACACATATTAATAATAAACACAAATTATTTATAATACTCATCAACATAATATAAAACGAAGATAGTGTAATAACAGGTGAATAAAACAGTAGTTTTTAGATTAATTATCAGAAAAATATCTCAATCAAAATATGAAATTTCCCAGCACTAGACTACAACAGCCGCCATAGCCGTAAGCGGCGCCGAACGTCGGCCGAGCGGCATACTCAGCCGGGGCTTAGGCCGCGTGATATGAAAGCGAAGTGACGTCACTCGGCTGCGATCTCTACGCAGATCCAACTTTTATTGCTCGCCGGATTGTCGTGTGCTTAGTTTTATTGCACTCCTGTGCTTAGCCGCCGCACGAATGCCAAACAGCGCGGAATATTCATGCATGAAAATTTGATGAAAATCAACTGCACAAACAACTCGCAACTCTTTTACAACCGCGCCGAAACTATCAAAATATACGACGAGCGTTCGGAAATAAACATAAATTACACGTATGAATGGGCTCGTCACACAAATTAATTCAAAACTCAAAACATACTAAAACCCCTAACGAGAATGTCCTCTGTAATAACGGTGATTAGCTAAAACGTAGACCTGCCGTACCAAAATGGCAATTAAGAATGAAAAATGATTATTACGGATGTTTATAATTAAAAAGCCCCACATACTCGTGTAGTGTCCTGACTTTGATTAATATTTGGCTGTGACAGTTCTATGTCATGACAGGTATAAAGAAATGCCCATTAATTTAGAGGCGCCCGGTGGCTTCCTCTCATAAAATTTGTAAAACTTTCGTGGCATTATGAAAAATCACTTTTATTACAGGTTTTCGTTTTAATGGCGCTATTAAAATTGTATTTTTAGATGTAATGGGCACCGCTCCTGTGTGTTACAAGCATCAATCAATATGAAGTAAAGCATTTAAGTTTTCATAATTATATTTTCCTTTTCTGGTGTTAAGAAAAAGAAAATCACTAATGGTGATTACCGTTAAGCCTCAGCTACCAAAATTCCATTTTCTCCATACTTAATATAACACAAAAAAAAAATTTTCAGTAACATATTTATAGTAATAATTTGATAAATAGAAAAAATTGGGAGTCTGATATTTTTAAATCCTTGAAAGATATAAACGTATTATATCTAGTACAAATACACAATGAAATTAATTCCAAAAAAATATGAAATTGAACCAGTTATCCTGCGTGTGGTGATAAAAATAAAATCCAGGTTAAAACATATTTAATAAATATTTGATTTATACAAAGTTATAAATATGTGCCCAAAGTCTTCTTTATATAGTTATCTACTGCATTTAGAACGAATTCAGCGAACTGTTAAGGATAATCCAACGGAGTGAAGTTTAAATCGTGACAAACGAAAATGTCAACTTGTAATCTATGTAATTAAGTGAGTGTCAGGGAGGGTTTACACAAATGTCACGAGCAGGGCCCGCTCTGTTCCGTTATCCGATATTAATTTTAGTTTGGGACTATATTTTTCACGGAAACATGTGAACTTATTAAATATTCGCATAGGATATAAAAATGACGACACGCTTAAACAATTTTATTATTACGTAGATTTTTATTTTTTGAAATTCAGATTTTATCAATTGATATTTTTAAAGTAAGAGATAGTTTACATAAAAATAAAACTTAAGATATTTTTCAAACTTTTAAATACATATTTCAAGTAAATTTATGAACAAAAAAGGTAAATATTGCTCGTCCTATTATTGAGAACACAAAATTCAAATACCGTTTCACACATATATAATGAAGAAATTATTCGTTAATAAATGAGAAATCAACCCATACATCTCCAGCGAGGCGTGAGACAGGGTGATGTTATATCGCCTAAACTGTTCGCAGCTGCGTTGCAGGACGAGTTTAAGATTCTGGACTGGAGAGAACTTATTGGCATCAACTTAAATGGGGACTACATGACTCACCTTCGCTTTGCAGATGGTATAGTAGTAATGGCTGAGACCTTGGAAGACCTGTGCACAATGCTCAATGATCTCTGTAGAGTCTCCCAACAACTGGGTCTTAAAATGAACATGGATAAGACGAAAATCATGTCGATTATCTGGACACTGGAAGTTGTCAACGATTATGTTTACCTGGGGCAAGCAGTTCAGCTGAGTAAGTCCAACTTCCAGAAAGAGGTCAATTGACAAATCCAATGGGCAGCGTTCGGGAAGCTACGCGGCATATTCTCGGCCCATCTACCGCAGTGTCTCAAGACGAAAGTCTTTAATTCGTGTGGATTGCCATTGATGACCTATAGAACCGAAACGTGGCCCCTTACAATGGGGCCAATATCCGTACTTACGCAGCAATTTAAGAAGACAGTATGGTATAGATAGTATACTTCATTAGCAACTAAACTATTAGACATATCCGGGAAAAGGCCTCAAAATAAGTTAAAATACTTAATTCAAAGTCTAAATCGTTCTGCTGGGGTCGTCGGGGAATACGTTTATTGTAACTTCCTTCACTTTTCAAATTTTCCACCATTCTTGTGAAAACCCCTGCATTTGTGGTTAAGAAAATATGCTTCAAGTAAATCAAACTGTTTTTGATAAGCCATAATTATTATGAGCGAAAACAGCAGATAAATAAAATATAATTTACCAAAAACAAATAATAAAAGAAAAACGACACATAGGTTCCAAATTCAAACTGATCCTTAGAAAAAAGAAAACAGCCAGGTACACAGCTAACTTAAGTGGCCCGTACGAATATTACGTCCGAAAAATTGAACTAATATTTTAAATATTCAACATAACTCGATATTAAAGAATACGTCTGTGCATACGTGAAAGTGGATACGTGAGGTGAAAGTGGTCATTTTGAGAAAATTCATAAGTTAAGTACACTATTTTCTTAAAATTACTATTTAAGCTTTTGTAAGCTTTTCAATAAATAAAATATTTTTCTTGGTCTTTCTTTAATTTATATACTATGTTGTTTAGAAAAAAATGATCGTTATGAATGACGCTTTAGGTTGGTATCATAAAATACAGATTTTTTTCTATCGCCGGTTTGATTTCTGGCTCAAGCAGATGATTTTTCAAATGTCCTTAAATGCAGTTTTAATTTTTTTTGAAAATTTAGAAATGTTTCCTCTCAGTAAAATTTTCCATCATCTATATTAAAGGTAGGTACTTTTGCTCCGTTTATCTGACTCTTATAACATTATTTACGTGAAGGTTAAAATATCTTACACATATTTAACTGAAAGTAAATCGAAAATCAGAATTTTGAGTAGGTAGCACCCACATTAATTTATTATCTTTTATTCAGAACACGATATTCAAATACTTGTTCTAAATCCGAATCTTAGAACACTTTATTTTATTCTTTGGAATAAAACCTAGAACATTCTTTTATTAACAAAGTCAGTATATGTAGACAGCTGAAAGTAAACAAAGCGAAAATCAGAATTTTGAGTAGGTAGCACCTAGGGGAGACGCGACGCAAGTTCGCCAGTTAATTCCTACTAAATGAATTATTCCTTCCGTAGGTGGCGCCGCTATTGACGCAACAAACTTCGCTAAATAGTTTCGTTCCCACTACTATTATTGTTAGGGAACTGTCGCGTAAGTTAGATTCTCTGACAGCGTCTGTCGACTGAATAATTTGGCGGGGTTGGAAATTGAATCATAAGTTAGATCGGTAATGAGAGAAAGAAAATTGTAGAGCTTAAGGTGGTTAGATAAATAAATAGGTACCTAAGTCGTTTAATATTATTAAAATTTTATAAAAAATATTTCCACAAATTTAAAAGTTTTAATTTTGCTACTATCTTCCAAAGTCAAATATTTATGTCCTTATATAGAATGTTGTACTCCCCGTAATAGTACATTATGATAAAAGTGAGCTAAGCTGCTCATTACATAGTATTGTGTTTATCTTTCCAAAAATAAGAACTTAGTTCATAGACATGATTTCAATTTACATCTTGCTAAAAAAAAGTGTTTAGTGCGGCTCTGCGATGGCATCAGGATTGTTTTGCTGTGGATAATGTGTGAGAATCTCATTTTAATGCAAAATTAAAGAAGAAAATACTGAAGATATGGCTATGTGGGCTAGATCTTTTTGCCTCCCCATAATAGGACGAATCTAATTTAAAAAATATTCACTATCGCAATAGTGCTTGATGGACCCCATTATGATACTGGAAACGGTGATGTTATAGCGGTTTCGTAAGCAAGTGTGTTGAAAAAATATGTAATAGTTGAGCATCCACCATCCACTTTATAGGTACATATTTCATATTTTTCTAATCGAATCTAAATGAACAAAATTTTAATAATACCACTAGATGATACTGAAATAAAAAAAAATATCCTTCGAGCCGGATTTGAACCAGCGACCTATGGATAACAGTTACTACCAGCTACAGTCCACCGCTCTACCAACTGAGCTATCGAAGGCATGTGAAAGTAAACAAAACTGACCACTTACTTAAACGCATTATACGCGTGCGGGCTTATGCAACAACAAATCACTTGAATATTCGTTATGCTACGACTAAAGATTTATAATTACTGAGGTTTATAGATTAGTAATGAATCGGCTAGGGTGAGAGCAAAAAAATTGGTTGTCTGTAAAGTCGGTTTACTGACGATAGTTGAACGTGACAACGTCTTTTCAAAAGAAAAATTTAATTTCATTTGTTTAATAGATTTTTGCTTGCACTTCAAGCCTTACATGGAACGCCTCAGAGCGAGGTAACGCCGCATGCGTCATGTTTTTTCGTGCGTGCAGTCGGCTCTATCGAATTATAAGACGTTGTCACGTCAAAAAATCACCAATTTGTGAGTAATGCGCATGAAAAATAGTACTGACAGGCCTACCTATACCGTCTCATCTATCTATCTCCCTCTAATATAAGCGTCAGTATGCTCTTTCTCTTTTAGATTGCCGATCTACGATTTCCTAAAATTATAGTTACGACACATAAATTTTCTCTGCACGCTCACCCCAATCTAGCCCAGATTAAGAACTTGTATTATGGATGTCGATAAGGGAAAAATAAAGGAAAAATATTAGTTTCAGATTTTTTTGTAAGTTAATTTCAATGTTTATAATATACAACTAATGAACAAAATTTGTTGACGGGCTATCATATTTTTTTCAAATTCTTTCATGAAACAACTTCAGTTTCACTATATTTACTTAAACAGGTGGTTGGAAAATTTACTTCAATTTACTAGAGAATAGGTACATATTTTCATTGTTTTGAAATCCTATTTTCCCCATGATCCAAATTAATTTTTCATCACTAATATGCTTTCTTTTCAACAAGCCATTTGATGACAATTATCATTACAGCCTTTAGTTCGACCCACTGCTGAGACACAAGGCCTCTCCTTGACATCGAAGTAGATTTAGACAGTCGTCGACCACGCTTGCCCAATGCGGATTGGTGGACGGAGTATAGTGTGATCAAATCCCTTTGCTGATCCATTTGTCGCCTTCTACGACACCCATTGGAGGATATCGTGTGTGTGTGTGTGTGTGTGTGTGTGTATCGCATAAATAAATATAACTAAAGAGTGACTTTAGTTTTTCCTGATTTGGCACTTAATTAATATGACAAAAAACAAGGTAAAAAAAATCCTTCGAGCCGGATTTGAACCAGCGACCTATGGATATCAGTTACTTCCAGCTACAGTCCACCGCTCTACCAACTGAGCTATCGAAGGCATGTGAAAGTAAACAAAAGTAACCGCTGATTCAAACATTTTACGCATACTGCGCTTACGCAACAGTAAATCGAACTAACATTCGCAATGTTACGACACAACCTTATTAATCGTATCAATCAAAATTCCAAACATATTGTTTAGGGTCAATTCAATCAACGATAAACATAAAAAAAAATATAAATATACTATAAAATGGCGTAAAAAGATCTACGCACTGACAAAACATTATGATACAAAAATTGCACAGGTATTATTATATCGCATCAGTAAAACATATCGTACATCTAACTCTGAAGTGCGAGCATGGAACAATCGATAAACATTAACAGTGATAACTCTACATCGACAAAAAACGCTTAATTTGATAGAATCTAAATCGAGAATATTAAAGAATAGAATCTTAAAAAAAGAAGGGCAGATGCGTATGTCCATGCTTGTCCTGCTGGGTTTTCAAGACAGGCGCAAAGAGAAGCCCTGCAGATCGAAAGGCAAAGGGTGCGGGGGCTTTTTTTATCGCATTTTGGACTGCAGTTCCGTTTACAATCAGCAGTGCAAGCTTGAAATTAACAATATCAATGATTGCCTATGTCGAAATTAACTGAAAAATTTCGTTTATCGAGATATCCGTGATTCGGCGACAGGTAGGATATAATTAAAAACAATGATAGTAAGCATAAGGGTCTAACCTAATGCCACCTATAATAAGAGCCTCAAACGTGCGTATTTTTTTTTTCTTGAAGAAATCCCAACTTGTAATTTGATTACCATTCTTCTTTATGCTCTACAATCTTCTTTTCTTACCGTTTTTATTTCGTCTTGTATTTATTTATTCTAAATATGTACTAGAACAAGATCAATAACAACATTTAATTACTTTGTCTAACAATGTTTATGCAATTAATATATTGATTAATAGGTACACTAGAAGTTTACATAAGCTGATACTATAAGTGCAATCCGTAGATATCAGTTTCTAAATGATGATGGCGTACTTAGGTCATACTTATCAGTATTCGAAATGCGTGAGCGCATAATTTGATAAAAACTGCAAATATTTTATTTGAATAGTAAATATTAAGTTGCATCGGTCATTATACTATACACCTTTGAAATTGTAGTTTTGTATGGAAGTTTTTTTAAAAACTTCTCTAATAATCTATTATCAAATATTAAATATAACTACACTATTATTTGTTAATAAACATCAAAGGTTTAATCGACCAATCCACTTTTATCAATTAATTCGTGTAATAAATGTAAAGTTAATGGTTAGCAAAAAACAACTCCTTCGAGCCGGATTTGAACCAGCGACCTATGGATGACAATTGCTACCAGTTGGTAGAGCGGTGGACTGCTCAGTTGGTAGAGCAGTCCACCGCTCTACCAACTGAGCTATCGAAGGGATGTAAGACTTATTAAAAATTAAGTACAATTTCCTTTGCACGAATTGTTTATATAACAATTTAGTTACTTAGACCTCTTGGACTAAGGCGCAGGACACACCACCGGCGAGCGAGCAAGCGAGCTGGCGGGCGATGGAAGCTATAAAAACTGAGTTAAACTATGTACATAGGTCACACTAAAAGTTTCTGGAACTAGCCACTTACATAATAAATATTTTAAAAGTAATTACAACATTTGAAAATGGAACTCTTTAACTGTAGAATGCGGTTTGTTTCATCGTTTCATCTGACTGTCAATTGTTTTTACATTGTGGCGTCATTTTGAAAATTGTGTGTCTACATTTACACGGATTTAACTCGGGAAAGTTTTCGTCGTATGATTTTTTACGATTATAAGTGTAATTTGACAGTTCAAGGCAAGGGTACGCAAAGGGAGAAATAATTAATTAATTTTTGAACTTTAATAGTATTTTTTTTTATTCATTCCGGAAACTTTTAGTGCGCCCACGTACTATGTACTATGTATGGGCGAGTTCCTACTAACCGCAAACCTAAGAGGCGAGCGAGCGACTATATAGTATATTAGTTCGAAGAAGATCGCACAAAGCGACCGCGGCCGGGCGGGCGAGCCGAGCGAGTATCATTTCACATATTTTTCATACTACGGATCAAACATCGTTTTTTTCGCTGACATAGCTTATCTCTTAGTTCGCGAAAAAAGGTGAAACGATAATGATTGCTAGCGAGCCAAATTATTATCATTTTACCTCTTGATGCAATAATCTACCAGGTACACATTACACATAAACGTGTTTGTGATTACTCCTGTTTTCTTGTTGATACTGTGACTTAGCTAGATAGGGCAGCAGAAATTTAGGTATAAGCAAGCTACCTTGAACTGGAATATAAAATTTAAACTCTCTACTAGTGTATCTTGTGTATGTAAATATAAGTTCATTTAAAAATCACGTTATTTAAAGTTGAATGACTTACCAATTCTAATGAATTAGTTACAATAAATAAATTACTTACACACTTTCATTCATCATCATCGTATCTGCCGAGAGTCATCTACTGTTGCTCATAGGCCTCCTCCAAGAATCTCCTACCCAGTCGGACCTGCGCTACCCGTATCCAGCAGCTTACCGTTACCAGATCGTTGTTCCACCTTCCTACCAAAGCTGCGTCTCCTGGTACGTGGCTGCCATTGGAATTCGGACCTTGCCGCCCCAACTGCCGTCAGACCTCCTCGCATTGTGCCTATGTCATTGATGTTAGTTCTGCGGATCTCATCATTTCTGATATGCTAGCGCAGAGAAACTCCGAGTACAGCCCTCTCTATTGCCCTTTAAGTGACCTTGAATCTTCATTATTATTTTTTGTTTCTATAATATCAGGTAATTAATATTAGTTTTGACTTTCCCTCAACATTATAACAGCTTTTATAATTTGACCCACTGCTGGGACACAAGCCCTCTCCTTCTCATCGAATGAGGTTCAAGCAGTAGTCCACCACGCTTGCCTAATGCTGATTGGTGGACGGAGTATAAGGTGATCAATACCCTCTTTGCCCATTAGTCGCCTTCTACGACACCTGACGACACCCAATGGAAGATGTGGGGTGATGCTATTCTACTCTGCCGGCATCACATGGCTATTTCTTTCCCTCGCACAGATATTACTTACTTGTAAGTATATCCATTGACGAGGTATGAAAAATATGTGAAATGATACTCACTCGGTTCGCCCGCCCGACCGCGGTCGCTTTGTCGATCTTCTTCGCACTAATATAGTCGCTCGCCAGCCTCTCCATAGTTTTCGGTTAGTAGGTACTCGCCCGTACATAGTACATAGTTTAACTTAGTTTTTATAGCTTCCATCGCCCGCCAGCTCGTTTGCTCGCTCGCCCGCAGGTGGTGTGTCCTGCGCTTTAGCCCAAGAGTTCCAAGTCGTACGCAATTAAATTGTTACATAAATAATTCGTGCAGAGGAATATGTACTTTATTTTTAATACCTCTCACATCCCTTCGATAGCTCAGTTGGTAGAGCGGTGGACTGTAGCTGGTAGCAATTGTCATCCATAGGTCGCTGGTTCAAATCCGGCTCGAAGGAGTTGTTTTTTGTTTACCATTGACTTTACATTTATTACACGAATTAATTGATAAAAGTGGATTGGTCGGTTAAACCTTTACTGTTTAATAACAAATAATAGTGTGGTTATATTTAATATTTGATAATAGATTATTATATAAGTTTTAAAAAAACTTCCGTACAAAACTACAATTTAAAAGGTGTATAATGAATGACCGATGCAACTTAATATTTACTATTCAAATAAAATACTTACAGTTTTTATTAAATTATGGGCTCATACATTTCGAATACTATTAAGTATGACCTTAGTACGCCATCCATTCCATCCATCCATTGACTCCGTGTCCAAATCACCAAACAAATACAGCGTTTGCTTGCTAGTTTCTTATCTATCAGCTTCCACTATCAATTTCATTGCCTCTTTATTTACCTTAGTTTCTAAATTTATCCATGGTTTCTGCTTCAGGTAGATATATGATCTCAGACTTGGTTTGACTACTACTGTGATGGTCTCAGATGACTTTCTCAGTGTCACCAGGGTTTCTAGAGAAGGCGAGGGTCTTGGGTAATTCAAACCACCCAAGGAAGGATTTCTAACCAGCAAGTATGTCCCGCGGGGAAGTTACACCAGCACACGCGTTCCTTTGTACAATCCTGGGTCATACAGAAGAGGCATAAAGAAGCAACTTGCAGGTCGGTAAGGCGTGGGTGGTTAGCAGAGCGGCTTATCTCTCGCACTAGCTATCTTCGCATTTGGACTCAACTTCTGCTTACCATCAGGTGAAATGGAGTCATTTGCTTGGACTTTTTATTAAAAAAAAGTCTGTACTATGATTAGAGTCTCTAGGGCGTTCGAGATTTAAGGGAGCAGTGCGCCTGAAAAAGCCTCTAAATATTAGCCCATATAATAAACCCTATAGGGTTAAAGAATACTCTATTCAAAACTAAGTACACTTCACTTTAAAAGTCGAATGTAAAAAAACTTCTGACATCGTGGACGCATTATTTTTAATTCAAATGCGTTATTATGACAATTCATATTTAAAAACCTATTATCGAAATTACTAAACTGTCATATTACATGCACCTATATTATCTATATTGTGCCTATAACGTATGTAAAATGCAGATTAAAAACTATAAAAACAATATTTTTTCAACACACTTGCGTATAAAACCGCTATTACTATACAGTTTTCAGTATCATAATGGGGTCCATTACGCACTACTGAGACAATGAATACTTTATTAATGATATTTTTTAAATTATATTCCCCCTAGTACGGGGAGGGATCTAGCCCACAGAGCTATATCTTCAGTATTTTCTTCTTTAATTCTGCATTAAAATGTGATTCTTACACATTATCCACAACAAAACACAATCCTGATGGCATCACAGCGCACGACTTTTTTTTTAATTTTTTAGCAAGATGAAATCATGTCTTTAAACTAAGTTGTCGCCATGCCGTGTGTCGTATAAAGAAACTATATAATATATTCTGTGTTACCAATTAATGTGAGTAAATAATAACTATGTAAATTCCATAACAATTATATTCATTGTAATTTGGCTTTAGTCTCTGATTAATTTAATCTGCTTCGCATCTGATACCCACGGCAGGACGAATAGTGGAACATACACCCAATGCTCCCATGTCCCTTATTCCCATCCTTGAATAGTAATGTATCAAGTCTCTCCCTCTCTGAGTTGCCTTTTCTCTGCTCCCACCTGTAAGGTTAAAGTACTCATTAGCCTTGAGTCACTAAGCATTCTAGGAAATATCTACATATATATCATGACATTGAATCGATGCTTATACTCCTTGCTCTGTGACAAGGACAATGACAATGTTCTACCTAATTATGTCATTACATGGATAACAGTGGGGTTCTCAAGGTCCCCTTATATGACATTGATAACAGTGGGGTTCTCAAGGTCCCCTTATATGACAGTGACGGTTAGCAGTGGGGTTCTCAAGGTCCCCTTATATGACATGGATAACAGTGGGGTTCTCAAGGTCCCCTTATATGACAGTGACGGTTAGCAGTGGGGTTCTCAAGGTCCCCTTATATGACATGGATAACAGTGGGGTTCTCAAGGTCCCCTTATATGACAGTGACGGTTAGCAGTGGGGTTCTCAAGGTCCCCTTATATGACATGGATAACAGTGGGGTTCTCAAGGTCCCCTTATATGACAGTGACGGTTAGCAGTGGGGTTCTCAAGGTCCCCTTATATGACAGTGTATCTACTCCTAGATTCTGTCCCACGGCCTGAAGCTATCAGACACAACACATTAAGTAAGCATGTAAGTAACGACCCGGCTTGCGCCCTCAACGCAAGCCTGTCATGGGGAGCCCGGTTGGTACCAACAAGCCAGGTCCCCCGCGCAACCCTTTAGCGCTCATTGGGTATATAAATTAGTGAGCTCACATACTCAACGAGAATCAATACCATAGTCCCGGGCCCGGCATGTTGCTAGTTACATATCTGAACAAGTTATCTCTAAGGTAATATTGTAATCGTCATAGTCACCAAATTAGAATAGCAATTAGCCTAGAATACTTAGCTGACATAGAATCTCTCTCGCAGTGGCAACAGGCACACAGCTGACGGCAGCACAACGAGATGCACTTTATTTAATTAAGCTAAAGTTATGTTAAAGTTCGATTGACAAGTGAATTTTACTTTTGACAGGTAAATTGGCGCAAAGCGTTCTTTCAGTGTTGCCAGTAATATTAATATATTTACCCATGTGAGATTTCGCGACTGCCCGTCGCGACACTCCCGAGGGCGACAAGTTACAATCGATCCATCAGATCACGCGTCCACTCCTTAATCTTCTCTCGAGCTCTTAGGGACGCGTCTCTCACTTCTCTTTTTTCAGTACTTGAAACTTCATTTCTATTTCTGGCACTCTCAGGTGTCATTTCAACTTGTGGCGGTTCTGTTAGAGGACCATCGAGTGTTTCTACGGGTTCTACAACTTCAGTATGCTCAGATATTATCTCAGAAGAATTTCCGGGTTCTACCATGACTACGGAGTTATTTTCGTCTGCAGAGTTTTCCACAGGTAGTGGATGATTTGCTTCATAAGAGAGGTCATCAACAGGTAAGTCCATTATTCGAGTTTTATCTCTTTTAGTATTAATTCCTCCTTTCATTTCAGGTACAGAATCTATTTCTAACGGGTAAAGATGACCTATGGAGCGAGTAAACTCGTTACCATTGACAGTAACTCTCGCCACTCTACATAGACCGTCGGCACCTTTAAGTACGGACGTGATTTTACCGACCTTCCAGCTCTCTCGGTTCTTATTATCACTCTTAATCTGGACTACATCACCTACTTCAGGTTCCTTTAGCTTCACTATTCTTGGCTCTTTATGTGAGTGTCGATATCTTTCTCTTAAACTTGGTAAGTACTGATTAACAAACATGGTTTTGAAATCCTTTAATATTCTTTGCCCACGTTTCCATCCATCAATAAGAATTTGCTTAGTAGTCGTACCATCTGTAAGTATGTTTTGATCCATTGGTTCTGTGACCAGACATTTACCCAGAGTTAAAAAGCTTGAAGGTGTCAGAACATCTTCTAGATCAGAGCTGACGTTCGTCAATGGTCTTGTGTTCAGAACAGCTTCGATTTCTTTCATGACAGTGCTAAGTTGACTATCATTCAATATCTGTTTAGTAAGAGTTCTTTTCATACAATGTTTCACTAATGCTACTAAGCGTTCATAGAAACCCCCGTGCCATGGGGCCAACTGGGGTATGAACTTCCATTTGATCTTGTTAATAATGCAATAGTTATTAGACATTACTTCAGCAGTTAGTTTGAATTGTGTCGCATTGTCTGAAAGGATGGTGTGTGGTACACCTCTCGAAGCGATAAATCTCCTCATTGCGAGGAGGCACTCTTCTGCCGATAAATCTTTGACTATCTCTAGGAATATGGCACGTACTGCCAAACATGTATAAAGACATATCCATCTTTTTTCTTCTTTATTGTCATTTTTCACATAGACTGGTCCGAGGTAATCAATACCTGTGTATGTGAAAGGTGAGCTATAATTCACTCTCTCCTGTGGTAGTGCAGGTGTAGGCGGTAATTTGTAAGGTCCACCTCCATGTTTAATGCAGTTTGTGCATTTCCTTATAACTTTCTGCACCTGGCCTCTACCATGGGGAATCCAGTATGTTTGACGTATGATGCTTAGAGTGTGGTTAACGCCTACGTGATAATTTTTCTCATGTGTTGTTCGGATTAAACTTTCCGTGAATTCGCAGTCTTTTGGAATTAGTATTGGGTATCTTTTATCAAAGGACCATTTGGCATTTCTTAATCTGCCCTTGCATCGCAGTATGCAATCAATGTCTATAAATAACCCAAGGTTTCGACTGAGGCTAGTTTCTTTACCTTTCACTTCTTCTGGAAAGTATTGTTCTTGTATTCTTTTAACTTCTTGTATATTTATGTTATCATCTTTAGTATAATTGTCATTTTCTATCTCTTGCTCCATTTCTACTGGAATTTGTTTTCTCAAAGGTGATATATCTTGCTCGCTTGTGAGACCCTCCCCAATCAAAAAGGAATGTTGGCTCCTACGACTCGATGGCCAACTCTTGGGATCGTCTGCCAAGAAATTTGGTCCAGACAGCCATTTCCATCTTTCCTCCTTTTGGGTGGTAGGTCTTGTAGCTATATCAGCTGGATTTAATTCTGTTGGAACATACCTCATGTTTAATGACACGTTTCGTCTTATTTCTTCTATTCTTCTAGCGACGAATGGTGGCAAGAGCTTTTTGGTGTGATACCAATCAATAACTATTTGACTATCTGTCCATAGAGTTATTTGTGTTAAGTTGAGATCAAGATACCTTATGACATATTTGAGTAGACGACTGCCAATTAATACTCCTAAAAGTTCTAAGCGTGGAATTGATAGGTTTTCTTGGTCTTTAATGGGTACAAGGCGCGACTTGCCTATTACAAAGCTTGTCCTTTTGTTACATGTCACGTAGACCACAGCTGCATAAGCCTTACTGGAAGCATCTGTGAAGCAGTGTAGTTGAATATCTTTAATGTCATTATTCTGGAAGTAATAACGTGGTACAACAATATCTCTAATGCTTTCCAAATTCTTGGAAATTTCTAACCATTCCTCTTTTAAGTCAGTAGGTAATGGTGTGTCCCATTTAAACTTTTCTATCCACAGTTTTTGTAGAAAAACTTTAGCTGCTAATAACTCAGGTACAGCATAGCCACACGGATCGTAGATTGAAGCGATAATCTTCAATGTTTCTCTTTTGGTATTCGCATCATTTAATTTCTTCAATTTCAAGTGTAACGTGTCCTCTTCTAAGTACCAATTAAGTCCAAGAACCTTTATACTAGTTTCTTTGTATTGATCTGTTTCTGGAATATTCTCCATGAATCGTTTGGAGTTTGAACTCCATTCTCTTAAGTTCATGGAAATCTCTTCGAAAGCTTTCTTGGAAGTTTTGTACAACGTAGTTGCTTCTTTAATGGACTCTGTTCCAGTCACAAGGTTGTCTACATATATGTCGTTCACAATTTGTTTCAAAATCTCCATATTTGAGTTGAACAGATGATGTTTTAAAGTAGCATTGAGCAGAAACGGACTAGATATTATTCTAAACGGAACTCTACAAAATCTTAGGTGCATAAGATTGTCTTCAGTGACTGGTTTAGTTATATCCTTCAGCCACAGGAACCTTGTTACACCGCTACTCACGGTTCGTCCGTCCTACCCGCACACTCGACTTGCTCACGCCATTTTACCGCTCGAACTGTGCCTGACTGAGCCGACCACAGATAACGAAAACTATTATCATAGATAACGAAACTATATTACAGTGCTGCCATTTCATAAATATAATTTTACTACTGAACATATAATAATTACTGACCGGAAATTTGCAATTTGTGGAACTCCACGAGACTCCCGGCGGCGAAAGAATAAAATTGGTTATCGTACAGCCAGTAGATGGAGAGTCCATTCAGCAATTTTCTCACATGCTTGAATAATTACCCCTCAATCACTCACACTCACGCACTTCCGACACCGTCGAACTAAGCACGCTATTATCACCCACTGACTACACACTGCCCGATAGACCATGACCTCCGTCAGAGCTAAACACGCCCTGCGCATGTACGACCATTAGAGCACTACTCGAGTCCACATAACAACTTATTCGCTCACAAGAGACTCCAAAGATGAGACTCAACGCACGAGACTCCACACCCGAGACTATACACACGAGACTCCACACCCGAGACTATACACACGAGACTCTACAGACGAGACTCTTCACACGAGCCTCTACACACGAGCCTCTACACGAGCCTCTACACACGAGCCTCTACACACGAGCCTCTACACACGAGTCTCTACACAGGAGACTACATAGGAGATTCTACACAAGAGACTCTACACATGTGACACTACACACGAGACTCCAAACATGTGAATCCACAGATGAGACTCCTCACATGAGATTATGACACTCCACAAATGATACTCCACACATGAGACTACAAGTCACTATTGTGATACACTTCTCGCTTCTGTTGTATTATTTCCCTTTCTGACTTTGTATAGAGCAGCATAGTGAGCATCAATTATATGGTTTTGTCTACCATATCTATCATGTAATGTGCGGATAGCTATCTGATAATTGTTGTTAGTGGTCTCCAAACCTTCAATAGCCCTTTTTGCATTTCCTTTAAGTGAAGATTTCAAGTATAAAAGTTTATCCACATCAGACAGATTCCTACTTCCTATGTTTGAATTGAACTGATCCCAAAACTGATACCACTCAAGGATGTCACCCCCGAATTCAGGAAGATTTAACTTGGGTAACTTGCAGGATAGAGTAACGTTCTTCAAAGTTTGTGAGTTATCGGTTTTAGCTGCTTGTAGCTTAATAGACAACTCGGCTAGTACGTCTTCAGCCCTTAATTGGCTTTCGCTAAATGATGAAACATCATCCGTTGATGGATCTACACTTATACGGAAGTAATTATTCAGTTCGGTGTCGAACCGACTTATGGAAATCTGCAGTTTTTTAACTATAACCTCTGCCTCCTTTAAATTGTCAAGTTGATCAATGAATTTGAGAGCTTCAGTAGTCAACTCCTCTAATTTTGATATGATGAGCTGTAACCTCTGCAACATAACTCCCTCCATGGTGATTGAATCTGGAAGTGGCAAGGTAAACACTTATTTAACCAACAACTCGGTCTCATTTATTATTTATTTACTTAAGTCAGCTTCATGTTTTTTACAAGTGTTAGAAACTCGAAAGTAATCATGTGCCTGTGTGTTAAAGGCTTCAGTTTCATACAACGTCAGAAATTCAGAAGTAAATACGTAGGTCTCACTATGACCAGTAGTGAGTATACAAAATATGTATATAACTCAGAAGTTGCTATATATTAACTGTACCACTATGCCTCACATGATATATGCAATTCCATTAGTACATATTGGACCATATGTAAAATTCAAATTTTACAAACAACTAGGCTGTATATGTCTCAAGTAAACCAACGCCATACTTCACAAAGGTACAAAGTATCTTAAAATATGAGAATAATATTAAATTTTGCAAAATAATTTCTATGCATTGAATGCATGGTCATTTGTCAACTTAGTCTTTACTTCATGTAAAGCAATTCATTTGACATTAGAATACATTAATTAATTTAAGTCAAAACTCATGACTTAAATTCCTTCTCATTTAATTTCACATAAATAAAGGTTTATCATGAGTAGCACACTTTTATTTATTTAATTTGTATTTTCTTCTTTATACCCATAGGTTACCTAGAAGAACTATGCTTGGTGTAAGTTTAAAAATTATGGTAGGTAAGTCAAACTTTAACATAACTTTATTAAACAACAAAGTAAAACTTTTATTTCTTTGTATTTAGTTCACCTTCCTTTGAAATAGTACATGGCATGTACTAACAATGGTTATTTATTTATCATTCATATCATGTTATGTTCTGTTTTCACTTCAATGTACGGTCAACCCAACCGATTCATGACCCTGAAACTTGTAACGGAACGGAGATCCTACCCCTAAGAGAAAAAAAATAATAATAATAAATAAATAAAAAAATTAAAAATTAAAATACATTTTATTTGCTTTTGATATTCCTCGATTAAACAAAGCACCAATATAATTTATTAATAGGGAAAAGGTATGCGTATAAAAGCACCATCTAGTGTCGAATTCATGAACTATCTTCTGAACTTGAGAACTTAATGCCATCTAGTGTCGGGAAGAGGAACTATAAAATAAATGGAAAAATCGGGAAGTATTGGTATTTATTAATTTTATTTGCTAATGTAATAAATTGGCCAGAGCTACACTACAATAGCAAGAAATAATATAAAAATAATTTTAAACATGCAAACTTACAAAAAATAAGCTATGTTAGGCGACAAACTGTCTCTTCTTGTGGTCCCCGGGGAAATTGTATGGAAATTATATTAATTATTATTAATAATTATGTTTATTAGTTGTGGCCGCCTCTCCTTTCATTGCCTTTTCTCGTGAATTAAGTAAAATGCATCAACAGGGTTTCTGAAATCAAAAATTGGAAGAATAAAACATAGGTAGCTAATTAAATACAGACTTTGACATTCATTACAATAATCAAAGTTTAATTGGAGAAAGGGAATGCTAGGTAGTTAGAAATAGGGATATAGTTGTCTGTATTGTGTGGTAATAATATTTATTGAGAGCAATTCCAGTTTGGTGAAAATAATTTATGGGTATAATAAAGGATGAATGAGCAAGTTATGAATAATGGCCGAAATTTTGAAAGAATGATTTTTTTCATGTCTCAATACTTTTAATAAACTTATACTAATAGTGGATTACATACCTGCTTAGGTTTTATAAGGATTTGAAGGAAAAAATTTAAGTGAACTTTTGTCCCTTTGGCTAAAATCGATTTTCGCTTCTCAATTCTGGAGCGGCTACTGAAACAGTAAGAGTTATATATTTTTAAATAGATAATTAAATTCTACATGAGAAAATAATAAGAATTTAGGTTAATTTATTACCTTATAAAAAAAAATCAAAGAAATTAAAGAAAATGAGAAGTGAGTAAAAGTCAGAAGAGATACCAATATAAAGAATGTTACCTATTTGGGTTTGAAAATTGGTTTGGTAATGTAGGACACTGTTAGATAAACAATAATTACGATTTAATGTAAATTATTGTTAAAACCTTAACGTTTTTAATAAATAATGTTAAATAGTTCGTTAAGATTTCTTCTCGTATAACTCGACCAAGGTTAGGAGAAAACGTCGGTTATATAAGGTGCATAATAGGTTCTTGGCTGTTGTATTTGGTCGAGTTATAACGGGGGGTTTATGGTGCCCTCTGGTGAGGAGAAATCAACGAATAGGAAATCTGTAAGTTAAAGCTGCCAACTGAAAATTTGCAAAGATATTTTGGAGTAACCAATTGAATTACGGGGAAAGTGCGAAATTTGATTATGATAGGAGGAAATTGGTAGCGAAGTTCAGGCTGAATTCACTGAGGGGGGAAAATTTAGGAGGGGATTTTTGGGGGTATAAAGGAGGTTTTCAGGGGGGTTCTTGGTTCTTGGATCATAGTTCGACGGAAGTAGGGGAGAGGCTGCAAGAGTAGTACTCTGGGAAAAAGTCCTACGGGGAACCTCTGTCGGTGAGAATAACGATATTGGCGGGCGGTTCCAGACCCTAAGGTAAGTGTAGGATTGGGGTAAGTGCTTTATAAGAAATTTTCACTTTTCTTTGTTGCTCAATTTTTGTAACTATTTGAATTATTTCACGGCTATTTGCGGATTTAGTATACGTTATGTTTATTTTACGTACTGTGTGTTTTATATTTGTTTTGTTGCGGCTTACGTTTATTATATGAAATGTGTGCGGCCTATTTTATAGGAATTTTCTCGTTTAAAATTACCTTTTGTTATACTGCGGAATTATGTGACGATTTGAATTATTTCATGACTACCTACGGATTTCATATCGGTTATTTATTTTACTGGTTATTTATATATGATGTGTTACGGCTTTTTTATTATATGAAATGCGTGTGATTTATTACGATGTTACGTCCTATATTGCGTATAGGGTGCATTGATTTTATTATTGCGTTAAATGCGGCACCCCGATGTATTCCCTATCTTATGTTGCGTTGTGCGGTTATTTTATTTTATTATGCGAAGTGTGTTTTATTTCTTTATTTCAGCTATAATTTGGTTTACTGATTAAACTATTTAAATGGGTTGTTCAGGAACCTTGATCTATCTTCCCTATCTAACGTTGTGCGGTTGTTCGCATTTTGTTATACGAAATGTGTGTTTGATTTCCTTGTAGCGCATTTATTTTATGTTAAGGATTTCGGTCGTTTTATTTCATTGTTGCGGCTATATCTATTTTACGGGTTATTGTGTTATTGCGGTCCTTATAATATTATATGTTGTGTGTGTGTTTTATTTTATTGTTGCGGCTATATCTATTTTACGGTTTATTGTGTTATTGCGGTCCTTATAATATTATATGTGTTGTGTGTGTTTTATTTTATTGTTGCGGCCTTTGTTTTATTTTACTACTTATAATTGCGTATTACGTGCCTATAATTTGTTACGGAATGTATTTATTTTAGCGGCTGAGAAAACCCTTTGGCGTTGATTTAGGGGTTTCTATGCAACCTTTATATTTCACGATTTTAATTGCGATTTACGAAACATTTTATCAAAACCTTATCTACCTACTCTGTGACTGATTTATACTTATTGCATTTCTACCTACTTAACCTTTATTACCTTTTATATTCTTCGTCTACAAGCTATTTTTAGCATGTTAGGGAGATTTTACCTACGTATTTATGCGGATATAATCGATAGATTATAACCTACCTACATGTGTATTTTATGAAACAATTTACGGCTACCTTCTACCTGCGATTGAATCGGAAAAATTGGTGAATCATTTTCGATCTACCTACATAACTTCCTACAAAATGGGTACGGCTATTTTATTACTCGGCTTGAGTTATCAAATACGTCTCTCTCTCGATTGAAGCTGGCTTCCTTACATGTTACGGTCGCTAGTCTTCCGCACTGTCGATGTTATTTAGAGAGATTCATCGCTATAATAATTATGTTCGTTTCTGATCAAATAACGCTGACTCGTCAGACGCCAAGTTATCCTATCGAAAACCAACATGTTCCAGATAAAATACAAACACATTGTTCTACTTTTAAACTACGATTTATTCATCATAATATCCATTTTTGGATTCTACAGTTCCAGATAAATTACCAGATATCCTGAACCTATAACCAAACCTTTCTATTCCAAATCGACCGAATTTTATAGCAGACTCCTTGAAACTGCTTACTTTATCAATAAATAAAAGGTCGCAAGTCCTTGTAAAAATTAGTAGAAATGGTTAAGTACCTTATATGGCTAACCTACCTCAAATATGAAGGTAGTTTACGGACATTTCACCACGGAGTATACACGAGTTTATTTGCGGTGTAGTTTAAAATAAATAAGTCGTTATTTGAGAGACTTCTGTTAACCGAAATAAACTCGATACTCTACAATGAGGAAAGACTAGAAAGCACACTCCACATGCTCCGAAAATGTCGAAGGTGATTACCTTTGGGCGAAATCTCTGGACTACGCAACAGTTACGGTGAACTGAATGATTCTTGTTCAAACCTAAAAGGGATCACTCTGGAATTTAGAAAGGGATATATTGCAACCCACTGGCAATCCATGAATCGCCGTGGTACCTTCTGGGTCATAGTAGTGGCAATATATTGAGGTTAGTGCATTGCATGGCTGTCATTGAACATTGCTTCAGACGTCATTGTTGTTCCATTGCGAGCGGATGAATATTGTGCCCCGGATGCTTAACTCACAACTAAGCTTTCTTATATATTTCGATTGGCGCTAACTAGCTGTTTGTGAACGCTAGCGGAAACGCTATTGCTCATCCGTCGTGTGCAGCACAAAATTCAGACCCCTGGGACGCCTAACTCTCACCTACGTTCCCTTACAGAATCTGGAGGTTCCTGTGAGAACCATTGTCATTCATACTGGGGATTGTTGGAAGTTTGGTGATATCAACCTTATTATTACCTTCTATCATTTTGGTCTAAAACCACACCACACCACACATTCCATGGGAGAATGTCAATAAACATATTTTCATATTTGCGATTCCATATTCGCGAAGAGAAACTTCCTGTGGTTCTGGAAGGGGAGGATGCATCGGCGTGGTCTGGCATTCACCGTGTATAGGGCGCAGGATGGGGCCTAACACTTTCTCATATATTTAAATGCCAATATTTAATAAAACAAAAATTATCAACTAGTAGTGGATATCAAAAGTTACACTAAGGACACAGCTTTACATAATCTCATATTTTTAAAATACTTATTAATAACAAAATCTTATAAATTCTTCTAAATTACTATTAAAGATTAGCTTTATTCTATAATAAAATTTTATCCTTTTATAATAATAATCTATTGATTCAATAATATCAGTTGTACCTTCCTACAATATCCATACAGGATTCCGGAGACAAACCTAAAGTATTTAGACCTTTACCATCATCAATTCCTTCCCATTCCATTTTCCTTCCAAATACCTATCTTTATCTTATCAACAAAGTCATGTTTCATAGTAAACCTATTTCAGATGTTTATCTTCATAGGAAGTAACTTTAGCCGTCATTTATAAGCCCGTATAGGTACTAAGTGCATTTCACATACCTCACAAAAAGAACTTAGGGTTATCTACATCACAACTAGAGTCCTACCATGACTAGACGATCACTTATTTGGCCAAATTAATAAATTCAATAATTAATTATAAAAAAAAAAAAAATTTTTTACTTAGACTGGTATTGATTATTTATACATGTTTGTTATAGGTTTGTTATAAGTACATACACAGTGTTTACTGAGGGGGGGTTGTTACAATTTGGTGCCGTGACCAGGATTTCAAAATGTTAGGATTTTATTTAACTCAATACCAGTCAGTTATTATTTAATTAAATATTTTGTGTTGACTGAATTTCAGTCACAATTTGTTGCTCGTGAAATGGATGTGAGGTTTAAACAAAATGTGAATTGTGGCAAGGGCTTTGGGGGCGTAGCTGCTAAACTTTTATACCTTTATATATTTTCCTTAAATTCATACAATATTAGAGTTAAAATTACTAAATGATTCCTTTGGATACCCACCTTAATGTAATAAAAGAAACTTCAATTCATCCTTATTTTATTTTGAATGTTGCCATGAGTCCTAAACATATCACTTTAAAATTGTTTATTTATCCACTTATTATTCGCCTATACATTGAATTTAATTAGTAGTCATCATAGGTTATTTTGATCAAACTGGACAAGTAGTTTCATTTAGTCACTAGGTAGACGCTTCAATATTGTCATGAATCCATTTTTGATACCTCCTCCCACAGTTATTAATAATACAGTTAGTTAGATATGTTATTTGTTCTTCTCTGAGATTCTTCTATTGTTCTATTTATCTGGTAGTTGTAACTATTTGTCAAACAATTAAACTGGCATCGGTTGTTAGTTAACATAAATAATTGCAAAACTTGTAGATCACTGAAAGAAAGCACAAATATAAAATAAGCGTGCGATGGCAACAAGTTGGCAAAAACAGTAGCGGGAAAATCATAGTAGAAAATAAAGATTGTTAACCTGTAAAATTTACGTAAGAAATGCAAATAGTGCAGGGCGTAATCTTAATAAATAATTTGTTGTAAAATATTACGCATAATGCAGTTGTGATATATCCTCAAACGTGCGAGAGCAATATCGAGTATACTTATATAGCTTTTGTTCGACTATATAGCTATTTAAACACTAATAAAATAAACATTAACTAATAGAAACTCAAAATTTAAAAATAAATAGCTTGTTGTGAGATTAGGTTAGAATCACAGACTAGTTAGAGAAACTACGTGTTAGATAGAACCATAGATAACATAGATTAGAGAAAAGTAGAGAAAAGTCACAAGTATGAGTTATTGTCTTAAAGTCTCCCTAGTCAAGGAAGACAAAGGCATCATACCCATACAGCCATGTCTTCAGTATTTATATTCCTTTTTGAGGCATAGAATACATACAAAAATAATAGCATTTAAAAGGTGTGTGGTAACACATTTAAATTCATTTTGGGAGTGCTTAGCGAGAAATGTATGAGAATAGATATTATAATGGCGAGATTAGAATTAGAGAGAATATTTAATGCTAATAACTCAGACCAAGATCATAGGATAATTGGTAGAATTTTCTAGTTATTTATGATAAATTTTAGGTTTTAAATTTCTCTATTAGGGGATGGCAAAGGGATCGAGCCCATACAGCCATGACTCAGGGATGTATCTGGTTTTTTTTGTTTTATAAATTGAAGACGTTACCATATATCCACACACAAGATGTCACGCCCTTAATACGTCTAAGTAACTTGTCAAGGTTTCCCAAATAAAGAAACGGCAATCAAAGGAGAACTATCTATAGGCCTTTAAGGAAGGATTCTGATACATACATGTCAACCAACTAGGTAGTTTAGGAGAATTTGATGAACTTTTGATAGATATATTAGGGGTTAAGTATGAAATTGCCGTTTTGTATGGAGAAGTTAATGAAAATTTATTATTCCCTACAAACGTATTTGCGATTTTTTGTGAGGAACCACAAATCTAAATCTTGTGGATATATTTAGAGAACATTAAGGCTATAGTATACATAGAGAAAAAATGTGAATTGATATCTGTAAAAAAAAAAAAATATTCATATTTTTATAACGGAGACGGGCACCTCTTAGGACGAGCTGTTTTTGAAGATGTATTTCTAGTGAAAAAAAAAAAATATAAATAAGAGTAAAATTTTATCTAGACTAATACTAATAATAATAAAGCTGAAGATTTTGTTTGTTTGGCTGAACGCTAAGATCTCGGCAACTACTGACTCAAATTGAAAAATTCTTTTTGCATTGGATAGTCTATTTATCAAGAAAGGCTATAGGATATATAACATCACGGTATGTTCAGTAGGAGCTGAGCATCAATGAATAATGTGCAAAAATGGGAAATCCATGCCGACGAAGTCGCGGGCACAGCTAGTACATAAATATAAGTCCTTGTAATGAAGTTTAAAATAAAAAGGGAATAATGGACATAGCTATTGTATTAAAGGGAATTACACTAATGAATAATGAGCAAAAAATTGGCATTTTCATTCTTTAACCCCTATTTTTAATATTTTATTTAAAGGTTTTTAATGTACTAGGTACTAGGTTGAATTATGAACTGGAACTGCTAATAGAGGGTTAACTAAACCCAATGCGGTTTGAAGTATTTTAAATGTTAGGAACATATGGATTGGGTCCGGAATTTGCCTAATCCAGCCCATGTTTAGTTGGAGCTAAATTGTGAGTAATATTTTAATACTTTAAACAAAACCGCACTAGGGCTTTATACATTTTACACGAGAACTTTCGATAGCGCGATTCACAAGAGTTGACTGCCATCTATCGATGGACTACAAAACTAAGATTAGTATGGCCTTATACAATAATCAAATACACTTGGTTACCGCGATGTAACTCAGTGCAGTGCCATCTATTGACAGTTTGGCAAACTTATAATATAATGGGTAAGACGGTGAACAAAAGGTACAAAAGTAATTAGGATAGTTTAATTGATAAGTATAATATCACATTAGATACATCCTTTCAAGTAATTACAAAAATGTTTAAAAATCTTACTATATCCAAGGATAAATTATTAGAATTGTTTTACGGTTAGTGCAAGAGGTGTGAAGATACTTTCTAAAACTGCTTAGCTATTAGGGAAGCCTATTAAGTTAATTCAGCTCTAATTTATAATGACAAAATGAATGAGCGAGTGGGTCTCGAATGTTTGAGCGAATTTATCACAGCCAAGTGAGCCTAATTTTAATAGTATTTCTCAGCGCCATCTATTAGTTCTCTCAGGAACTACTAGCTTAAAATTCATGGTATGCGTGTGAGTTCAGCAAATCGTAAAGTAAATAGTGCACGTAGTCTGTGCTAGATGGCGCTGTTTAACAAATATTATGAAATACTTAATTGAAATTTTTATGTGTAGGGTTTGCAAAGTGATTATTTGTTTTGTCCCCCTATGATCTGAATTAGATTATTTAAAATAAAAACTTTCATTATTTTATAACTTTGTAAGGAATGTTATTTCAACTTTTCCAATTAAGTATATACCGATTGGATGGATTTATTATTAGTGTGTCATTTATGTCATGCATTCTAGGTTAGGCTTAATTTAAATTTTAACTTCTACGTGCAAGCGCCATCTGTCAGTTGTTTAGGAACTATGAGGGGTGGCGTAGGAGTTGACTATAGTAAATAATTAGTGCGTATCGTCTCTGCTAGATGACTCTGGGTTCTGTATTACTTCAGGGGTTTTTTTTTTGCGTGGGATTTGCTTATGATTATCTTTATTAGTAAACGTGAGTCGTAATATGAAAATAGTATATTTATTGGTTTATAGATGTACATGGAAGTTAATTATATATATTTTTTTCTTATTATTTAATTCTACCCATTTATTATTAATGTCAAATCCAAACAGGATCAACTGAATCTAACTTTCTTATATTATGTATGGTTTTGATTTTTTCAAACTAGTGCTGATTTAAATTTTGTTGTGTAATGAACACAATGGAGTTTAGAATACTATTTTAGACATATTTTATGCAAATTTAGAACAAAACAAAATAAATACCTTTTAGATACATACACACATATTTAATACATATAATACATATTATTAGATTCATGCACTATAATATATACTTAGGAAAAATACAATATATATCTACATACATGATATATACATAAGGCAATAATATCACATTGCAAGATAGTGCTTTATGCTGCAATACTATGGATTTCATAACATTGTTAATTAATGTGGGGGCGAAAATTATTGATACAATGTAGATTATATACGACGTGGCAAGATGAGGGAGGGTTTCCTTATTACTAACATTACGTGATATCTGTGAAATTTTATTACTAAATTTCAAATGGAGGTCCATTTTAATTAGCTTAGTTCTAAAACTTTGAATTATTGCCATTAGGAGCTGAGAGAATGACTCAAGCACAACTATGGTACCTAATGGGTTCATAATGTTAGTGAGATTCTTATTTACTTGAATTACTTACTGACTACAGCACTGATACTATCTAAAAAACTAATTTATAAATTGCAAAAATTTTCCTTGTTGACCTTAAGGTTTAACCCTTAAAGGTTTAAGATACAATTATTAGCATTAGAATAAAGGTTTGTTCATAGCTGTGTTTGAGGGGAGTTCGGCGGTCATTCCAGGGGTAGGTGGGGGAAATTTAGGTTCAGCGATGAGTTAAATAGAACATCACTTTGGCGATTGTAGGTTCTAATTTTAGAGGATAGATGAGATACTGCGAGTTCCAATTGGTTACCTTCTTTATCGTTCCTTTGTGTGAGGATTAGGTAAATTATCACTTCGGTAAACTTCTTGATAATTTAGGGGGCGATTGTAACGGAACGGAGATCCTACCCCTAAGAGAAAAAAAATAATAATAATAAATAAATAAAAAAATTAAAAATTAAAATACATTTTATTTGCTTTTGATATTCCTCGATTAAACAAAGCACCAATATAATTTATTAATAGGGAAAAGGTATGCGTATAAAAGCACCATCTAGTGTCGAATTCATGAACTATCTTCTGAACTTGAGAACTTAATGCCATCTAGTGTCGGGAAGAGGAACTATAAAATAAATGGAAAAATCGGGAAGTATTGGTATTTATTAATTTTATTTGCTAATGTAATAAATTGGCCAGAGCTACACTACAATAGCAAGAAATAATATAAAAATAATTTTAAACATGCAAACTTACAAAAAATAAGCTATGTTAGGCGACAAACTGTCTCTTCTTGTGGTCCCCGGGGAAATTGTATGGAAATTATATTAATTATTATTAATAATTATGTTTATTAGTTGTGGCCGCCTCTCCTTTCATTGCCTTTTCTCGTGAATTAAGTAAAATGCATCAACAGGGTTTCTGAAATCAAAAATTGGAAGAATAAAACATAGGTAGCTAATTAAATACAGACTTTGACATTCATTACAATAATCAAAGTTTAATTGGAGAAAGGGAATGCTAGGTAGTTAGAAATAGGGATATAGTTGTCTGTATTGTGTGGTAATAATATTTATTGAGAGCAATTCCAGTTTGGTGAAAATAATTTATGGGTATAATAAAGGATGAATGAGCAAGTTATGAATAATGGCCGAAATTTTGAAAGAATGATTTTTTTCATGTCTCAATACTTTTAATAAACTTATACTAATAGTGGATTACATACCTGCTTAGGTTTTATAAGGATTTGAAGGAAAAAATTTAAGTGAACTTTTGTCCCTTTGGCTAAAATCGATTTTCGCTTCTCAATTCTGGAGCGGCTACTGAAACAGTAAGAGTTATATATTTTTAAATAGATAATTAAATTCTACATGAGAAAATAATAAGAATTTAGGTTAATTTATTACCTTATAAAAAAAAATCAAAGAAATTAAAGAAAATGAGAAGTGAGTAAAAGTCAGAAGAGATACCAATATAAAGAATGTTACCTATTTGGGTTTGAAAATTGGTTTGGTAATGTAGGACACTGTTAGATAAACAATAATTACGATTTAATGTAAATTATTGTTAAAACCTTAACGTTTTTAATAAATAATGTTAAATAGTTCGTTAAGATTTCTTCTCGTATAACTCGACCAAGGTTAGGAGAAAACGTCGGTTATATAAGGTGCATAATAGGTTCTTGGCTGTTGTATTTGGTCGAGTTATAACGGGGGGTTTATGGTGCCCTCTGGTGAGGAGAAATCAACGAATAGGAAATCTGTAAGTTAAAGCTGCCAACTGAAAATTTGCAAAGATATTTTGGAGTAACCAATTGAATTACGGGGAAAGTGCGAAATTTGATTATGATAGGAGGAAATTGGTAGCGAAGTTCAGGCTGAATTCACTGAGGGGGGAAAATTTAGGAGGGGATTTTTGGGGGTATAAAGGAGGTTTTCAGGGGGGTTCTTGGTTCTTGGATCATAGTTCGACGGAAGTAGGGGAGAGGCTGCAAGAGTAGTACTCTGGGAAAAAGTCCTACGGGGAACCTCTGTCGGTGAGAATAACGATATTGGCGGGCGGTTCCAGACCCTAAGGTAAGTGTAGGATTGGGGTAAGTGCTTTATAAGAAATTTTCACTTTTCTTTGTTGCTCAATTTTTGTAACTATTTGAATTATTTCACGGCTATTTGCGGATTTAGTATACGTTATGTTTATTTTACGTACTGTGTGTTTTATATTTGTTTTGTTGCGGCTTACGTTTATTATATGAAATGTGTGCGGCCTATTTTATAGGAATTTTCTCGTTTAAAATTACCTTTTGTTATACTGCGGAATTATGTGACGATTTGAATTATTTCATGACTACCTACGGATTTCATATCGGTTATTTATTTTACTGGTTATTTATATATGATGTGTTACGGCTTTTTTATTATATGAAATGCGTGTGATTTATTACGATGTTACGTCCTATATTGCGTATAGGGTGCATTGATTTTATTATTGCGTTAAATGCGGCACCCCGATGTATTCCCTATCTTATGTTGCGTTGTGCGGTTATTTTATTTTATTATGCGAAGTGTGTTTTATTTCTTTATTTCAGCTATAATTTGGTTTACTGATTAAACTATTTAAATGGGTTGTTCAGGAACCTTGATCTATCTTCCCTATCTAACGTTGTGCGGTTGTTCGCATTTTGTTATACGAAATGTGTGTTTGATTTCCTTGTAGCGCATTTATTTTATGTTAAGGATTTCGGTCGTTTTATTTCATTGTTGCGGCTATATCTATTTTACGGGTTATTGTGTTATTGCGGTCCTTATAATATTATATGTTGTGTGTGTGTTTTATTTTATTGTTGCGGCTATATCTATTTTACGGTTTATTGTGTTATTGCGGTCCTTATAATATTATATGTGTTGTGTGTGTTTTATTTTATTGTTGCGGCCTTTGTTTTATTTTACTACTTATAATTGCGTATTACGTGCCTATAATTTGTTACGGAATGTATTTATTTTAGCGGCTGAGAAAACCCTTTGGCGTTGATTTAGGGGTTTCTATGCAACCTTTATATTTCACGATTTTAATTGCGATTTACGAAACATTTTATCAAAACCTTATCTACCTACTCTGTGACTGATTTATACTTATTGCATTTCTACCTACTTAACCTTTATTACCTTTTATATTCTTCGTCTACAAGCTATTTTTAGCATGTTAGGGAGATTTTACCTACGTATTTATGCGGATATAATCGATAGATTATAACCTACCTACATGTGTATTTTATGAAACAATTTACGGCTACCTTCTACCTGCGATTGAATCGGAAAAATTGGTGAATCATTTTCGATCTACCTACATAACTTCCTACAAAATGGGTACGGCTATTTTATTACTCGGCTTGAGTTATCAAATACGTCTCTCTCTCGATTGAAGCTGGCTTCCTTACATGTTACGGTCGCTAGTCTTCCGCACTGTCGATGTTATTTAGAGAGATTCATCGCTATAATAATTATGTTCGTTTCTGATCAAATAACGCTGACTCGTCAGACGCCAAGTTATCCTATCGAAAACCAACATGTTCCAGATAAAATACAAACACATTGTTCTACTTTTAAACTACGATTTATTCATCATAATATCCATTTTTGGATTCTACAGTTCCAGATAAATTACCAGATATCCTGAACCTATAACCAAACCTTTCTATTCCAAATCGACCGAATTTTATAGCAGACTCCTTGAAACTGCTTACTTTATCAATAAATAAAAGGTCGCAAGTCCTTGTAAAAATTAGTAGAAATGGTTAAGTACCTTATATGGCTAACCTACCTCAAATATGAAGGTAGTTTACGGACATTTCACCACGGAGTATACACGAGTTTATTTGCGGTGTAGTTTAAAATAAATAAGTCGTTATTTGAGAGACTTCTGTTAACCGAAATAAACTCGATACTCTACAATGAGGAAAGACTAGAAAGCACACTCCACATGCTCCGAAAATGTCGAAGGTGATTACCTTTGGGCGAAATCTCTGGACTACGCAACAGTTACGGTGAACTGAATGATTCTTGTTCAAACCTAAAAGGGATCACTCTGGAATTTAGAAAGGGATATATTGCAACCCACTGGCAATCCATGAATCGCCGTGGTACCTTCTGGGTCATAGTAGTGGCAATATATTGAGGTTAGTGCATTGCATGGCTGTCATTGAACATTGCTTCAGACGTCATTGTTGTTCCATTGCGAGCGGATGAATATTGTGCCCCGGATGCTTAACTCACAACTAAGCTTTCTTATATATTTCGATTGGCGCTAACTAGCTGTTTGTGAACGCTAGCGGAAACGCTATTGCTCATCCGTCGTGTGCAGCACAAAATTCAGACCCCTGGGACGCCTAACTCTCACCTACGTTCCCTTACAGAATCTGGAGGTTCCTGTGAGAACCATTGTCATTCATACTGGGGATTGTTGGAAGTTTGGTGATATCAACCTTATTATTACCTTCTATCATTTTGGTCTAAAACCACACCACACCACACATTCCATGGGAGAATGTCAATAAACATATTTTCATATTTGCGATTCCATATTCGCGAAGAGAAACTTCCTGTGGTTCTGGAAGGGGAGGATGCATCGGCGTGGTCTGGCATTCACCGTGTATAGGGCGCAGGATGGGGCCTAACACTTTCTCATATATTTAAATGCCAATATTTAATAAAACAAAAATTATCAACTAGTAGTGGATATCAAAAGTTACACTAAGGACACAGCTTTACATAATCTCATATTTTTAAAATACTTATTAATAACAAAATCTTATAAATTCTTCTAAATTACTATTAAAGATTAGCTTTATTCTATAATAAAATTTTATCCTTTTATAATAATAATCTATTGATTCAATAATATCAGTTGTACCTTCCTACAATATCCATACAGGATTCCGGAGACAAACCTAAAGTATTTAGACCTTTACCATCATCAATTCCTTCCCATTCCATTTTCCTTCCAAATACCTATCTTTATCTTATCAACAAAGTCATGTTTCATAGTAAACCTATTTCAGATGTTTATCTTCATAGGAAGTAACTTTAGCCGTCATTTATAAGCCCGTATAGGTACTAAGTGCATTTCACATACCTCACAAAAAGAACTTAGGGTTATCTACATCACAACTAGAGTCCTACCATGACTAGACGATCACTTATTTGGCCAAATTAATAAATTCAATAATTAATTATAAAAAAAAAAAAAATTTTTTACTTAGACTGGTATTGATTATTTATACATATTTCTTATAAGTAAGTACATACAGTACTTTTTTTCAGGGGGGGTTTATTACAAACTCCTTTGAAATCTTCAAAGGATATATTTCTATTCTGTCTTATGTTGGTTTTATTAATGTTTTACATTGGTTTTCTGTACAAACTAGACAAGAATAAAACTTTAAGTGATATTGTTGTTCATTACCTTGACAACCCTTTCAGGTGAAAGTTATTATGATTTAAAATAGTAATGTCACCATGATTGTGAGTAACATGTCAAGTAGTAATCAGGTAGTGAGAAATTTTAACACTAAATTATAACAATAACTGTGTCTATCAAATGAAAAATAACAGGTTTGTTAATTAACAAGGATATAATGCATGTTAAGTGCAAGTGAATTCTTATTAAATTATTGAAGAAAGAGTTACCTTATCAGTTAGCAAGGTAGAATGTACAGTCGACCAAATTGAATCATGACCCACCTTAAGATCATTTTCCTACAGTCACTCTATACAAAGTAGGATGAAATTCGCTTGAACGTACATTTCTAAGTAACGAACCTGTTATCAATTTGTTAGACACTGACAGTGTCTAATAAATATGGCTTTTTAAAATTTGTTCAGACTACTACTTGACATCTGACACATAACGTCATTTTATTTTTAAAAATATAATAGTTATTCCATTTTCTGAGTAGTAAAAAGAGTTAAGATTATGAACGACATCTTATTTAAAATTCCAATTGAGACCTTAGTGCAGTGATAAGAAAGATTAAAATTGCATAGATCTCTGACCCGTAATGACGCATTTTTATTCATATTTAAAACGTACTAAGTGCAACACGCATGATAGCGAAGAAAACCTAACTAAATTAATGATTCTAAAGGAATGATCGGCCAAGTGGGTCATGATTCAGTTGGTTCGACTGTACATAACTCTAAACACATTTGCCTTACATCCCTCCTATAACCATGTTATGGTTGTCGACATTCTTAGCATTATTAGAAGTAGTAAGGCATACTATGTATGTTATAAACTAAAAGATGCAAGAATTACCTAAGCCTAACAACTTGCATAGCTGTGAGGCTTAGCTTAGGTAGTTTAAATTTTTTAACCAAACTTGGAAACAACTCACAGTGAAACAGTAGTGAATCAAATGTATCCTATATGGGAATCGAACCCAGGACATTCTAGTACAGCAGTAGCTCTTACTTTTATGGTTAGATTCCTAAACATGATAGATTAGGAGTTAAAGTTTGTTATAAAGCTTTGACTGTTTGTAAATGTTTTATTGTACTTACATACTTAATTTTCCAATATTATCAGAAGAGGTAGTTGCGAGGCGGCTACCTTCCAAGTCCTCGAAAGGTAATTTATATATAAACGTTCTGAAAACCATCAATTTTCTTAAAATACGTAGGTAGGTAAGTATGTACATTTAATTACTAATATTCGCTTTGATAGTTACCTACAAATCTGATATTAAAATTGAATTTAAGTATGAATGTTTATTGTAGACTCTTTTATTTATGTATTTCATGAAAACATACACACACATAAAACAACAAGTTAGATTCACGATGTTTCGCCTTATCAAACAACCACAAACTTATTTGTAAATTATATCTGCGTCCAACAGTACTTAAAATCGTTTTAATAAACTTACCAATTGTGCTCGGTGAAGTAATTACTGTTTATCTATTTGTATGTTATCCAGTTTTCTACAAGAAACTCGTGAATTGGTCTTCAAACAATTCTTAAAAAAGGAAAAACATTTGTTTACCGCTCAAAATGGCGTTTTCTTTCTCCATACTTAATAGTCAAGAGACAGGTCAAGGTAGTGATGTGACTAGGGTCGTTCCCCACTCGAGTGAACTTGTTAAACGAGTTAACGAGTCAACTCGGTGCGAAGAGCAGATTCGGCAAGCGAAAGATGTCATGAACTTTATTACAATAAAGTTCATTTTGAACATTAAAACTGATAACTTATTATTTGTAGTTTATTTATTTTTACTCGGCAACCTAATTAGTTGTAACAAGTCATTTTAATGTTCATGTTGGTTGATGAAAAATAAGGTACATGAGAGGTACTTTGTATTTTAATCCATATCACAAATATTACTAATTAAATAAAGGTATTTAGAATCTTTATATATATTAATCGAAACAAATCTAGCGATGAATTCTTAATCGATTTGTAAGAGTGTAAGTAGTTTACTCGAGTAACATCACTATGTCAAGGATTCGTCATCTCCGGCCGGTGGAAGTTGCGAAGTCAAAGCAACTAATCATTTATTAAAATTTTAACTTTTATCATAAAATAAACAGGTTTGATTGTTAAAAAATAATCATACTATTAAATTTTTTGCGTTTGTAAATATATCCATTTATTAGTTTTATTAAATTCATAACTCAGAAAAGAACCTCCGGTTATGCTGCTTGAAAATAAATCAAGCGACGACTTAATAAAGGGTTTTATCACCGAATGTCACATAAATAGAAAACAGAACACAACAGGTTGAATAAAACTCATTACCAAATAATGTATTTATTCACACAATTATTTGAATCAGAAATAAATTGTCTTTATTCCTTTTAGCTAAGAAAGTGCATGCTTACGCCATCTATGGAGAAGATGTCGTACTAATTCATCAAGCAGAGAAAATGCAACTCAAGTTTTGTTAAATGTAAAAGTAGGTTTATTATTACTTTTCATACAGGATCAGGGACTTGGATTCTCAGGACATATATCCCAGCACCTCCACCATGTCGCCATGCCGTGTGTCGTATAAAGAAACTATATAATATATTCTGTGTTACCAATTAATGTGAGTAAATAATAACTATGTAAATTCCATAACAATTATATTCATTGTAATTTGGCTTTAGTCTCTGATTAATTTAATCTGCTTCGCATCTGATACCCACGGCAGGACGAATAGTGGAACATACACCCAATGCTCCCATGTCCCTTATTCCCATCCTTGAATAGTAATGTATCAAGTCTCTCCCTCTCTGAGTTGCCTTTTCTCTGCTCCCACCTGTAAGGTTAAAGTACTCATTAGCCTTGAGTCACTAAGCATTCTAGGAAATATCTACATATATATCATGACATTGAATCGATGCTTATACTCCTTGCTCTGTGACAAGGACAATGACAATGTTCTACCTAATTATGTCATTACATGGATAACAGTGGGGTTCTCAAGGTCCCCTTATATGACATTGATAACAGTGGGGTTCTCAAGGTCCCCTTATATGACAGTGACGGTTAGCAGTGGGGTTCTCAAGGTCCCCTTATATGACATGGATAACAGTGGGGTTCTCAAGGTCCCCTTATATGACAGTGACGGTTAGCAGTGGGGTTCTCAAGGTCCCCTTATATGACATGGATAACAGTGGGGTTCTCAAGGTCCCCTTATATGACAGTGACGGTTAGCAGTGGGGTTCTCAAGGTCCCCTTATATGACATGGATAACAGTGGGGTTCTCAAGGTCCCCTTATATGACAGTGACGGTTAGCAGTGGGGTTCTCAAGGTCCCCTTATATGACAGTGTATCTACTCCTAGATTCTGTCCCACGGCCTGAAGCTATCAGACACAACACATTAAGTAAGCATGTAAGTAACGACCCGGCTTGCGCCCTCAACGCAAGCCTGTCATGGGGAGCCCGGTTGGTACCAACAAGCCAGGTCCCCCGCGCAACCCTTTAGCGCTCATTGGGTATATAAATTAGTGAGCTCACATACTCAACGAGAATCAATACCATAGTCCCGGGCCCGGCATGTTGCTAGTTACATATCTGAACAAGTTATCTCTAAGGTAATATTGTAATCGTCATAGTCACCAAATTAGAATAGCAATTAGCCTAGAATACTTAGCTGACATAGAATCTCTCTCGCAGTGGCAACAGGCACACAGCTGACGGCAGCACAACGAGATGCACTTTATTTAATTAAGCTAAAGTTATGTTAAAGTTCGATTGACAAGTGAATTTTACTTTTGACAGGTAAATTGGCGCAAAGCGTTCTTTCAGTGTTGCCAGTAATATTAATATATTTACCCATGTGAGATTTCGCGACTGCCCGTCGCGACATAAGTTCTTACTTCTGGAAAAATAAATCCAACTTGTTACTTATTTACATATCAATACTATTGTACTCAATTAAATATTAACTTTTGACAACATTTTACAATACTTATTAAACAAAGTATGTACCTACATATATTTTTTTTAAATATTTTTTTAAAACTGGCTGTATGTCCAGCATTCTTTGTTATATTTTTAAATGCGCGCAGAATGGCAATTGTTCTTTGTATTTAGTTAATCGCGATTTTATATTGAAATGACGACTTCATGGGAAGAAGATGAACAAAATATTGTTTTGACACCGCCCGACACCCTCTGCGAGGCCCTATAGTTTATCGCGATTTTATATCGACTTCATGGAGAAAAGACGAACACAATATTGTTTATCACGATTTTATAATGAAATGACGACTTCATGGAGAGAAGACGAACAAAATATTGTTTTGACACCACCCGACATCCTCTGCGAGGCCCTTGCGAGGCCAAACTCGCTAATGAGAGCCTGCCTACTCTGCGAGGCCAAAGGTACTTTAATGGAAGTCTAATACTGCTAAAATCAAAAATAAGTTTATTTTCCTTCCTTCGAGTGTGTTGGAAACAGTCGTATGACTCTTGTGAGCTCTGCTCATTTGTATCTTATTGTACTGTTATTAAGGAACTTCGAATCTTGAATTAGATTAATTTTAACAAAGTCTCTTCATTGCATGTTCTGCGCTCGTACACTTTACTAATGTCGAAGACAAAAGTTAAAATTGGTTATTTAATGTCTATGTAAAGGTTTTATATTAAGAAGAAAACTGAAAAAAATATCCTTCGAGCCGGATTTGAACCAGCGACCTATGGATGACAATTGCTACCAGCTATAGTCCACCGCTCTACCAACTGAGCTATCGAAGGCACATATTGCCTTATAAAAAAACAAGTAACTTTCAATGATAAAGATTTACTTATTATAAAAGTGAAATTAAGGGTTTATAAAATACATTCTCATTTTATAATTTTCGTAATAAACTTAGGAAACGATCGTGACTTGCGAACAAAAGTATCAGGGCCTTACCATGGTAGAAACCAAAACCAAATCGATAACTTTCCCAATCCAATATATTTTGATATAGGACAGCTGTCAAGCTGCTGTGAAAAAACGAAGCGTTTTGGACTTGGTTGATTCATTGATTCATAAGCGATAATGTTAGTTCTATTTTCCTCAACAAGAATCAAAAGATTCGAATGGCTGGCTCTCGCGCAGCTAGAACTCTTCCAAGACATCATTTCTGTTTCAAAAGTAACCGATACTTGTGTCTACTATTGCGGCCACACATTTTTTTTTTTAATAATTTTCAAATCCCAATACACTCGAAAAACATTTGCGTTCAGTACGACATATTTCGATTTACAATATTAAAACTACTAACAAAATTTTTGCTTTTATAAGTCAGAGGTACCCAACAATTTGCACGGGGATATTTTTTTACAAATTTTTATTCCCTCTCGTAACCTTTCTAGATTACCTGCCATCAGAAATGCTAAGTCTGCTTCTCGGCATTAAGGATTTCGTCGTATATCCAGAACCATTTGCGATTCAAAATAGTATCGCAGATTCGTCGGAGCTTAACAGTGCAGGATTCGGCTACGATTTTCCCCATACTACGGGAATCCAGCCAGCGCATGTATGGGTATTATCATATTAATTGAGAATCTAGCTGGAGGAACGAAACCAATTTATTCCTTACTAACACATCCTTAGACCTCATAAGTAGAAGTGAAGTGATGTAGCTGTATGTGTAAACCTAAGGGTAACATCTGGTTACACATAAAGCCACATCTGGTAAGGTGGGCAGTGTCTTAAAAAAGTGGCAGGACGCCAACATGTCACATAAAATATATGAGTATGTAGTTAATGGTCATATATTTATTTAAGCGTAATTACAAATTATTTGGCGAACGCATAATTACAATGTGATATTAACGCTTAATGGGTTGCTATAAAACTATCTTAATTAATTACACTATAACTACTGGGTGTGAAAGACATGAACAGTCAAACGAGAACCATGTATTCTATAAATCAAAATAAGACATATTTCAAAAAAAATGTTGCTGGGAAATGATTTTCATTTTTTGGTGTTAAAATAAATTGTAAATTGTACCGCACAATGTAAAGGGCTCAACTCGCACGCAACTCGCAAAACCGCGATAATTTTGCCAGACGGCGGCCCCGTTCGTTAGTGTCGAGCGAGCTACATTGAACGCTAACGTTTTGAAGCCATTTTTTGTTATGAAATACTAAAAAAAAATTATAATGTTTCTTTGGATAAAAATTAAGAAATAACGTATAGAATACGTTTTCATAAAAAAATGAAAAAAAAAATTATGACTTTGACCTTCAATAAAATCGTAACTATCAATTTCCCAGGTATAGTCTGAAGGAAAAAAAATTTTATGATGGTGAGCAGAATACATGGTTCTCGTTTGACTGTTCATGTCTTTTACACCCTGTATAATACGCCATACAGTTCAATAATAATAAACAAAACATGTTCTAAAAATAAATGATATACCAAAATAGAGTTAAAATAAAAATATTATTATTGTATGGAAATAAGTTCACAGGGCAAACACTACTCCGTTAACAAACCAACAATAATTAAACAAAAATAATTCCTTCGAGCCGGATTTGAACCAGCGACCTATGGATAACAGTTACTACCAGCTACAGTCCACCGCTCTACCAACTGAGCTATCGAAGGCATATCATTGGCAAATGTAATACGAGGTACATTCGTCTTGCCATTAACATGCAGGTGAAAGGTGTTCTTATTTCGAAAGTGTAGCGCCGAAGCACGCCGAAGGTTGTAATTGCGTAATTTAAACTGATAGCAGCATAATACATAACCGCCTCTAAGGTCTAAAATCATTAGCCTATTGCTATCAGATCTAGAACACCTAGGTTTGATCTCCAGGGAGTCAAACCCACCACTTTCCCATGGTATGACGCAACATCAGGGTGACAGATTGCGCTGCTAATTAACAAGCAACTCGCTTCACAGAGCATCTTATAAATTATTTCTCTTAAAATCTTGTCTCTTTACGCCCTCTTTCCAGGGCACTAATTTGTTTTCCAAATTAGGTTGGTGGTAGTTATTGCCGTAAATTATCAGGCAGTTCCGATAAGTAGTGATAGGATAGCCAGTTCAGGTGATACTCGCTTCAATACATAATTAATCATGCTCACAATCCTAATAGAGGTTGAGCAGAGCTTTAAGTAACATTTTGTTACACATAAAGCCACATCTGGCAGTATGGGCCATGCGGTGCCTCAAAATTAGTGACAGATTGCCAGGCTGTCGGCTTGTCTACATAAAAGAGGCATTAAACCCAAAGGTAACAAAGCTTCACAGAACCAACAAACAGAAGCCTATAACCAGTTAGCCTATTTCGCTTTTTCTATATTCGACTTTTTTTGACAGATGAAAGTGATCATCACCGAGTAAATTACATATCCATTGCTGTTTTTACACGACAAGTGCCATAATAGGTGTCGTGTAAAACAGCACTGGATATGTAATTCTTCAGAAAAAGTTATCAATTAGGCCTACAAGACAGATCTCACCTTTGGTTTTATTTTCATTTACCATCATGTCACATGATAACCAGTAGCAACTCTGTCAAGTTAATAGAAATAGTAAAACTGTGTAAGAACTATCAAGACAGTTTAATTTTATTGATTAAACAAATTTTGTTTGTAATAGTCTAAAATGTATATATAAAGGCAATTCATAGTATCTTATAATATTATTGCTAGCCAAAATTTGTAGAATGTATTGTGAATATGTCGTTGGTGTATCTATACAAATAAATAAACAATAAGAGAAATAATCGAAATTATATAAAACTGAAGCAATAATAAAATCTTTGAAACATAAAGAAGTATAGGTAACTTATATGAAATAATAGTATACTTTAAAATTTTTACAACAATCTTTAATATATTAACTTTTCTAAATTGAAGCTATAGCTTTAACTTATTTTTGTAGAAACAATTGACGAATAATTGGTCAATTGTTTCTACAAAAAAGTTTTTATACAAAAGAAGTTGTTTACTATGAACTCCGCGACAATAATTGTCAACAGTATAACAATGAATCATAGAGTTATAATTATATTGCTATTGTAATGATCAGAGTTGATTGTATCATTTTGTTAAGTGCAAATATTAATCATCAAGTCTGTTTGTATGGGTTACATAATGAGTATTGTAAATCGACAAAATAATAAAGATCAGCTACCACAAAGGTGAAATTTCTTATCTCCACTGCGCCTTATCGCTCGGAATTTAAGTGACCTCGCTGAGTTCATAGTAAACAACTTCTTTTATTTAAAAACTTAAAACATTTACAAGAATAAATCTAGCGTTTTCTTTCGCATTTAAATACACAGCGGAAGCAGTCTGACATGTCGTCTACTACCTAGACAATCCTGTTACTAAAGCATTTTACACTAACAATGACATTGTTTTGTTAAGCTTACACTGATTGCTCATTGAGAATGCGTTCTGTTAGTCTTCAATAGAAAGCTGCAATGAACTGTGAATTGTAGGTTTCACGGCTTTACAACAAGCACGATAATGACCAAACAGTGGCTAATTTGAATAGAAAATGTCTCGGCGGGTCGCGATAGCACTTCCGATGTAGGCGCCCTCGCTGGAACGACCCTTAACGAACTTTGGAAGAATTTTATTGTGAGTTACTCCGACTACTCACGTAAGTAGGTATCTACGTTCTTGTGACAACTAGTTTTTTTTTCGTTAATTACAAATGGTCATATTGTCAACATGATGGCAAGCAGTTACCTACCACCTATACTATATGTCCCCATCAACTTCAAAAAAGGTGCGAGCACGAATCTCTCCCTACCATAAGTAGGTATATTATATTATAGATAACATTTTGATGTTCTCACCAATAATCTATAGTATATCTCAAATTAAGTATCATTTAAGACTTGTGTTATATTCGATACTGTAACAGATCATCCATTTAAGATATTTTTATATATAAGCCGCAATAAATAGACTCATATGCAACCATGAGTTGTAAACAAATATTCATGTTGATCGCATAAACATTTGCCCGCTAACAACTATCAGAATTTAAACCCGGACCTCTTGATGTAGTCAGCGTTACTGACACTCCACCACGAGCCTGCACCGTAGTTGAATACAACTTCAACGTCCATTATTGATCACCTTCATATTTAATTAAACTTACGCGAATCATAAGCATCTCTGAAATGCGAATTTAATCGTAGTGTAAAGTTATTTATTCAGTACTAATTACTACATTTAAGTTCAGACTGGAATTTATATTCTGGACTTAAACGAAAAATTCATAGGTCTCTGATTCTATAAATACATATTACTCGGAATAATTGAATGGAAATAATTTGTGTCATCTTCATACGAGTATACAGAAATCTCTGACTGTATATAACGTTCGCTTACTGAAATAAATTATATGTTGCTGCCAGTCGTCCTCTCTAACTCGGACATAATATTCAAGAATTTTAAACAGGACATTAGGAGCACCTGGCACAAATTTCTTCTTATCTTTGCTCTAATGGCTTGTATAAAATATAGCGTATGTCTTTTTTTTAAGTTTACATAAATTAACGTACTTTACGAACGTATAATTTTGAATAATATTAGTAAAATTAAAACATATCGGCACTTTAATTTACGTCTTAGAACACAGAACACAGACCTTTTTCTGTGTTCTGTGAAGCTCTTCACAAGTTATTTCAACTGATTCTACCCATCACTTCTTATTGGACTAATGTGATTGTTCGCTACTGGGGATACGCGGCAGCCATACTATATACAATCAAGCTAGTAGTCCCGAGAAGGTTCAAGCAGAGCCTTAGGCAATATTTCGTTACATAAATCCAAATCAGGCATTATGGGCCATGCAATGCCTGTCGTCAATGTAGGCGTCAGGCTGCCTACATCAAAGGGGCACCAAACCCATAAAATAACAATCCTTCAGTAATCAAATACACAAAACCCAACAACCAGAACAGATGTTACAAAATCATCTTAGCAGTCCGGGGTTCAGCAGTCAGTCATATGTATAGCATAAAATATAAACCGTCAATCAATCTCGATCAGTACACTCTCACTCCAAAAATAAACAATTTTACACTGAATATGGCATTCAGAATAGTTTATTTTATGCTTAGCTAACAAATTATTCTATTAATTAGCTTTACAACAAATATTTCGTTCACAAATACCAGTGTTCAAATGCCGAGTTACGAATTTAACACTAGATTGGAGTCCAGACATATTTTAAGTGAAATATTAATTCAACAAATGACAGCCATCATATGAAAGGGCGAATTTCATAGATCAAACAGGGCTGTCGAATAATTCAGGGGCGCCGCAACACTTAACATAAGGTCAAACTGACATTTGGTACAACATTTACGCCGATTCATAATGCTACAAGGAAGGCAGCGTCACGCAAGAGACATTTTAGTGACGGGACTAGTATTTGATTAGAAAAGTCGATGTTATCATAAAAAAACTTCTTTGAGTTTAAATTACTAGATCGCAAAGAGAACCAGAGCTCTACGGGGGTAGGGTAGTAGGGTACCAGGCAAGCTGTATGCTTGTCTGCTAACCTAATAGCTGTATTTTTGACATAATGAGTAAACATTAAATTTCACATTAAAACTTCTATTAAAGTCAGTAGTGAATTTTGTATCAAGAGCAATTATAAATATTATAATAGCTGTCTGTTTATTCTGAGATTTTATCATCACATATTGGTACGCGTAAAAATAAGTTGTCAGTACAACCACCTATCTAAGTGTAATGTCAGGTGTATCAGGGACACGTGTATTGGCAACGTAGAAAACATTCGCCGTTTTTCTCAGAAAACTTATGATTAACGCTAAAAGCTAACTTATTTTATTTTAACGCGTATTGTTTTTATAGATTATATAAATATTAATTTAACTCACACTCACATTGATACAAAAAACGTAAAAACTAGTTTTCGATGGAGATTTTAGTAACACTATCTCAATATTAGTAAAGTTATGAAAAAACGGAATGTATCAATATAATTTGTTGAAAATAATATTAGAACGTTAAATCAAGTATCGATAATGCTTCGTTACATCCCTAACCTGCTTACGTCATAGCATAAACAGAAGGGTAAGGTACTTGAGACGGAATTGCCCTGTCAAAGCTTCCACTAAATATTAATGCCAAAGTTGGAAAGAATGCCTGATTTAATTATTACAGTAATTTCAAACTGCCCCTTAACATGAAACGGATTTTCGTGTAGTACCTGCGCGCTTCGGAAAAAGGGGTGAAAACTTAATTAATTACAATGTTGAATGATATTCGCTGTGCTTGTGTTAAATAAATACTTCAAAGTAGCCGCCGTGTTTTATAGTCCACATTTATTTTTATCCTTCCCGTTTGTATGATAACTTTTTACATTAAAGTTATTTTTTTATCATCCCAGGCTTATTATGAAAGAATGCTTTTAATTGCACACCGAAAATATCAGATTTGTAAACAGAACGTTTCCCAAACTTTCCGTGAATTTTCTTATTTTTTTATTTTGAACAAGCAAAAAGTTTAAAACGCTGCTGTCACCCGAGTACGGAAAAAAGGAAAGGATTGAAATCGGTGAAAATCGAGGTTTACAAAGTAGAATTGATCCTCCTATTGTTATACTCGGTTAAAATGTAACCTATGTTACTCGGACCATAGTAACGACTCGATTGACACCTTATTCATCAAAATCGGTTGTATAGTTTAGACGCTACGGAGGAACATACGTAAATACAAACATACATAGACTGCTAAAAATAGCCCTTCCTTTTGGGTTCGCGTAGTCGGGTAAAAACTAGATTAACTAGATTCATTTAATGTTTGTTGCGCTGTTTTTACTCCACCAGCATAATAATTCTTAAAAAATAATATATTTTGGGTTATTCCACATTCGACTAGTGATATTATTTTTCACATCGGTTTCTATTCTATATTTGTTCATTTCCGTTACCATTGGAGATTTCTTTTTAAATATAAATTATTAAAAAGTAATAAATACAAATAATTAAAAAGTTTAATATACTACATAGTATCTGAAAATATTAATTGACTTTTTTTTATTAATGGCTATTTTTAAGATATTTAAATTTAATATTTACTGAGATTGCTAAGGAATTTTGTATACCTAGATGATATATTTTTTATAGTTAGGTTTAATGCAAAACTTATATTTGTATTTTTTTATACTTGTTACATACTTGCCAATTCCCAAATTGGCAGTTGAACGTGGAATGTTTTTTACTGACTAGTAAGTATAAAGTGTTCAATGTGGAAAGACTATTTTTTCCGACCGATTTCAAAGTACTTAGCAAAGTTTATTTAAATAGAGACCATTTTGAGTTTGCTTTTTTAATGCAAATAGAATAATTAGCTAATTATTATTTCATCCGAAGCAGTGATAGGTACTTAGGTACTTAGTAGATAGTGTAGGTGCCTGTTTAGCAAACTTCATTTAAGTAAAAAAACTATTTAATATTGATTTTTACTTTTGATAATACAAATATATAATTATAAAAAAAATCCAAAATACTTGGAACATTACAGGAAAACTTTGACAAATCCTTCTTAACCCACTTAAAAACTTAACACCATAAACTTAAGGCAATCCCTTCGAATCGTATCAATCAAAAATACTTCCTTTAATTTACGAACGTTCGTAATTAAGTCAATCTCTCGTTAAAGCTTCGCCCATCCTCCTTTCTTAGCAACTCTTGCCTCAACTAGGGTTGTCAAATAAAAAAAGATTTTTAATTATTAATTGGTAAACAACAATTAAACGGATTTTAAAAGGGCCTGCGCTATTTGGAATTTGTACTTTGAATTGAACATTACTTTATGTTATTTCAACCAGTTTAGCAATCACGAGTAGAAACGATATTTCAATAGTTTCAAATACAAAAGAGGATGCTACCGGTAAAAGTTTCCTTTCCTTGTGGGACTCCAAAATTTATTATAAATGTAATTTAATTAAATTCTTGTGTTTTAATTCGGAAATAAACAACGCAGGTTTATTTTGGTATGTTTTAATGCCACATACATCAATCCGATACCCTTAGAATGACACATTGAAAGTAGTCATCATCATCAACAGCTCATATAATGTCCCCACCGAGGGGCTCGAGCCTACCCCACATTAGGGGCGAATTGAGAGTAAGTATAATAAGAAAATTATGATAGTTATTATGTCACAAATACAATTGTACATACTCTTCCTGCAATTTTTTTTCACTTTCCTTAACGCTTTGTGGCAGAATATATGTAAAAAAAGAAAAAAGTCTTAAAGTTTCGGAAAATTTTCTAATAAAAAGTAAAAAACTGCCCTATTTAAATGCAAGCAAGTTTGTATTATATTCAAGGCAATTCATGAATATTTTCCGAGATTAGGGAACACAAACATATAAAAGCTCGTTGATGGAAGCCCATTTTTTCTCAATAAAGAAGATACTAAACACAAGCAATGTTTGTACTTCATATCGAATATCTAAAGAAATTTCTGCACTAAAGCAGTCCCTCTTAAATGTTTTCTATTAATTTAATAAATAAATAAAAAACCAAATAAATCCTTTTATTTTAATAAATTTTAAATTTAAAATAAACCATTAAATATTTTTCGATTCGGAAGAACCCTACAGTGAAGCGCATAAAACGCGCGAAAACCTAATGCCATTTCACGGCGGAGTAGACCTTTCTCCCGGAGTTAGCTTCTGTTTAAACTTGGATTAACTTAATCGATCGCGAAGGCTCTTAATTATGGCTTTATCCTTAGCATTGAGATCGACGAAGAGAATTTAAACTGACGCAAATTAGCGGCGTGTAAAGTTTACTGTCGCTGCTCATTATGACGAGAGAAACTGCTTTGTTTTCCAGTGGTTTTCTACCATAATGAGGGTGTTTGAGAAACCAGATGGCGCCACTTATTATACAAGAGGTCTTGGTGTCAAAACACGTATGGAATGCCCGCTCCACAAGCATCATAAAATTGACATATGAGGATTTATGAATTAACACTTTACAGTAATGGCAGGTGTCTGGACCTTACGTTGCATTGCTGCCACCTGGCCTACTATTTTAGACAACACTGGCCGCTACTCCATTGCGGCGCACACTGTGTTAGCTGCGTGTGTCCGCTTGACGGATTCACTACTCCATTTCGAAAAACTTCTCGTCAAATTTCAATTCATCGATGACAACTAATCGATTATTTTTTTGAACGATGCGTTATTTATCCGAAAGTTGTTACGTCGATGGTTCATTTCTTCGAATGTCTTAGTCGATTCGAAATGGAGACGCTTGACAGCCCACGTGGGTGGGCTGTCAACTTTACAGCCACGATACACAGATGACGTCACAAACACATGCATGGACTGACCCGCAGTTTAACCACAAATGAAATAGATACAGAAGGTCGGCTCTAAGTGGTTACGATATCGATGAGTTCGTTGACCTACGTATCAAAGCAGAGCTAGGGTTATATTATAATCAAGGGCAAAAATGTATTCTGTAGTATTTTCGTCAAAGAGTAAAAAACATACATACATCCATCCACACAAACGTTCGCATTTATAATATTAGTAGTATTTATCAATTGTAATAAAAAAAATTAAAAGATTAAAATAAAAGTCCTAAAAATTGGTTATTTGAATTTTTCACATAAATGAGGTTTTTTTTTTTGAGGTCTTTTTCTTGAGGTCTTCGTTTTCCAATGGGTTTCATCCTACTATTATTTTTTTGGTTTGTCGATCGTAAATTATCGACCCTGATCTAATCAATTTAAAAAAACAATATAATCTTTTATCATCAACCGTCTTCTATTTTCCTACGCTCTCGTGGAGTTCGCATAACAGTAGAGTTAAGTACGCTACGGATTATGCAACCATAGATAAGGGAGGCTGTCGGGAGAGGTTTGTCTATGCGAATTAGAGTCAAACCACCGACCTGGAGTGTCGGCGACATATTAATATTCATAATCGCTCCTCACGTTACCGGAGAGACGTCGGGTAGTTAATTCAATTTGACATTCTTGTCGGTCTGGCATAGTAATTTTGTTAAGATATTTTAGCGGAAGCTTGGCAAAGAAAAATATATAAATACGTTAGTAACTTTTGAATTTGTTCATAAATGGAAAATATCTTACTTAAATAATCGATGGTATTCGTAAAAATATGATCAGATGTTGTAGATCTTCATTCTATCAAGTTTTTCGTGTGTCATACGAAAAACTTGTATTAAGTTCGTCGTGATCGCAGATATACAGACACATTGGTTTTTCTCGGATCGACAAAACTGTGATAAATCTAAAAAAAATATAAGTACGACATTATTTGGAACAACCTGTAATCAAACATAATTATCTTAGATCTCTCCTCTAATACTTAGATACTTATTACCTTTTGTTTTTTTTAAATGTTTTTGTTGCAAAATTTACAATTTAATATTTTAAATTATAAAATCAAAATCCAAAAATTTCGCTTGAAACATTAGGAAAACACATTATCATGAAGCTATTCTTGCGGGCAAAGTAAATCGACAATTCGGCTCGGTGACTTGCTTTTCCCGTCGCTCGGGACCACAAACCCTAATTAGCTTGAAACAATACGGGTTATTTTTATCCATTTTGTGCTCAATCATAATTACCTGCCCTCCCTTCGGAGGTATTGTTGGAGAAAATCATCGCCCCGCGCCTTTATGACGCAGGAAAAATATTTACCTCTCTGGTCTCGTTTCGTAGTACATTCTTTGGAACTTTGGTATAATACTTACTCATTGTGATTTATGCCGCAAGATAAATAATGCCGTTGTGATTTTGTTCATCAATTGTTTTGCAGAGCAAAGCAACCTTACGTGTTAATTTGATTAGTTAGGAATTTTGTATTAGGTTTTAATGCAAAATTTCTTTTGTGGTTTATAATTACGTTTTACGTTTCTACCTACGTAAAATTAATATATCTATTAGTTATTTATGACATAATGATGTTATCGTTTATTTTCTCATGTAATATTTTTATTATTAATTATTGAAAATTTTATTCTAATTCCTCTTAAGAGGACTAATGCCGAAACTGGTTGTTTTACTTAAGAGTTCAAAAGCTTTACTTACTTTCAAAGTGCATCTTTCAAAGCACAAATTACCTATGTTATAAGGGAATGCCCATTAAATGCCCAAAATGATCAGAAATCATAATTAGCGCTAAAGTCTATTCAAAAAATATAATATATACCGGAAAATAAACTACAACAAATAGTTTATTTTCCGGTGTCATTCATTCTATTTGACTGACAGTCCCTGCTGTCTGAAATAAAGTTAACAGCGGTCAAACTTCTGTCAAAATAATTACCCAGTCTGAATTAAAATCTGACCTAAATGTGCTAACAGTACTATTAGCATGCTTAGGGTTTTGGACCGGGGTTTTAGCATATCAACCTGTGAAAACTAAAAATCAATTAAATTTTTGGTTAGGTTAGATTCTCGATTACATTTTTTTATACGGTGGCTCCTCTTTTAGTCGAGTTTGTACGGATTCTAAGGATTTTCCTTAATTCTCTCTTCACAACTTTTGCAGACTCTTGGATTGTACCCACGTAATACGACGACTTGGTTTTTGGTTATAACGGATTTGAACCTGCAATACACGACAATCTTGTTTTTTTTTTTTGTTTTGTGTCACCGGACAGAATAAGAAATGGATTTCAATATTACGATTTTTTATCTAACCCCTTCAGACATGAATTAGTGTTTAGGCTTCAAAAAATAATTCATTGATTATTTTATTTTTGAATCGGATAATTACCTCGTTTTTAATGATTTTTTTTTAATTTTTGTAACATTATTATGTACCTACGTTTTTTTCCTAGCTATTATTTGATATAACTTCGTCATAAGAATGTACCGAGTGTCATAAATAATAACAGTATTTTAAAACTATGTCCATTAGAATGGACACCAGGTCCGAATACAAATGTTTCAAACCAGATTCTGCCTAGTTTTAGGTGATAAATTAAATTGTTATGGATTTATGTATATTGATCTGCACTATAATTTGACGTAGAATTCATATTTATCCATCTTGGACCTTTAAATTAGAATAATTTTAGTCTACCTTCTAAACTAAATTCTGAACAATGGAAAGTTGTCCTAACTTTCCAAAATTACTGTTGGTAACATATCTATGATTTTCACTAATCAATTTATTACCATAGACACCCGTAATAATTGAAAATATTCTATTCTAACCTAATTCCATAAATGCCAACCAAAAATATAGTAGAGATTGTCTAATCTAAAACTGAACGCCCCTCCATTGTCTTATTCTTAAATGCACAATCAGTACTGTACAGATGCAACACACTCAAATTTGCTATAGTCATTGGTCATTCAGTTGATTCAATCGCCGGCTAGACACGAACTTCGCAGCATGCTTCGATCACTCATAAAAGTACCGTCAGTATCAAGTTTAAAATTCAGTTTTGATTCGACGATCTCTACCTACAGTGCCTACCAAAATGGATATTCGCTCGCCAAACACAACTTTTGGTGAAAATCTTCACTTTTTAGGGAGATCTATTTTTGTAGGTTAGGTTTTGTTTTCTTTGTAACAAAGTGTAACTATCTGCCAGTGTTAGTGTGAATAGTCTTTGGTGTGATGATTTCAAGGTAGGAAAGTTGAAAGAATAGTTATTAATAGTAATAATAAAAATAAATAAAATCTTTATTGTACCAAGAAAGTTACAAAAGTAAATTGTAGCCCTGACTCCTAAACTAGTATGAACTGTATTTCAGGAGTCAGTTCCTTCCCAATAAAGTTCACAATATTATTAGTACATAGATTACAAGGGCGGACTTATCCCTAAAAGAGATCTCTTCCAGTCAACCCATGGATGTTAGGAAATAAATCGTATGCAGGCGATACAAAATGCAAGAGTAAAGAAAAAAACTTAGATTAAGTATATAAAAAAACAATTTACAAACTAATAAACAAAATTAATAAATACATATCATAAATATATACATATTTTAGCTATTTCAAAACATGCATATTTTAGATAACATAAAACTAAATATATAATATATACCTACATAAACATTGATATTGTGTATGACAAACTGATAGATCACACTAGCGATAATGATGACTATCAGGAGATTTGTGCCCAAAAATGCTTCATTAGTCTATTTTTGAAAGAAGTTAAGGAAGGAAGGTATAGTAGGTTAGGTTATGTTTGTATTGTGTTAATTTAAATACAAGCCGTTCCATAACTACAAAAATAAATTTTTTGAAGTAAAACTTCTTTAGGCGCGACTAGGGGGTAACTCAGATTTTTCTAACGGAAGTAACGCTCAGTATTCTATAGTCTGTGTAGTTTCCGCTATTTAAAAATAGTAATTTCGATTGGTCGTAAGTATCTGTCATATACTCCGTGCTTCTCGACTTATATGCCAGCTAGTGGCAAAGATCATAATCAATTAGGATTATTTATTTCCAATATTATTGAACAGATCCATTGTGAATAGCAAAGTATATAATTTAATCATTTCAGTGATCTACGTCAAAGAAGTTTTACTTTTTTTATAATATGTGGTTGGCAAACAAGTATAGGACTTGCTTGGCAGACAGGTAGAAAGCAATCATCATAGCCTATAGGCGCTTGCAACTCTGAGATGAGATGAGATTTCAACCTTTTGATAATCTTTGAAACATTCACAGCAATATTCACTTACGAACATCACACACAAATACGCGTGTAATATTCAAAGGTAGAAAAACAAAAATGGCATTCGCACAATAACCCACGAAATCAAACAACAACTCAATAACGCGTACGCAATTACCTGAGTCTCTCATATTTATTTTTTTCCGCGATATAAAAGCTTTTTGGGGCACACAATAGGTGCGGACGAGGGGAAGGAGGAAGCTTTATAATTTTTTAATTAATATCGTCGAAAATATCAAAGTCATTGGCAGGGCCTACTAGTGGGGAATGCAATTTTTTCGGCGAACTTTTTTCATAAAGCGTTCCGTTCCATCCGTTTGTTACGAAGGAATTACGAATTTAAATTAAACATCTGTCGATGAAAATAAACAATACATGTGAGTCTATATTATTCGTATCGCTGTAATATGCAGGTATTTCATATTGATTTCGGAGGAATATTATTATCCAATACATTCATCTCGATATCAGTTATGTATGAAAGTAGACAATTTGTATTAGTAAATAAGTAAAAAGTTTAAAACACTGTAACCCGACTACGGAAAGAATAAAGAAATTAAATCGTGGAATATTTTTTACGTTTACAAACGCGTAAATATTTTTACAAATAGAAAAAATACACTGAAAGAAATCGACTTGCCCCAGGCGGGAATCGAACCCAGCATCTTCCGCAATCCGGGCGGCTGCGTTAACCACTACGCCACCAGGGCACTGTTTGAGCTCTCGAAATGTGTAAGTGCTTGGTGGTTATGTTTTTATGGTAAACATTGTTTCATCAAATCTTTGAAATTTGCACGAGACCCGAACGAAATATTTTTGCAAATATTTGACGCCCAGTTAAGATGAAACCACCTTATATTATGGAACAAACTTTGCATTTAAAAACGCGTAATTATTAAATTGATTAGTTAACGTGCCGATTACTGAAGATGCTGGGTTCGATTCCCACCTAGGGCAAGTCGATTTTTCAAAATACAGTTTTCAGTGTATTATTACTAGATTTTCTGAAATTAAATCGCTTAAAATCAGGGTTTACGAGGTAAAACCGATTCCTCCTGTTGTATATTGACACCTTATTCAATAAATCGGTAAACGAATAGTTTAGGCCCTACAAAGAGGAACATACGTAAATACAAACATTCATACATTGGCTTCGCGTAGGCGGGTAACAATAAATAATGATTCACAAAAACAAATTCATAAGCAAACAGAGTACCTAATAGCCAAGTCAGTTATACTTTGCCAATTGTATTGTTTACTTTGTCAATTGTGATCGGTAAAAGTATACCATCTCCAGTCATTAACCTATCAAAGAACCCTTAACTTGAAGCAAATGAATCCATTGTATTGGAAATTCGTGTCACTTAGGGGCGCGTTCTACTTTCAATGTGTATGAAAATCATTCGTTGGAAAGCTGTAGCAAAACAGGGGTTTAAAGGATTTCCCGGTTGAGGTCTCCTGTTAATTGTGACACGGTTTACGAACGAGTAAACATTCGTTGCTAACAATACATCAAAATTGTTATTTTATTATACTCATTGTCATCGCGTTCGATCATTTCATTAACAACTTTTTTCAACTTTTTCAAGTAAAAAAAAGTTTTATGTGCCACCATAACGTACTTAGAGAAATAAAGTTTATACTTAACGGATCGTCATGAAATTATATCCGACGTACAGAATTGAACTCAGCATACCGTTCATCCAAAACAAATGAACTGATAGAGAAATAGCTTTTTGGCAAAATGTTTACTTTAATAACCAAAATATGTTTGATACTCAATAAGTCATTGTGTTATATGCGAGCATAGTTGCAGCCAAAATCTAATTTTATTGTTTAAATTACTGGTCTCAAAACGGTGTTAGGAATTTTGACATTTAAAAATACTTGGGACTGATAATAAACTCTGCATTCATGTTTCTGCTACATAGGCGGACTTGTACTCAAAAGACATATAGATGATGCTAAAAGTGAGAAAACCCTCCCAATTAATAACAAGTATACATCAATAGAATCAAATTTACTTACTCTACATGATCAATTCTAATTGCCACTAAAAGTACAGACATGATCACGCGTTTATTGAACGCTGTAGCCATTTGTGTGCAGATAAAAGGGGAAATATCCAGACAATGTTTGATAAAATTTTATTACGGGCACAATGGCAGTGGAAATTAGGGTTATTAGCGACCACTCATGTAGATTGCCTCTGTAGGATTTGAACCAATTGATTTAATGGGCTTCTTTGTTAACGATTAACGGTCAACCCGCTTGGGACGTATTTTTGATTTGTGCAAATTGTTCTGCTTCTCTTATAATGGAATCGCCCTCCTCAATTTTGATATAATCATTTTCACGAATAAATGGTGGAGGAGTCGTGGTGGACTGGTCAGTAACGCTGCCTACATTATATACTATCATTTCATTAATAACTTTATTGTTGCATACAATTTATTTGCAATTGGTAGTTACACCAAATCCCATTATATTTCCGCTTGCTCCTCTTGTCTCATTACCATCATATTTCACATTCAAATACGAATCGTAACCATAATATTACTCCAGGAGAGAATATAACCGAAACATCCTTATTAACCGCGGTAAAGGAGTGGCGGAAAGTCGGTCGGGTTTATCTCTTCCCTTTAATTGTCGGCAGGGGTGCTATCGCGAGGTTTATGCCTCGATTGAGGCCGTAAAATGTTACAACACTGTCGCGTCTTCAATGCGGTTTGTCGCTCTTATGTACGCAGCCTTATCACTTTATTTGTGTAAGATTTTGGAAACTGTCTAGCTTACAGAGGTAGGGAGGTATTCAGCTTATCGCTAATTTTTTTAGAAACATACATGCACTAGTGATTAGCGAAGAATCTACCACTTGAAGCTTTCGATACACAGCCTCCTGTGTATGTGCGTGCAGCCTAGTTCACTTGTATCATAATTTACTTTTATTTATCTCTTAAATTTGCAATGCTCAATAGACCACCCAACCACTTAACATAGACACTTCAAAACTATAAAAACTGTAAAGGGAGGATAAAACTTGTTGCGTTTCTTGTCGGCTCTTCTCAGAACAAGGCCTCCTGGTAGACGCTTGAACCGATAGCATCAAAATTGACGTTCATAAGTGTACAAATTGTACCTAAACGAATAAAGAAATTTGACTTTGACCAGAAAAGTGTACTACCGGTAACCTGCCTAATATAGGTACTTATTTAGGTTTATATAATATGTTTGCCCTGTGACACACTCTGCTTTGAATATTTTTTCTCAATACCATCGAGCCCTCCGCTATTTCGAAGTTTTTTTTTTCGCAATATAGTGCGGATATGTAAAAACTACGTGACAATTTTACATGTCCCGAGCAGTGACAAGCTTACGAAATCTGTACGAGGAAATTGTACCAAATTTTATTTACATCTAATATAACTATGGCTGTCTATATTCTAAGTACAATAGCTGCTCCTATTTTAAAATATTCGTGTAATCTGTAATATTTGTATTAATTTACATTGAGAGTTTAGTTATATACTATTGTGGAAATAAATAAACTACCTGAAAAATGCACTGAAAAAAATTGACTTGCCTTAGGCGGGACTCGAACCCGCATCTTCCACAATCCGGGCGGATTGTGGAAGATGCGGATTCGAGTCCCGCCTGAGGCAAGTCGTTTTTTTTCCAGTGCATTTTTCTAGTATTAATATTTACGCGTTTGTAAACGCAAAAATTAAATTATTCCATAATAAACTACCTTTTCATGGTTTTGTAAACGTATATAATGTATAAATACTGAATACCTACCAGGACATAGACTCTATTCTTGTGAATTTTAACAGCAATCAATCTAAAATTAACCTTCCAAACAACAGCATTATGGTATTTAACATGAAAATGGTTTTTTTTTCGTAACCAGTTCCCAATTTAACTATCTTTCCTTAACTCTCATGTTTTGATATCAGATTTATGACCCCTCCTCAAGTATCTACGAGGGAGCTACCAGGCATGTGACTCGTTACCTGCAGAGCACAAGCGTAACGTATGGACAATTACGTCGAACATTAGTCTCGCGCCACAAAAACAGCCACATTTCAACAAAAACAAACGTGAGGATTGCCTCTGAGCGCCGATAATTTGTCAGGTGCTTGCTCGTCAAAGATCAAACATTATAAGACCGGACACATTTTGTCCTATGTATACGACACGATGAACAAATTTCATCCTTTATAAGCCTATGTTTGTCTCGCAGCAGTATCCTATAACACGCTATTAACTAAGTGGTAGACCCATATGCAGGGTCGTCTGGGTAGGTACCACCGCCTTTCTTATTTCTGCCGTGAAGCATTTCGCTGTGTTTCGGATTGAAGGGAAAGGTAGCCAGTGTAATTACTGGGCATGGAAGGCATATCATCTTAGTCCCCAGGATGGCAACGCACTTGCAGTGCTAAGTGATTGACCCTTAACATTGTAAGTGTCTATAGGCGACGGTAACCACTGAACACCAGGTGGGCCCAAGCTTGTTTGCCATCTCATAGTATAAAAAAACACTCCGTATTATAAAACAGCACGGCTGATTGTAGTGTGTGAGAATTGTTAACCAAATAAAACCGTTTGTTGATAAATCCGTAGTAGATTGTATCTATATGTTAGTCTACATAATCGTATGGAGATCGCTTATTATTGGTAAGTTCATGTTATTTTTTATGGCCTAGCGGAGTGGAATTATTTTCACTCATCATCATCACAATCACTCACTACAATCCGTTTTGTGATATATAGTACATACATAAAGCCTGGACTTAAAATAATCTTAACTAATTATAAATGGTCTCCAGTTAGGTAGGTACACATAAAGAAAGAAGATAAGAAGAATTATATAGAAGTAATAAGGAATCTATGACACAGATTGGTCACGCATGCATGCGTTCCGCGTTCACGTTCTGCGTTCTGGTTCTTCAGGTTTCTTCAGGTATGTCTAAGTAATGTTATACAATACAACGAACACTAAACTGACAGCTTGAAAAAGTACTATCCATCAATCCATCAACAGCTCATATAATGTCCCCACCGAGGGGCTCGAGCCTACCCCACATCAGGGGCCATTAGGCCTTGGTCAACCACGCTGGCCAAGTGCGGGTTGGTCGACTTCACACACAACCTAAGAATTTCTTCATAAGTGTGTGCAGGTTTCCTCACGATGTCTTCCTTCACCATAGAAGAAGAGTCGATTAAACGTACATGTGAATTCAAAATTTGAAAACACAATGGTACGTGGCGGGGTTTAAACCGGTGCCGCCCGGGTGGGAGACAACGCTCTTAAACTCCTAATAAACCCCTAAATCTCCTAATAAATATTTTTTTTCTAAAAACATCTATCACGATATTAAAACTATGTAAATATTCCTATTATTTAGTTTGTATTGTATTACCAAGGTCATGTGGCTTCTCAATACGAGAGAATTTTTTCTTTTTTTTAATGAGTACATCTCTATTCTTTGACCAAACTCGTGGGAACAATTCGCATTGGTGCCGTCCCGTTGCTCCTAACGTCTTCTTCAAGGAGGGTGAAATATCTAAACGCAACTCTCTTAATGGCACTCATTTATTTCTCGCCGAATCTCGCACTGAGCGTTCGTAATTATTGCGTTTCCAGTAGGGTTATTAAACTTTGCTTGGCTAAAATGAGAAATGGACGCATTTATTCGATGCTCAACTTGATATCCCTTTACCGGCAAAGGGTTGAAATTTAATTTTAGATGACGGTATTACGACGTAATTAATTTAATTGTTGCGCGCTGCGGTAATGTTGAAATAAAATTGCCAATATTTTATGTGCAATTATGGGATATTTTAAATCGAGTAGAGAGATTTTCACCTCCGCCCATAAATTCCTCGTAAATTGTTAAATTCCAGGACAATGGTTGTGGATGTATGAGTAGCTAATTTATAAAATATTTTATTTCAATTTTTATTATTTTAAAAACTGATAGCTGAGTAGTATTAATTATTTATGTTATTAATATGAATTAATTATGATTTCATTTTTATGTAGAGTTCTTCATGGCAAGTAAAGTTGGGTAAGAAAAGTAAATTTTCATTTTAAATTATTTCTCGTCTTGAGCTATTGGTATTTTAGTAATTTATAAGTATCTATGTATTATTTCTGCGAAAATTGTTATAAATTTAATTCGATTTAGTTCAAATTCTGTATATTATAGTGACAATGTCTAGATTTTTTCTTACATACTCATGGGTTTAATCGCCTTTTTTACAAACGAGCATTTACGAGAGTAATTAATATAAAAAATAATTGTTTGAATAATCAACAAACGCAGAATGTAATATTTCATTCTGGTCTGGCTCTACCATAATTTTTCCAAAATTACTTAAGCAATAGCAAATAATTAAATACGCAATGTCATAAGAATCCCATTATCATAGCATAAACTTTTTTGCATCTAATTTCTCTAAGATACACTTACAATAAGATATTTATATGTCACTCCAACAAATTTAGTGTAGCTACTAGTAAATCAGGTGAAGTGTATTAAAATACGACTGCAAATTTTCTAAAAATTTAACTGACTTTGTCCAAATTGTCGATGTAACAAAAGATTCCCCGAACCTCTCGATAAGCTCCCAATCAATTGACCGAAACAGATAGCAAGTGGAATAGATTACATCTGACAAATGGCGTCTAATTGTCCGCTGTAATCCGCTCCGATCTATCGAACGGTAATACTTCTTCGTAGTCAGCCCCTTAAAGATGTCGCTTTAGGGAAACGGTTATGTTCAAAGGTTAGTTCTCTGAGAACCGTTATAACTTAGGTATCCTTCATTCGTTTCACCTATCTATTATATATAATTCCCGTGTCACGATGTTTATCCGGGATGAAGTTTATTTTAACATTATTTTTTAAATGTAAATTTGTTCTAAATTGAGATATAGAATAGTTTTTATCTTGACAAGTAGTCCTCATTTTTTTTACTGCAAATTCAATGTTAGAGGACAGTAGGTAGTATGATATTACCACAGCAACGCGTGGCCGGGACAGTTTTTTATATAACCTTGGTCCCCTTCCCTACCCCGTGGAGCGCTGCAATTTTACTCACCAACAGAAACACAAAAATGTTGAGTACATTTTTGTGTTATTTGACTATGGTATAACCTCCACCTTACTTCTGTAAGGTGAAAGTACTAACCCACTTCAGGTGCTTCAACTTCGAGCCACTAGTCCCCTGTGCCCTACCTCAACTAAATTAAATACTCGGAGTTTTCTGGCCCGAGAGTTCAATGACGTACTGTGAGATATCTGTGGTGAAACACCGAGCAGTCATCAGATCCGGCGCCGTAGATTGATCACACTTAGTAAGCCTATAATAGGATCCTATCCTTGGATGTGAAATAAGCGGACTGTAATTTTAGGTAACTGGTATAATAAATAAATCAATCAACAAAAATATAGCCCGACAATCTGTGCGTGTGAGCGCGTCCGCGTAAAATTGAAGTGTGTGGGCTCGCGGGTCTACTGCGCCGACGCATCAGCCCCTCTCTCCGCGCAGCCCCTCTCGTCTCATAGTGTTGTCGCCACTATACTCCCCGCCTTGAAGCATTGTCTTCAACATTTGATGGCAGAGGGCAGATCGTGTTGTAGGCGCGACGAATGACACCTCTCCGCGTCTTGATGTCGGCGACCCTGGCCACGCCATCTGTCCCTGGTATGACACGAACGATGCGTCCCAGTGGCCACATTAATGGTGGCGACGTCTTGTCTTTGATAAGAATTAATTGGCCCTCCTGCAGCTCCCCTCTGGATGTGTGCCATTTTGTCTTCCGCTGTAGCCATAAAACATACTCATTAGAAAAGCGAGCCCAGAAATGTTGCTTCAGCACCTGGATGCGTTCAAAACGCTGAAGAGAGGTTATTCGCTTATCAGTAAGTTGCGGACAAGGCAAAGAAACGATTGATCGTCCAATTAGGAAGTGAGCGGGAGTTAGACAGGATAGGTCAGAAGGGTCATCAGATAGTGGAGTAATAGGACGGGAATTTAAAATAGCCTCTATCTGTATCAAGAGAGTAGCCATCTCTTCATAATCTAAATGAGCTAATCCTAAGATGCGGCGAAGGTGGTGCTTAACAGATTTAACTGCAGACTCCCAAAGACCGCCGAAATGTGGAGTATATGCAGGAATAAATGAAAAATTGATACCTTGGTCTACGAGACCTGAAGATAAGGAAGGTTCAGCGAGTAATTTTGACAACTCGTTGAAGGTCCCTACAAAGGTGGTGCCGTTGTCGGAGAACACGCTCCGCGGCTTTCCCCGGCGTGCAATAAATCGATGTAAGGCTGCAATGAATGCCTCTTTTGTTAGGTTTGATACAAGCTCTAGATGCAGCGCCTTGCTCGCTAAACACACAAAGACACAAATATAACTTTTTATTAGTTTGCTACCTCTTCCTTTGCGGTCTGCTATAAGCATTGGCCCGGCATAGTCAACGCCTGTTTCTAAGAAGGGGTATTCTAAATGCACTCGGTTAGCAGGTAAATTACCCATTACAGGTTGCACTGTTTTACCTGCAAAACGACAGCACTTGATGCAAGAACGAACTGTACGTTTCGCTAGCCTAGTTCCTCCCAAAGGCCAATAATTATGCCTTGCTGTTGCTAACAATAATTGAGGTCCAGAATGAAGATAGGTTTTATGTAAGGACTCAAAAATTAGTTGACATAATCTATGTTTACTGCATAGGAGAATTGGGTGCTTAACACTGTAATCATAGTGAGAATCACTAAGCCTGCCACCCACCCTGATTATACTATCAGAATCGACAAATGGTGACAATGAGAGAAGTCTATTTTTATAAGGTAATTTTTCATTATGTAGAAGTAAGTGACGTTCCAAGGGAAATGATTCCTCTTGGGAATACATAATAAGTTTTTTAATTGAAATATTGAGTTCTGAAAGGGTTAAATGACCATGTAATTTAGTATAATTTTTTTGACAATTGTTTATAAATCTCAATATATATGCTAAGATACGTTTTAATTTAGTTAGGCTAGATGTATTATTAATTAATGTAAATAATAGGTTAGGTTCTTGTGTTTGTGTATTATTAGTTGTATGAAAGATTTTAATTGTTTCTGGAAGTTCATTATTTTTATTAGGTATGATAGGCCACTCAGAAACATTTTGTTTCAAAAATGATGGACCGTGCCACCAGAGTGAGCAGTCCAATAAGGTATCTGCTCGCAATCCCCTGGAAACCAAATCTGCGGGATTTTGTTTTGAAGGTACATAACGCCATTGTAATGCTTGCTCTTGTACCTCTATGACTCGATGACGAACAAATGATTTTAGTTGATTGGGAGAAGAGGAAAGCCAACCCAACACAATCGTGGAGTCGGTCCAACATATGCAAGAACTATATTCAAAGGTAACAGACGAAACTACCTTCGCACACAGTCCTGCTCCCATAAGGGCCCCACAAAGCTCTAGGCGCGGTATCGTAGCTGTTTTGATAGGTGCTACCTTACTCTTGGAAGCCAGCAGGCGGACACTGACTGTACCGTCCCGGTCCACGCTTCGCACATAGACACATGCGCCATATGCCTTTTCGGATGCATCTGTAAATATATGTATTTGAATATCATTAGATTTATTAATTTTGACACATCTAGGAATTTTTAGGTTATTAAGCTGTGGTAATGAATTTGCGAATTCTAGATATTGTTTTTTAATATTTACAGGTACAGCCTCGTCCCAAGAGCACTTTTGTATCCACAATTGTTGTATAATAATTTTCGCTTCTACTATACATGGAGTTATAAGGCCTAGTGGGTCGAACACTTGTGCAATTGTAGACAATATGTGACGTTTAGTAATGGTCTCCTTGGCGTCAATATTAATAGAAAATGTTAATGTGTCTGATGAACATGCCCAGTTAAGTCCTAGTGTTTTAGCGGATTCTTTAGCACTAAGGTTTACGTGATCAGACGTTTTACTTTGAACGCAAACTGCATTAAGAATAGTTTGGTTATTTGAATGCCATTTTCTTAAGAAAAATTTGGCTGATTGTAATGTTGTAGTAACGCCTTTACACAAGTCAATTGTAGATAAGATGGAGTCTCCACCAGACAGAAAATCGTCCACATAAAAGTCGTGACATATGGCGCGTTGTATGTTAGGATCCGCCGATGACTCATAACCTAACTGAGATAGGCATCTAGTAGCTAAGTAAGATGCTGATGCCGTGCCATACGTCACAGTATTAAGGGTATAAGATTTTAGAGGGTGGGAGGGGTCGAACCTCCACAAAATGCATTGCAGCGGACGTTGGTCCTTGTCGATGTTTATCTGTCGATACATTTTTTCGACGTCCGCTGATACGACAAATTGATGTTCTCGAAAGCGTAGGAGGATGGATATGATGTCATCTTGGATTGTAGGGCCAACACGCTGTATATCATTAAGCGATGTGCCAGAAGACGTTTTGGCGGATGCATCGAACACCACCCGTAATTTTGTGGTAGAACTACTTTCTCTATAGACGCCATGGTGTGGCAGATAGTTGTATGAAATATTAGGTTTAGGTGTAATTTCAGTCATGTGACCCAAATCCATGTAGTCTTTCATGAACTGTGTATATAGTTGCTTCATGTGAGCGTCCTTTCCTAGGCGACGTTCAAGTGAAAGAAACCTGCGCTTCGCTATATAAAGAGAATCTCCCAAAACACCGGGAGATTCCTTTAGAGGCATCGAGACTACAAACCTACCATCGTTTTCCCTTCTGGTAGTATTAAGAAAGGAATCCTCACATGCCTGTTCATCGGGTGTTAGTTTTTCCTTAGACGGAATGCTATCTAATTCCCAAAACCTAGTTAAGTCAGATGGACTTTGAGAATTATTTGTGAACATACAAAAATGACTCTTAGGACGCGGCTGGCATATGGCGCCTGAAACTAACCATCCAAATTTAGTTTCGTATAAGACCGGTCTGTTTTTACCTAACTGGATGCGATTTGTACCGATCACCCTCCAAAAGACGTCCGCACCTAGTAGAAGATTGATGGTTGACGGTACGTTGAATGTTGGATCGGCTAAGCAAACCCCAGATGGTATATTTAGGTTATCTATATTTATATATGTATTTGGTAATGATGATGTGATATGTGGAAGGACGAAACAGTCAATGTCCATCCGGTAGCCCCCATTGTAAGACTCCAATGTAAGAGAGCAAGACTGAGAGCTACTAGACGTTTGATTGTTTATGCCTGTTACCTTTGAATATGCTTGTTGAGTTGGAAGGTTCAGCTGGCAGCATAGATCCTGCGTAACAAAGTTACCCGTGCTGCCATTATCTAGCAGGATTCTAGCTGGATGCGCCTTGCCACGACTGTCAATCACCTTGACCAAAGCTGTGGAAAGCAATATATTGTTTGCATTAGAAGTTGCATTGGTGTCGTGTTCAGCTGAAAGTACGATGCTGTCATGTGACATAGGCTCCTGAGGTGGGTCTACATGCAGTAATGTATTATGTTTCAAGTTGCAGTACTTGCAGTGAGTAAGCCTACAGCGAAATTCGTGGTGACCTACTCTAAGGCAATTTTGACAGACCTTAAAATCTTTAGCCTTTTGTATGCGTGTCTCCACCGGTAATTTTCTGAATGAGTCACATGAATACAACAGATGATCTTTATGACATAATAAGCAATTTTGAGTAAATGATTTAGATTTTTGAGGTGTAACAATAAAACTTTTAGGTTTTTGAATAAGATTACTATTATGGTTAGAATTGAATTTGTTACCTTTTGACTCCTCTAATGTCTCCAACAGGTCAGCCCTGTTAGTTAAGAAGGTTAGAAAAATATCTAAGGTTGGTGGATCACTATGATTATTGCGATACTCTTCCCATTCCCTATTTGTTGTACCGTCTAATTTTGTAGCCATCATATAAATTATTAATGTATCCCAATGCTGTGTGGGTTGGTCTAGAGTAGCCAAAGCTCTTAAGTTTTTGTTGGTAACGTCAACTATGTAACGCAATGCTTTGCTCGATTCTTTATGAATAGAATTGACGTTGAATAAGGACTGTACATGATTATTGACAAGTAAGCGCTTGTTGTCGTATCGCTTACATAACAAGTCCCAAGCAGAGGCATAATTATTGGCTTTGAAGTCTAAGCTTTTTATAACTAGGGCAGCACTGCCTTTCAAGCAAGCGCGCAGATAGTGATATTTATTAATGTCATCGATACTATTGTTTGAATGTATTATAGAAATGAAAGTATCTCGAAACTCAAGCCAGTGCTGATAGTTGCCATCAAAGGAAGGTAATTCTATTTTGGGAAGCCTTACAAAATTATTTTGACTTTGTGTGTGTGCATCATGAGAGCTTACCTCGGAACCATTGGAAGCGCCTGGAGAAGCCGCAGAAGACGTGTCGCACAACGTCTTCGCAATACCAACCAAGTTGTAGTATTGGTTCTCGAAAGCCTCACGCTCCCCATACCTGGCCTCTGGATCACTGGACAGTTCCTCGATTTCCCCCTGAAGTGCATCAAATTCCTGGTATAAGGTTTCAATTTTTTCAAGACGTGTTTTAAGCTCATTTACTAGAGGAGAATTTAGTGTAAATGTGCTTTCTTTAATAAGATTTATGTAATTTGAAAAACTAGTAAGCTTGCTTTTAAATGTGCCTCTTTTTTTAATTAAATGTGCAATTTTTGCTTCGGCCATTTTAATTGATTAATTTAAGTTTTAGATGTAGATATCTGTAAATAATACTTTTATATTTTGAAATTTATTTGTATTGCTTGTTTATTGAGTTAATTTATGTTGTATAAGTATTGTTATTTTTATAAGTTGAAACTAAGTATCAAAAAGTCAAGTTTGAAAATCTAATTTGAACAAAAACTAATAAAATTATTGCGGTAAAATAACAGAAGTATACAACTTTTTTAACGATTCCTAGCAGGCGCTTCGTTGTTTCGTTGTCTGCACGAAACCCGTGACGCGTCGCGTACGCTGCTAGAACATAAAAGGCAAAAATTAAAATAATGTAAACCAAAAATTTTATGTTATTACTAACTACGCAAAGCGTTAATAATCTAATTTCTACTTGTAATAAACTACAGATTAAATGTTACGAAAATTTAAATGATTATTTTTAAGAAGTTATTGTAAATATTGTGAATAAATTATTAAGTACTACAAAACTAATGATTTTATTTAATACGCAAGGCTAGAAGAATATTAATTTGCGTAAGCGATAATTTGCGAAGCGATGAGAATGTAGGTGGATTTGAAAAAAATCTACGCAACGGTACTTAGTATGAAAGTGAATGGGAATTTTCTAACTACTATTGATACAGTTTAGTATGCTATCTACTAATGGTTATGACTAGGAAATACAAGGATGATGTTAAGAAGAATGAAAGTGAAATGAAATATGATTGGAAGAATGGAAGATAATTGGAATAATCTCACGATTTCGATGCTATGGCGCAACTTATCCTCTCTTCTTGATCTTCTGACACTTTCACTGGGCTACGCTGACGACACGATGAAGACAGATTTTGGCCGGAAGACTAAATTCTTGCTTGAGCACGATGAAAGACGTTACGCGACGCGCCGATTCAAACAGCTGATTTCGTTCCGTTGCTGGCGACTCGCGATTCCGTTATCTTTGCTCACGATTTATTTACTTTGATAGACGGAGAAAAGGACCATATAGTAAGCCTATAATAGGATCCTATCCTTGGATGTGAAATAAGCGGACTGTAATTTTAGGTAACTGGTATAATAAATAAATCAATCAACAAAAATATAGCCCGACAATCTGTGCGTGTGAGCGCGACCGCGTAAAATTGAAGTGTGTGGGCTCGCGGGTCTACTGCGCCGACGCATCAGCCCCTCTCTCCGCGCAGCCCCTCTCGTCTCATAGTGTTGTCGCCACTACACTCATAGAAGACCTTCTGACGACATTCCTAGACAAGCCGTGAAATATACACTACAGGGGAAGAGGAAACGCCGCACAGTGATCAATTATGAGATATTAGGTGGATAATATTCAAATTTAACATTGTGAGGTTAGTTAAAACAAATTATCTCTATGCGATTAGGGGTTCTTACTTCGTATTCTCGTTAAATATGAACGGTTGAAGGTAAGTCATTACTGAGACATCAGCTAGTGAATGCAGTGTTCTTGCTAATTGTATTGATTTGTTTAATTTACTTCATGTTTTCGCGCACAGTTATCTAATTGTTGTGACTTAACAGTGCATTATTGCGCATTAATAAATATGGTACACATTAATAAAGGTATGTGCTTCATTTCGTATATCACTTAGTAACTGTTAATCGTTATAGTAATTTAGGAAAAAATATTTAAAACATAGCTTAAAATTTAGCATTTTTTAATATTTTAAAGCCTGCATCTTACGAGGAACATATCAGAACATAGACATTTTTACACTATTAGATAATTGGAAGTCTATATTATAGTATTCAAGTAAAAAAAGTACCCCAAAGTACCCCTGCCTGAACAAACTTCATTTTTACAGGAAACGGTGGTACAGTTAAAAATTCCGATTTGTTTAATTACCTCAAAAACCACCCACCAATTAAACCTGCAACTAAGAAATGTAAAGATATGCTGTTGAACTATATTTATGAGGTTATTGGAGTATCAGATTTGACAACACAGCAACAAAATGAGTTACGAAATTCAGTACATAGCTTTTGTTTATCAGCTTCCATAAATTGGATTAAAATCGGCAAAGATGTTTCCAAATTCGAAAAAAAATATCAGGATTGGTTGTGTAAATGCAGAATAACATCTGGAGATCATAATATTGAACAGCCTTCAACTAGGTCTGTAGGTAGAGGACGCCTGAAAAAGGATTTCGTGGATTTGGGTGAGAGAACTAAGCGTTGAAGGTTAAAAGACGAAGTATCGTCCAGAGGTGAAGAAGAGTTGTGCCTAGCAGCTGAGATGAAACTTCATTCAGTCGGAAAACGTAGGGCTTCTTCAGCACTTCATAATATTTCATCATCTCCTGAATGTACTGTTAAATACACGAGACAGTCTACAAAATGATATTTCTTATTCGGCAAAAGAAGCACTAGTACTTTTTACTCAATTAAAATTAACGCGTCTTCAGTAAGTAGGTATATTGAACTAAGGGCCTCAGCAATACGAAAAACATTTACAGAAATTGTATTTTTCCTACAGAAGTCGTTAAATTATTAGAACAAACTAATTTTGATACAAACGAGAAAGAACTTTCACACTATTTTTTTTTGTATGTTAGATTCTCAAATACAGAATTTAATAAAGATTTCTTTATTTTATTATTAATATTTTCAATAACAGTATAAGATCATTGTAATTCCAAGTTAAAATATTTTTGTCATCCTAAATTGTAATTATTGATCACTGTGCGCCGTCCTGCAAACACTAGGCGTCGTTCAGTGGCGGCGGCTGCAGGTCCGACCGAAGTGAAGCGCGTAGCGAAGATCAACCTACATTACCTACCTAAATATTAAAAATGTTAATATGCCATCAAAGAAATTGTTAACGTGAACAACAAACTGCTTCTTTCGTTCAACAAGTACCGATTCATTACAGAGTACCTGAGGAACACATCGGTATTAATTTAATTAACACATAGCTTGTTAAATTACGAGCGCTATGTCATGTATTGGGTTACAAATTCCATGCACTCCAACTCCTCTTGAAGTATCTAATGCCATAATCAGGGCTGTATCTCATTGTCAGGCAGGCGACACAGGACCGGCTCAGGGGCTCATATTTTGCGCATCTCGAGAGCCGGCAAATTCCGAAGTTTAAAGAGATAACACGCCGAGGGTAAGCCTACCCCGCTCGTCAAATCCCTCCCTGTTGCTACGTTTAATCTGTTCCTTGTTGTTTTAAACGATAGCGTCGATGTTTTTGTACGTTGCAGATTACATTACACTGCCAAAGCAGCTCATCGCACATTTTAAAATAACTTGGTTCTAATTCAAGGAACAACTAAGAAATTTACGTACACTTTCCAACATTTATTGTTGACGCACAATAAATGTCATTTATTGTATTAGAATTTTCATAAAAAGTGACATTTTAAATGGTTACCACCAGCTGTGCTATTGAGTCTAATTTAGATACTGTACCAGAGCCATTAAGACATAGCAAGAGTTTTCAAAATTTAGATTAAAAAAATAGCTACTACGAAATTTACAATAAGGATAAATTGTAAATATTTTTTATATATTTATTTATTAGACCAACCAACTTCTGTCAACAATAATACAAATACAATTTAATGAACAATAAAAACTAATCTAAAATAAATGCAACAGACAATTATAGGTTAGATTTTCGTCTCGTCGACCAAGGTGTCGTCGCCATCATAGATCATCGTCGCCTTCATTACTGACATGTATGGAGACTTTATTCCGTGTTTTGTTTTTAACAGGATATAAAGTCACTGAATCATGGATACTATTGTCTGAATCAGTGAATACTACTTTATTCTGTGTTTAAGGACGCGAGAACATTAATTGAACTGCAATCTTTAGCTTCCACTAGAGTTTTCCTTGCAGACATCTATGTCCAAAATGGGAAAAGTCTGCCTGAAGCTTAAAGTCTGCTCTTATAACAAACTAAGTTTCTAAATATGATGAGATCCTTACACGTTGTTGAATACATAGATAACTACAATATTTCTAGTTAGCTTGAGTACCTACGACCAAATATTCCAGCACACTGTTTAATATTTACAGGCAGGTCGAAGCGCGGTGTCAGCAACTATCCAAGGCGGGCGGGCGATTTGACTCAAGCTCATAGTTATTCGCCTTACATGCTACAAGGAAATTTCTGAGTGAACTGTTGAGTTGGCTGCTCTACTTCCTATTTTCTAGTAATATTAATCTAAATTGCCTATCAACACCGTATGTAGATATATGTATTTTTACTAAACACAAACGGCCGTGTGATGCTGGCAGAGTAGAATAGTATCACCTCATAACCTCCAATGCGTGTCGTAGAAGGCAACTAATGGATCAGCAAAAGGGTATTGATCACCTTATACTCCGTCCATCAATCTGCATTGGGCAAGCGTGGTGGACTACTATTTCTACCTCCTTTGATGACATGGAGAAGCCTTGTGTCCTAACAGTGGGTCGAATTGTAAAGTCTGTTGTGAGGATGAAACACGATTTTCTTTTTTTTGCCACACTTATTGTTTGTACAATTTCTGCATCCATTGATGCACTGAAGTAGCTGGGTTTATCTTAAGCCTGCATAAGACAGCTATTAGCGATAGCTTCGCAAAAAAAGTATCTTTACTGACTAATTAAGTAGTCCATTTACTTATAGATGAATGTCACAATTTTATGTTCCAATATTACGAAGTATTGAAAAAAAAAACAATCAAAAATCAATAAATTGCTTTAAAGTTTTACAATATTTTTAATTTAGTTTTACATAAAATAACACAATATTATTTTTTGCTCGGACAATATGGTCAACAGCAAAATAAGATACAATAATATCTACTTACATACTAAACTATGCATTACACTAAAATAATGATCGTGAATTTTAGAAAATAAGCTATTTTGCAAATAATTTTCTTGAAGATTTTAGAATTCCTGTCTTTGTTAATCGACTTCTACTATTGTACCACTGTGAATTATAAAATGATCGTGAATTTTAGAAATTAAGCTATTTTGCGATTAATTTTCTTGAAGAATTTAGAATTCCTGTCTTTGTTAATCGACTTCTACTATTGTACGATTGTGAATTATAATGTCTTGTCGCGCGACACTGACATTACTTAATACATCATTATTACTCGATGTAGTCAAATTAGCATTGAATTTAACTTAAGTAGAGCAACTTTCCCCACATACCACATGTCGGCAGTGGCCTCAACGGCAAATGCCCGCAAGCCGCTCGCAGGCACGGAGGCGCGCCAAGACAAACCAAAATCTTATCAACGTCCGCCATGTTGGTCTCTTTAATAAGCAAAACTACACAAGCCGTAATTCACCTGAAGGCTGTTTGTGTAACGTATTGTGCCGCGCCATACGCAAACAAGCAAAACGTAAACGGTAACTTATGGGCAGGAGTGAAACATGACGTAAATAGTAATGGTTATTCGGATATAGGTAATAAGTGTCAGGGAAGTAGCCGACCATAAAATTCTAATGCCAAAACCGATAGCAGTATTGTCGATATCAAGATATAGGTACTGAACCTACCCCAAATAAATTAGGAGCAAGGTAAGAGAATGAGGACAATATTGGTTAATATCCCCTATTAATTTATTCAATGTTTGTTTCTGCACTTGATTTTTAAAGAGTGTGAGATACTATTGACATTGTACGCTTACTAGATTAGGTCAAGGTAACAAAATCCAAAGACACACACAATAGTCCCCAATTCAATGTCATTTGATTGTTTTACCAAGCCGACTAATCGGGCAATGTTCTAGAAAAAATACACGAAAAAACAAGCGTCATAGTGCGTGATTTATGTAATTTATTTTAGCTTCTCCTTTTTCTTAGAACGCCCACTTATATTTAGATTCAGAGGTTGCCGGGGAGTACATATTCGTACTCGGTTTGGTTGGTAATAGGGCTGGTTTGAAGCCCACCTGGCTGGATACCATACCACCCATCTTTGTGTTAACAGCATTATTCTATTCCGACAGTTAAGAACAGATATTTTGGGGTCGTCTGAGTAGGTACCACCGCCTTTCTTATTTCAGCCGTGAAACAGTTTTCTGAACTTCGTATTGAAGGGAAATGTAGCCAGTGTAATTACTGAGTATCGAAGGCATTTCATCTGAGTTCTCGGGATGACAATGCACCTGCAATACCAAATGATTATTTCCTTGTTATTGCAGGTGTTTATAGGCGACGGTATCCACTTACCACCAGCCCACCTAGCATGACCACCGAGACACGATATGATATAGCCATTTATCGCTTGAACTGTCAAAATTCATTAGATATAACCGCTATCTTGAAATTTTATCGATACTGCGCACATGTTAAGCCATAAACAAGTTCGCAGTTTCGATATGGCGGTTACATCCATTTTTTTGACAGTTTAATCCACAGATATATCAATCTAAGGTATAATCAAAGCTGTAAATGGCTATATCATATCGTGTTTCGGTGGTCATGCTAGACGGGCAGGTGGGTCGTCAGCTTGTTTGTCATCTAGCTTTATATAAAATAAGCCAGTTCGTCGATGTTTTAAGATTTCGAGTGACGCTTTTGACACCGTCGGTCGTCGTAGTGCCTGCCTACACATCTATCGGTCTGGTCCGGGTACGAGTCCCGGTACTGGCAAATGTTTGTGTGATGAACACCAACTTTTGTTCAAGACTCTCTTCTGCCCGCGACTTTGTCTGCGCAGGATTAGTGTAATAAATTATAGTCTATATGTTATTCTGATGTATGAGCTATGTTATTGTAAAGGTTCAATAAAATCTGTACAGTATTTTTTGCGTGAAAGAGTAACAAACACATCCATGCATCCATACAAACTTTTGCGTTTATAATTTTAGGAGGATTATGAATGTATGTCCGTTATCTAGTACCTATCTGTATGTTACCTAATTTGAGCTAGATAATGTGTGTGTGCGGGGAAATATTTATTAAAGGCTACGAACGCTGAAAAGTGTGACGAAACGTCAGGCAATAGTAACAAAATGTGAAATCCAAATACACACGAGTTATATCCGTAAAAGTATTTTTTTTAATACCTATGTATTGCTTGTGCCAATCTTAGAGAAAATTATGACATACCTATTCATGTCTGCAAACAGTCAGCTAAGCGCGCTTCTCACAGAAAATTTCGATTAAAACAAAATCGGGGATGATGTCCCGCGGGAGCGGTTTATTTCATAGCAATTAGTTAGCTACAGGCAATGGATTCGTCACGACTCAACGAGTACCCCTTTAGTGAGAGATTCATACCTTACGACCCGATCATGTGAAACATGATCCTAGAGTAGTCTCAATATGTGACATTATCAGTCCGCCTATTCGCTAACTTTTTTTGACAATTAGAGTGTTTAACGACCAAATTACATATCCATTGCTGTTCTACAGGACAAGTATCACAATAGCGTTATAGTAAAGTGGTAGTGGATTACTATGTAATTAGTTCGGTGCATGCATGACTATCACTTTCATGTGTCAAAAATAGTTAGCCAATAAGCCGACTTATCTGTGACAATGTTTCAAATAATATACAATACGATATCCAAATTGCGGTTTTACAAAGTAAAAACCATAACCTAAGTAATTTTATAAGATTTCAACCTTATAAATAAGAAGATTTATTTTTTCTATGATAGCGATTACTCTGCCGGTTTCAACGGAACGGAGCGGAAAATTTTTTATGAAAGATTGCAAAACAATTTATTTGGCCTATTAATTACATAATTTAGCAAAAGTACGACACGCTATGTAAACAGTTTCTACAGAGTCGTACGGTGTAAAGCGTCCCACAAAAGTAAGGAGTAACTTGTTCATATAAAGTGAGTCGTCGGGAATCGGCAACAAAACGGCCATCTAGCCAACTCAGACAATAAACATGGCGGAGATAAGAGTCGCGCCCACTTCATTGTTACTACGCGGGGGAAACATGGCGCTTAGGAAATAAGTTGTTCCTTACACAATAATGGGACGTTAGACTTGAGAAATAACATGATCATCCGCGACTTAATGCGTGCAAATAAAAATGTAAAAGAACAAGAAAAGCTAGAATTACGTCCTTTTTAAAAAGTTTCAAATCGTTTTTTACACACACAACCACACTGTACAATGTAACCTCAATGTAACACTCACTACGGATCTCAATAAATAGAGTTTTTACTTTCTAGTCTATTTTTACTTTGGTCTGATCATGGATCATGATCAACAATAACGAAATAATCTTTTATAAAATTCTCGTGTCACAATGTTCGTTCCCGTACTCCTCCGAAACGGCTTGACCGACTCTCATGAAATTTTGTGAGCATATTGAGTAGGTCTGAGAATCGGCTAACATCTATTTTTCATATCCCTTAGTGATAAGGGTTGTCCACCCTTAATTATTTTTTTTTATTTATAAGGCAAAACAACGTTTGCGGGGTCAGCTAGTTATCTATAGATTATTTCGTTAGTGCTGTGTTGATTGTTGTTAATGCAAATGCATGGTCTAATATGGTACAAAATAATTGGTTTCTTTTTTTCGCAATTATAAGGATTACAAAATGATAAATTTCATCATTTCAGATTTATGACACTTATTTTTTTTGGATGAACTTCAGAAACAAAATCTTTATTTAACTTGCTGTTTTCAGTTCTGATTATGTTAAGTTAGTAATAATATTCTCGAACTAATAACCTCAGAATTAGTAGACCCTTTTTACATTAATCAGTTAATCATAGTCACACTTTCGAATCTAACTCACGTTAAGTCCTCCTAAATCAAAACTGAATCCAGTTGGAGAACTTCCAAACCCCATCCTGCAATGGACCATCGAAAGTTCGTTAAAGTAATGTCACTATCTCGTCTATCCCCTCTCGGGCGAATGAGACGGATGTAACCCCAGCAAAGGGGCGGAAAAGGATAGAAAATCTCCAGATAATACCCTATAATCACAGTTTTGTTTTCCAATCGCTGCTAACGATTATTGGCGTGTTATTCGGGTGCCATTTTCAAATTGCTTTAGTACCCTAAGATAAGTCGTTGGAAGTACAATAAAAGAAGAAACAGAACTCAATGCACGGTGATTAGGCATTTTGGAAAGTTTTCCATTCTTACAACACGCCTTAAATATTCCTTCCAAGACTAATTAAACATTCTAAATGTCTAAAGCATTCCTGGGGAAACAGTTAAATACTCTTATATTTTCCTTTTATCCAATATTAATAAAAAGAAAAACAATTTAGAGTTAAAAGACAGAGAAACATTTTGACCTCCAAGTCAAATCCTGATTTCTTTCTTCACAAATATGGCTTTTAAATTATAAAAATAATATCGTATTTCATATTTTTATACAAGTATATTAATGAAATTAGTAGCTACCACATAATATTTACTACATACTTTGTTAATTCCGTATGTACGACCGAAATGACTATCGCTTGGAAATGTTTAATAATAATAAATATTGTTCATTTTTTTACATCCAGGAAAACCTAAGGATTTAAATTATGATTAACAGGGTCTTTTATGATTTAATTCCTTAAAACTATTTTCTAAGTTGGTCTAAAAAGTTGCAAAAAAATGCATAAAACCGAAAATAAAGTACTCTCCACAATAAATTGACAAATTGAGCGAATAACACCACAGGAAGGTACCTCAAAGACTTTATGTAAACTCGTAAACTCATTGATTAATTCAGCTTCAATAAGCATGGGCGACTATTCACTCCGCTCAAAGTGACACAAGTGGAACGGATATTTTTAAAATTGCAGATTGGCTGGTAATATTCATATCCACTAAACTTTTGTCTGATTCTACTCATGTTTATTCACAAGCGAAAAAATGTAAATAAAGTGATGACGCGACAGACACGAATCTAATGTTGTTATGTCTATGTATTCTTTTTATGAAACAACTTTCAATGATAGAATAAAACTGATAAAACTGTTCACTTGATGCTTTCTCATTGATGAGAAATTATTACGATTATTTTGCAATTGAATCAAAAGAATAAGCTTTAATACTCACATCGTAATATATGAGTGCCAATGTTTCTATCTATACATACTAATTATAGCTATATTTATAACTTAAATAAACCAAACTCTTTCTCCAAATGAAAGCCATGGAAACCGTATTTACAATTTAAAAACAATGGTTATGTATATCAGAAAGAACGAGAACTCGCTAATCCAATTTTAAAATGTTGCATAGACCATACATATTATAAAAGGCGACTTTGTCGAGAGCTTAGCGTTTAAATTAGTTTATTCCCCCACAGCGGAACCACAACGAAGGGTTGCAAAATTTAAATTACAAATAAAAGCACTGAAAAATATCTGCGAGTGGGTAGTGCCTCAACAACGATGTCTTTTAATTAAAGCGGAAGGGGTAATAAAGCGAGTTAATTCGAAAAAACTTGGCTGGCATTATCGTCAAAGACACCCAGGAGTTTTGCGAATTCTACCGGAATTCACACCGCCGTGAGCAAATTGTGAGAGGAGGCTGCAAATATTACAGCTCATTCTGTAATCTGATAACAACATATTAGTACATTTTGTCTCTAAAGATTTTTACTTGGACCAATGACACGATTTTGCACGCTCCCGAGCACCCATCGCCGCCGTTACGGACCAAAGCCCCGCCATATTGAAATATGCCGCCCGACTGACCATCCGCCCGTCCGTCACCGAGCAACTGCCCTAAGGAATCTTCCCTTCAAAGCACCTGTATTTGACTTGCACGACTGACTGAATATCGGCATATATGAAATATCGCTCTAATATTATACAATTTAACAAGAAACGTTTCTCGATTTTACTCAAATAGACGGGTTTATATCAAAAATATTGGTTGGTGAGGAAATAAAATTGCTTTCATTTGAATTTCACTTTTATTGCTTAGAGATAAAAACGAAATCACAGATTGGAATAAAACTAACTATCATTCTGAGTACTTATTACTATTCCAATCCCTTTCTTAACCAGCACCATCTCCAGCCATTAAATTGATGACTCAATGTTACTAACCAATAAATACATTAAATGTATTGTGTAATGAGTATCTACAGAAAGCATTCTTATATTAAAATAAATAAAGAAGAAATAGTTTCATTGGCGTCTATAGTTGTAAACAAGCCTATTAATTTTACTCGTTTCCATTCCTTCCTCCCTTGGAGCACTATAGTATGTATTATCATAACTTGCATAGCGATGGCTACTAGGTTTGAAGTCCAACTGTAGATAGTCACCTTCCTCACGTCGTAACTGACCTTTATCTTTTCCATCATACCTCGGATCTTCATAAATAGTAATTGTTTGTTTTCTTTGGGCAACGATTGGTACGTTCTGTGGGACTTCTGCCACAGGGTTTGCTCTCGATTCATCATAACCATAACCATGATTAGGTCCATATCCATATCCGCCCTCATGTCTAATACCATGGTCATCGTAATAACCAGGTCCACCATAATTATTATTATCCCAACCATGATCCCTTTGCCAAGTAGGACGTTCCCAACCTTGTCGATCATCCCAACCATGTTGGTCATTCCATCCTCGTCTATCATCCCAACCATTCGAATTCCATCCCTTGGAATCCCAACCAGGATCATGATGAACAGGCGGAGGCGGTGGAGGTGGAGGAGGCGGATGGTGATACTCTTTTCGGTCATAAACGCGATCTCTATTGTAAGCATCGTGGCCATTACGATTTTGTTTATAACGATGATCGTCGTTCAAATGATAATTCTTTCCGTAATCCTGATGCCCAACATGTTTCAGACCATGATCTCCATACCTGTTATATCCACCGCCGGAGTAATTATCACGCACATATTCCTGCCCATTATTATGTGCTCCTTGATAACTTCTGCCGCCTTGGTTGTCATAGCTATTTAGACGACTGTTGTATGCAGCTTGATCGCCTTCATCATTGGCATCGTCAAAATAGGTACTCTTGTTTGATGACTCGTCCTTGTGATAAGAGTTCTGGAAACCCTGCTTGTGATGTCCTTTTTTATGCCCCCGTTTGTAGCCAGTGGCATGAGTATCCTCAGCTTTATCCTGCTTGGCATTGTAACCTTCATAAGCATCACTCTCCGATGCGGATTTGGTATCGTGATCTTTCTTTAAATATTTTCCTTCATCACTTGCTTTAGCGTACTGATTTTTGTGAGTATTTTTAAGATCACTTTCGATTTGATGTATTTTCTCGCCTTTGTGCTTTTCATGAAGAACCGACTCTGCTCCTTCTTTATGTGCTACGTCTTTTAAATGATCTTCCACGGCTTCTTTGAGCACAGATGCACTTACACTTGATGTTAAAAATAAGACACCAATGAATACAATCAACAATACTTTTAACCGGGGAGTCATCTTGTTACCGTTATTGTAAACTTCGGAGATATTGACTTTGAAACGTTTTAGCGCGTAATAAATGGGAGACCAGTTGCATAAACAGTTTTATATCGATGAAAATCGTGTTGGACTTCACGGCGAATTAGGGCACAATGACAGGAACCAGCGAGGCTGTTGTCAGGAACAATGAGTAGCCGAATCGACGTGGACGCGCCCATGACATGACATTATTGGAATAGAAGCACGCGGACGTGCGGTGAGCCGGAGAGCCACGCCGGTCGAGGTCAATAGAACCTAGTCGAGGACGTTGACGTAAAGTGTTTGGATAAACCGCTAAATTTCGAGGAAATAAGCAGGTATGTATCATCAACATCAAAAAAAAATTAAGAAAGTTGTCAACGGTTAAGCGTAGATGGATGTAAGTTATGCAGTTAGTGATAACGACTTGACTTTACATATAAACAACGTGTAGTAGAAGTAATGCACATCCTGAATGTAGTAGGTAATCGGTGAATCGACCCGGCCCGCGTGGCGTGTAAGCTGTTGTAGGTTTGTAAGAGGATAATTAGTTTTTAATAATATCACTGTTAGAGAAATGAATAAATAATAAATGACTGTTCTGCATATTATCTGAGGGTAGTGACGTAGAGGAAGTACGCACCACGCACTGTGGGAATGTGAACTTCACGGGGAAGCGCTTAGGGATCTTCTGGATAAAATGAAGACTCTTGAGGTGGGCCCGGCTTACTATCTGGACCTCGTGAGGACGTAGGCGAACTTTAGACAGCTACGGGACTTCGCGCGACGATGGCACAAGATCAGGAGTGGGCTAGAGGGAGAGAGGTGAAGAGAAAAGACGCCGCAGAAGAGGCAGAAGACTGGGCAGTGGGAACTAACGGAAGGTACCACTTCGGGTGAGCTCGGGCGACCTAGAAGGCACCGAAGGCGTACAAAGTGATGTCCGCCCCAGAAGGGGGAGAGGGACCATAGGGAAAAGGACAAAGATTAAAAATAATTTGTAAGGAGTCAAGAAGGTGCGCTGTGAAAAGGGCCCCCGGCAAGTAGCAGTGAACTCTCTCACGATTTCGGTCTGTATAACCGGTTGCACCAGGCCATGGGTTGGTGGTGGGATGAAATCTGACCTGCATATTATGTAGTAACAAACTACTTTCAGGGTGTGCAGTAATTATGTTACAAATTGTACAGAAATTATGGAATATTTTTTGCGTTTACAAACACGTAAATATTTTTAATACTAGAAAAAAACATAAGCACCAAGCACTGACAAATTTCTACAGCGAAAGCAGTGCCTCGGTGGCGTAGTGGTTAACGCAAACGCCCGGATTGCGGAAGATGCTGGGTTCGATTCCCGCCTGAGGCAGGTCGATTTCTTTCAGTGTATTTTTTCTAGTATTAAAAATATTTACGCAAAAACTTGCGATTTGCAGACGACATCGTTAACATGGCAGAAACGCTGCAGGACCTACAATAAATGATGAATGACTTGGCTGGTTCATCTGCACACATCGGCCTACGGATGAACTTGGATAAAATCAAGGTCATGTTCAACGAGCATGTACTACCGGAACCGATTGTGGTGCACGGCGCCGCCCTCGAAGTAGTTCAAAAATATGTATGCCTCGGGCAGTCATTGCAGTCAGGTAAAAACAACTTCGAGGATGAGGTGAACATAAGAATGCAGTTGGGTTGGGCAGCATTTGGAAAACTACGTCGAGTCCTCTCATCGTCGATCCCACAATGCCTAAAGACTGAAGTCTTCAATCAGTGCGTCCTACCCGTTATGAATTACAGAGCTGAAACGTGGACACTGACGGTACGGCTGGTCCACAAGTTTAAAGTCGCCCAGCGGGCTATGGAAAGGGCTATGCTCGGAGTTTCTCTTAGGGATAAAATCAGAAATGAGGTAATCCGGCAGAGAACCAAAGTTATCAGCATAGCCCACCGAATTAGCAAGCTGAAGTGGCAATGGGCCGGCCATATTAGCCGCAAAACCGACAACTATTGGGGTAAACGAGTTCTTGAGTGGAGACCGCGTCTCGGTAAACGTAATGTGGGACGCCCTCAGGCCAGGTGGAGTGACGATTTGCGCAGGGTGGCTGGCAAACATTTGGAGACGCCTATGTCCAGCAGTGGACTGCGATAGGCTGATGATGATGATGAAACGCAAAAATTATTCCATAATGTAAGGTAGTTTCATATTGACTGGGCGTCAAATATTTGCAAAAATATTTCATTCGGATCTTAGAAGTGCCAAAGATTTGATGAAACAATTTTTACCATAAAAACATAAGCAAAAAGTACCAATGATATTATATTTAATATCATTGCCAAGCACTGACAAATTTCGACATTGAAATCAGTGCCTCGGTGGCGTAATGGTTAACGCAGCCGCCCGGATTGCGGAAGATACTGGGTTCAATTCCCGCCTGAGGCAGGTAAATTTTTTCAGTGTATTTTTTCTTGTATAGAAATGTTTGTATCCCGATAGAGCCGAACGACAAGAGTAGGAGCGCGATAATAGATACCCCACGTACCTACTCGGAAATATGCTGACGAAGTAAAATGAATCGTGTACGCTACGTAGGACACACGATGATGTTTTGTAGCGCCTACAATAATGGTAGCTACTGCCTTTCAGAACGACACCAACAAATCAGCACTAGTCAAAGAATATATAGCTATGCACACCTCCAATTAAGACTAGTGTTTCGGGCCACGAAATTAGATCCAGAGGTTTCGGGCTCTATCTCCAGCGCAATACAGTGCTGGGTTTAATTGGATAAAAGACTTGTTTTGGTATTTTTTTAAGACGTGCGGTATCTTTCGTAAATGGATTGCCCATTTACGAAAGATACCGCACGCTGGCTAGGCGCACGACGTGTGTGGGACTCCCCGACGCGGAACCACCAGTACACTAAAAACCACTAGTACCTACCCTCCTAATCCTAAGCCCTTCTGGGGGCGTTTTGGGATCGGCGTACGCCATTCACAAAAACGTCCCCGGGGGATTTGTTTTGGTCCTAGGTTAGCCATCATTTTATCAAATTCCGAGATCATAGACGTAATAGCCGGTTTCAATTCACAGTACAGATCGCCGTATCAAGCTTTGGCTGCTAAGCGACCACTGTTGTTTTTAGTATCTAATTTATGTTATCAATAATTGCAAACAACCAAACTTCAGTAGGTAAAGTTTATTTTTACTAGCGGGTAGAATATTGAAACCGGCCCTTACTTGCCATCAGGAGAGACGAAGAGCTTACTAAGTAAGTAAATATGCATTTTATTTTAATAGGGGGCAAATAGGGGGTCGTCCATTAATCATGTGATGTTTTATTTAGCATTTAAATACGTGGTGAGTTTTAAGACTAAGCCCCCCCAGCCCCACCCCCTTAAATCACGTGTATCTATTTTTATAATTATCAGTAAATACTGTAAATAATATTTTATTTTTAGAATTTTAAGGTTGTTAAAAAGAAAATTAAAGGGAATGGTGGAGGTAATAATGCGAAAAACATATGAGTAACATACACAACAATATTATTGTTCTCGGACCACGGGTTAGCAAGACGCATTTCGGTTTAAAAATCGCGAATCGACGAATAAATAACTATACGTGATATGTTACTACACCCCCGACCTTGTGGTATTTCATGATTTTTGCCTTTCTGATAGCTTTATAAAAGAAAAAGAATTTCATCAAAGTATCTTGCTAATCGCTTCCTATCGTCTAATGATCGTCTCACCTTGCCGATCTGTAAGATGATTCTTCACGCCTCTTTTGAATGACCCAGGATTGAAGGAAGGAGGGAACATCTATGCTGGCAGTGAGTTCCATTTCTTGATTGTGCGACAAAAATAATAGTTTTCAAAATTTCTTAGATCGAGTTGGAATCGTAGCCACAGTTCGTCGGTGGCACTGTAAACCACCACGCAGTCCTTAAGAGGGACCAGGGAGGTGGTGGGCTTAAGGAAAACAAAGCTCCACAGAGCACTTGCCGTACTACAGACGATGGAACGCGCTCAATGATGCAACAACGCGACGCAACGCAATTGAAGAGGTTCAAAATGATTGGTCACCTCTTCGTCGCCGATGATGCGGGTTGCGCAACGCTATACTACATATCCAAAGCATCGAGTAAGAAAATTAATTTGGCGGAGCCATCGCACAGATGCGAGCAATACCGTACAATACTTGCGTCTTATTATAAACCTACAGGGTCCTCCTACGAAAATCTCAATGGGTCCCAAGGGGAAACCACTATCAATCCATAAGATATATTATTCCAATAAAGGAAACATTCCTTTATTTTTAAAAATAATCTTCTGGACTGGAAAGGACTTGGCATCAACACCACATGAGTCACCTAGCTTCGCTTTGCAAATAATATCGTAGTCAGGGCTGAGACCTTGGGGGTAGGGAAAGATAAGCCTTTTCCTACCCGAGTGGCCGGCCTGCTGGCCACCAATTGGTGCAAGGAGTGCCCAGACCTCGGCGTTAGGGCGGTCTCGATGCTAGTTGTGCTTACACAGATCCCGAGCCACCCCGTAAAAGCGCGAAGAAGTTCCGGCCGGGGAGGATGTTTAGTGGGTATGGAGGGAACGCCTTTACCTCGAGTCCCACATACCCCTGCGGTTGGCACAAGACTTGAGCACAATGCTCGACGTTTTCTGTAGTCTCCCAATAAGTGGGTCTTAAAATCTAACCATGTTGATTTTAGACGAAAATTAATATGTCGAATTCCCATGTCGTGACTATTTCTGTATTCTTATTCCTAAATAAGGGGCTGAGGCCGTATCTCAGAGCACTTCGACCCTTTGGGATCTTTTGTGCTTCCCCTTTCCTTGTCCCCTATTTCTGTAAGGTTGGATGAGAGCCTCATGCGGTCAGCGCAGGACCGTTCGGGTTGGAGATCCTTGGGGGAGGGTTTTGTCCAACGGTTGATATGATGATGAACTATAATTACAGTGAAACGATTTCTTCGGCTCATTAGACTTCAATTCGATTCGTTCGGCTCTGCTAAATGTGTAAGCATTAAGTAGGACCGAATACGGCGTCAGGGATTCGAGTCAAGACTTCTTTTTGATTAAAGGTTTTTGTTGGGCAAGAGATTCTAATAAAGCAGCATGCATAAAATGACGTGTCTTAGGGACTAACTACACCTGTACAGCTTTTTTACATAGAAAACAACGATTTGATGAAGGGAATGCGTAGGCATCTCCATACAAAACCGTTGTATTGTGTGAATAAAATGGGAGAAAAGCTGAAGAAGAGCTGAATAAGTGTGGTTAGTCCCTTGAGGGCGTTATAAAGAAGGCCAATAGCAGAGATAATTCATTGAACCAAGACATTACGCCATTCCAATAAAAACATTAAAATTCATAATAATATGACTGGCTTGATCAAGGGCTTTCTTTCTTAGGATCAGAAGTCACTAGACATAGTTTCATAATATAGTAGGTATGAAATATAAATTCTAAATAAGTGCCTATGCATAAAAAATAAAAACTACAGCAGACTTCAAGCAAAAATAAAATAAATTAACAATCAAAATAGGTCAAGTAGGTTAGTAAAAATCTTGTTATTTTGGAACATCTTTATTTATAAATTGTTACGGTTTTCACATATACAAACATAAGTACTAGGTATAAAATCTTATAGTAATTTAATACTAGGAAAAAATGTATGAAAGGACGTTTTATAAACGAGAGCAAGATCTTAATTTTCCTAAAATAAATTACTAAAACAAAAAGAAATGCAAGACAGAAGTTCATCACAAAAACTTTGAATTATGTCTAAAAAATCAAACTCTGTAATCAAAACACGAGTCCTATTTTTAAATAATATTGTATCTATTTATATACCTAACAATTATGATGTAAAATAATGATATAAATAAATGAATTATATTATATAAATCAGGGATGTAAGGATATTTAATTTTGGATCTGAATAAGGATACCTCCATGATCTTATACCCACCCACCGGTTACAGTTGAGAACATGAAGTTCTTAGATTTTCATGACCATGTAAAACTAAGCACAAATGTGTACAGCCCTGGAGATCTAACCTAGGACCTTTGGAGCTAATTCCAATAGGCAAACCACTAAACCAAAGAGTCTGTTAAAATCCAGTACCTATCACATCAAATTCGGCTCCTTATATTAGGATATCCCATAGTCCTGGTTTTTTTTGTTAAATAGGAGGATGTTTAATATGGAGCCCCATAATATCCCCAATTTAAATATGCTTAAATTAATGCTAATCGTTCAAACATACGATAATATTACATCCATGCTTCTTTTAAACATCAAACTTTTTTAATAATTTAGATGTAATTGTTTTATAGGACGTTTCTTAGGATAACTGTCTACACCAGACAATGGAGGTAATAATGTAATTTTTAACGTAAAGTTAATTGCTAATCAAATTAACAACAAAATAAATTATTTATAAACAATCTTTAGATTTTATTCACTACTAAAATTGGATGGTCAGAAATTGTTTTCAATCTGAAAACTTGCTTCAAATCCCAATTAAGGAAAAATAAGAAATATATTTCACTTTCGTCCTTATTTCCAAGATGTAAAGGTCAATATTGTCACAATGCTATTACACAGCTTTATAGAGATTTGGCAGTGAAGTAATAAATAAATGAATAACTATTGAGTGTTTATGAACAATTTTTCAGCTTTGATTGTAAATTATCCCAATAACTATACAAATATTACTAGAGAAAATACTCATTTCATAGGGTAGGTAATAAAACAGAAGCGAAAAGCTTAGAGAAATACTAGTCTTTATACGTTAATTGATCTTGTTCTTATTATAAGGCTGAAGAGTTTGTTTCTTATTATAAGGTTGAAGAAATTGGCGCGTCCAAAAAACTAATAATAAAAATAAAAATAATTAATTTAAATATAAAAAATAATAAAAATAATTGGATCTCATTGAATCTCACTGGATACTATTGATTCAATTATTTTTTTGTGTTGGATAGTCCAATTACCGAGAAAGGCTACTTATAGCATTACATTACGACCAATAGGAGCTGAGCATTATGAAAAAGTTGTGAAATCCACGCGATCTAGTAACATTTGTATAATTCATTTTATATTGCAAAAGTGTTAATATCCATTCATGTCCGATTTACTCAACAACGCTATCCGTGCCCTAAGTTCTTCCACCAGCTTCTCCCGAGGCACTTCGTCTTCTTGCCTCGAAGTAATGTTCCTAATCTTGACCACGCCACGCTTTAGCTCCGACTCTCCTAACACGACAGCCAACGGAATGCCATTCTCCTCACAGTGTTGGAGCTGATTCAGCATTTTTGGGTTTTTCTTGTACGATTGTTCCGTCTGCAAACAACAAAGTTACAGTGCCTCTGAAAATATTCTATAAATGAGCTATAATCCTCTTAAAACACACACACAAAAAGTAAGTTACAATACGCAATTTTGCCAAAGTGGACTTAAAGCTTAATTAATAATTATAATTTAGGTACTACTGAAGATAAATATTTATTGCTTTTATATATATAGCATATTGAGGATATACATAAAATAAAATATAGTATAACCGTGTGATTTTAAAACAATGTTTTTCTAATTGAATTCAGAAAAATTGTACATACTATTGGAAAATTAAAAATGTCACATGTAACAACAACATTCTAATTAAAATAGTCGCTTTTAAAACTCAATATTTAAGCGATGGTAAATGTACATGCAATAATTATGTGTAACTAAGTAATATACAGTGGAGTCTAGGTAAAGTGCACAAACAAAAATGAGGTATACTATGCCTAATATAATCGCGATAGATTAAAGTTAACTCTCTTGTCTAAAGTCTAAATTTGTTAAAATATTTATAAAAAATCAAATATATTTTTTTAAGAATTTTTTCATCGATAAAATTAAGCATAGTATCCCTCATTTTCGATTGTGCACTTTACCCAGACTCACACTGTATATTACTTAGTTCACTCACACTGTATAATATTATCTGTCGCGGGAATATAATCCTGATAATAATATTTACCTTAATGCCTGCATTCCACAGCTCATTGCAAACTTTCATGCGTTCTTCAAGGAAGTTCTTCTGCGCGGATATCACGTAGACATCGAGCTCGTTAGTGCGTACATGCATTTCGCCTGCGGCCAACTTGGCTTCTAACACGGAGAAAACACGCTCCACTCCTATACTCACGCCAACACATGGGACCTGATGAAAATAAATAAAATCTTAACATACTGATGTACACTTCAACAATATAAGAATTATTTTTATTTTGGCCTTTATCTCGTCCGACGGTGAGAATCCTCAACCATGGAGATGGGCTATTTTATGATTATCTGTCGGAACACAAGAATATTGTTCACGCAATTATTATGGCGAGAGAATTTGATAAGTTAACTAACTATGCTCATTCAAAACAAGATCTACCACAAACCAGAAATGACCTCTCTGACTCTTATTTTAATGACATTTTAGTATAAAACTAAGAATAGATTATTTATTACAAAATAATCCAAGTTTTCATTAGTCCCAAACATGCCTGATGTGACGTAGTAATTAAACAAATAAAAAAATAAAATCAATATTCTACAGGTAAATTTACAAATACCCAAACAGTTGTAAAAAAGGACCAGCTAAAAAACCGGTCAAATACGAGTCAGACTTATGGACGAAGGGTTCCTTACCATTATCTATAAGAACTAAAAAAAAATCATGGCTGTTGTGTGGGATTTAAATGTTTATTTTATTTTAATTTTATTATTACTTTTTAAAGTGAATATATAACTAAATATTCTGTAAATATTTCAAGTGTTATCAATATTGAGCAAAAACAAGTGTCAACAGAAATACATCATCGTTATTTCAACTGTCTATCATGGTCCTTGTGATACAGCCTGGAGACAGACAGCGGACTGACGGACAGCGGAATCAAAGTAATAAGGTCCTGTTTTACCCTTTGGGTATGGAACCCTAAAAAGGTATCTCAATCGGCCACTAAAACTTTGTTCCGTGCAAATATCAAAAAATGTAAAAACATTAGAATTTGGTAACTAATATAATTTTACTTTAATTATTATTTTAACAAAAAGTCGCAATATATCAAAGTAATAATTTAGGTGTTCAATGTAAAGTTAAAAAAATATAAAACAAATATATCTCAAATATTAAACAAAAGTATTTAAAAAAAATATATATGTACCTGTTTGTTTTTGGAATCAAACATCCCTACAAGGTTATCATATCTCCCACCTCCAGCGATTGAGCCAACTGTTTGTTCTTCATTGCCGATTTTAATTGGCTCTGAAAGGAAACAAGCCATCAATATAATAATACGTGAAAATAATATATGCTGCATTAAGATCACTTTTATACAATTAGTTTAAAAGCCTTGTTCTATTTTATTAATCACATATTGCTTCTTTATCATTACTAAAATTGTGTATAAAAGTCAATAATATAAGACTTTTTAAACTTATTATTGTAAAATATTCACCTGTCAATACAGCTTCATAAATAACTCCTGTGTAATAATCTAGACCTCTAGCCAAACTCAAGTCAAATGATATCTTATCTTTAATACCAAAGAGCTCACAATACTCTAGCAACAGTTTGATTCCTTCAAGACCCTCAACTGCAGCTTTAACTTTGGCTAATTTTTCGTCCTTCAATAATTTTTCCACTAATTCTGTGCTCCCATTTAGGCAGACATACTCTCCTATTTTATCAGCTGCTTCTGGACTAATACCTTTCTCATTTATCATTTCTGTACGGACTTCTTCCCAAGGAGACTGAAATCATAATAAAATAAACATTAAATCGCTTATATTACCACACTCTCAATGTGCCAACAGAGAGCAATAACGAGGCAGAAATTATATTGTCAGATAATAATACACTTTAAGTAATTTCCAAATAGGTTATGCATCATGCAACATTTAGTTTTTTGTAACCCACAATTATGTAGATATTTGTACTGAATTAAGAATGTAGTGCAGTGTTTCTTAATGTAAACCACAAGAAGTTTAAAGATACTTTATGAAACATTCTCAAAAACCACTAATCAAATGTATAACTATCAAGCAAGGACATTAGAAAGTTGATTTTAATTCTGGATTTGCCTATTGTTGTATGTAACAATCGACTTTGTAATCATAAGTATTTTATTATAACCATTACTTATTAAAAGATGTTACAAATCTAGTCACATAAAGATAATATTTTTTTTAAATATTACAACTGTGCTAGATTCAAAGCATTATTTCTAATGAAATTAAAATACTGATATTTAACTATAAGTATGTACTATGAGAATGTTATCACTAGCATACATTGAAAAACAAAATATAAAAATATTGCAAGATTTAAAACTTATTAGGTAAAGTAGTTATTTGATATTTATTTGGTAAAACATACCTTGTCCAATTTGTCAACAGTGGAACATGTAGTTCTAAACTTATCATCGGGCACACCACATGCCTCAAACATGCCATCTAACAATCTCCTGTGATTAACCTTCAGTATATACTTCCCAATGTCAAGAGAATTTAAAATTTCAGTTACTGCTTTTAGACACTCTGCATCGGGTACCATTGGATCATATTGGCCGGCTATATCGAAATCCTGTAATTGTTTGAAAAACAATATAAGTTTACACTATAAGACTGCCTTGTAATTGATAAGTAATGTAATAATTACCTAATTTACACAGCAATTTAAAATTAGCATAACTATCATTTATAGAGATGTTTTTATTTTTAAATAGTAGTTTATGATATTCTGTCCATATTTGCAATTCTCAAAGATTCTTCGAGTATAAGGTTTATAACTCAAATAATCATCATCAATTAATAGACATATCTTTTAATAAGTAAATGTATATTGTATTTATTATAGGACATTAATTTATTCAAACTAATTTAGGTAGTTCTGCCTCCTTTAGGTAAAGAATATTGAATTTACTTACACATTGGTAAAATTCCCGATATCTCCCCCTTGTCATAGCTGGATTATCTCTTCTATATACTTTTGCAATGTGATAGCGCTTCAATGTATTAATCTTATTCATAGCCAAATATCTTGCAAGTGGTACTGTCAAGTCATACCTTAAGGAAAGGATTTCCCCACCTTGATCTTTTAAGTCATAAATTAATTTTGAGTCCTCACCATATTTACCAGTTAGTACATCCTGTAAAAGACAATTAAATTAGCCTTAAATTAAGAATACAATGTTTCCTAAAATTAGTAAAAAAATTAAAGCATCAAGTAAATTTAATTTTTATGAAATGTAAAGCCAATAATAAAAAAAAAAAGTGAAAATGCATTCAACTTTTATAACACCTGCTAAATTTTGAGTTTCTTTATTTCTTCCTCATTATTAATATTTTTAAATTTCATTTTTCTAAACTTTCAATCAGATTATATCAAAATTTGATAACAAAATATGAGATTTATGTCTTCTTACTAGAAGTTTTAAATCTCATATTTTATCATCATGCTTTTAATGCATCATTTATACATGCTTCTTATGTATAAATAGGTTTAATTTCCATTGAATTGTTTATTTTCCATTGAATTGGAAGAGAATTTACTTTTTGATTAACACATGGACAGCTATACACTCTCTAATTAAAACCTGTACTATACTACAGTAGGGCCCTGATAGTCCGAACACCCAAAAAATATACCCTGTTCGGATGTATGCAGCATTCAGAGTATAGTATGTACAATTTTTTTTAGAAATTTTTGGTAATAAAACGAAACTATTTATATTAAAAACAATGTAAACTATTACAAAACACAAGTCTTAACTAAAACTGAAACTTTTTATCAAAAAAAGGCATTTTTTCCGAAATAGAAATGTCAACTTTGTCTGCCCATTCCAAGCAGATATTTAATGCACAGCTTTAGTATGTGGAATCTTTGAACCTGTTTCTGATGCTTCTAATTTTTTTATTAAACACTTTCTATGTCTTGCTCATTTATTACTTCTCTCACTATGTCTTCATCAGTTAAGGGCTCCTGGCAATGGATATCAGCATTGCTAACCAATAAGTAGTGAAATGACTGGAATGCAACTGTGTGGCGCTGCGGGATGGATAAACTAGTTGTTCGGACTATAGAGGCATTCGGATTAGCTAGAGTTCGGACTAACGAGGCCTAACTGTATTTGTTTGCAATCATACCAACCTTCAATTCAAATACTGGTGTATCAATGCATTCTGCTCCGTGCCTCTTGAAAACACTGATAATCTTTTGTAATACATCATTGCGTATAGTCATCTGTTGAGGATTGTAGTCCCTGGTGCCTTTTGGTGTCTTAAGAATAAACTTATGTGGAACTGCATCTTCTGTTACCACTTGGGCTTTTAATGCTAATAGTTTTGCTACCTCTTCTTTTATCTGAAAAAAGAAATGTTTTGTTTTCGAAACCCATCCATTCATTAATTATTCCTTGTTAAACCAACAAATATATTTTGAAAATAATATTGAAATCAAAAATTTTATTTGAGCAGTAAATAAAATATAATTTTCTGTTGCTCTCTCATAAAGTAACAAATTGAAACCTAAGCTAAGAACTAATAAAAAGCTTTTTACATGTAAACAACACAGCTTTATAAGCTTTGATTGACAAACTTAATAATTACAGGAACAGGAAAAGAACACTTTTTCATTTAGGTTAAAGTGACAACACATTTCTAATACCTTGCTGCAAGATGATGTTGTAATAGTTTTAGAGATAATGTTTTTTGCAGTGTTGACTTGCAACAGTGTTGCAAAATTTTTGCTTAACATCAGCAATTTGTAAGACATGCTTCAATAGCTTTGTTCACTACCATATGATTACTCATCACCACAGCTATATCCATCAATAAGCAATACCGGAAAAAGAAAAATAATTTTATTACTGAATCAGAAAAAAACTGCTGTGAATTTCATACTTAATATGTTATTTAAACAACATAAGTGCCTGGAGGATGTGGAAAATATAGAAATGAACATAAAGTATCAGAATATTCAGTGGTGTTGAATAACCATATGGGGAGATTCAAACTTTTCATAAAGAACATCAAAGGGGTGTACCATATATCTAAACAACAGTGCAATTCAGCCATCAATCTAAACCAACCAATATTAAATTTATAATAAACAAACCTGCCAATTAAGAGAATTAATGTTTGTTGTATCAACATTTTTCTTTACAAAGGGAGGTAGGTTCTTTGGGAATAATTTTGTTTCACAATCATTGAAACTCCGCATATGGTACCACCACCTCTTTAAGTATTTAAACTTCTGAAAGTCTATAGATTGTCCTAATTCTCTTGCCAGTTCAATATCACAACTGGTAGGTGTGTAGCCACAAATATAACTGTACTGAGATAACCATTTATCAATCTCTTCAATATCATATCCTAAACTCTGCTTCCCCTATAAATGTGAACATTAAGGTTATGTTCATGATGCAATATCCTCATGAATTAAGTTGTTTGAATTATAGAAATAACCTATGTGTACAATTAGACACTACTAACCTTCTCACTGGATTCTTTGGCCGCTTTTAATGTCCTCACTAAATCACCTTGTTCTTTAATTTTTTGGAGTAAAGTCTCTGCAGATTCAGCCATATTTTAACACTAAAAGTAACCTAAGTTAGTTTTTCATTTAACAAAACCAACTTATCGTCAACCACTCAAGGCTGTTCAGTACTAGCTTAGGTAGTAGCTAGCTACACTACAAGTAAAAGTACTTCACTGCCGTCTGAGTATGAGTAATTGCAGGTTATTTCAACACTATTCCTTTCATTTTATTTCACAGCGAGCGAGCGAATAAAAAGACCTTCCATTCCAGTTCCACCAAAGTTCCACCACACCAGACAAATTTCATGCCAAATTGCAAGACAAAATGTCAAAGTCAAAATCAGAGGTTATCTGTTTTTTTATTAAGTCAAAGGAGTATAGTTTATGCGGCTGTAAAATCCTTTCTCCTGTTAAAAGGAACTAGTTCTTGCCATAAATTTCTTGCTAAATACTCCATAAAGATTCATTAAATTGAGTGACATCCACATTTTAATGCGCATCGCGAAAAGAGATCGCACTAATTTAAAAGAAGAAGACTATTATAGCACTTGTTGTGTAATGCAGCAATGGATATGTAATTCACTTGGTGATTATCATTTTCGTCAAAAAAAGTTAGCGAATGTGCCTGCTTTAATGTCACCGACAAATTTTAGCTACCATTCTTTAGCGAACTCAGAAATTTGGCAACTCTTTTCTTTGCCGCACAATCAAGAAATGAAATTCACTGCTAGCTCACGTGTTTCCTCCTTCGTACAAACCTAGAGGCTTTAGACAACATGCATTTCGACAATCGCTCTCGCTATCGCTAAGTAAAAAAATGTATGGGATTGACATAAGCAATCGATCACTTTTCATACATTTTTTTACTTAGCGATAGCGAGAGCGATTGTCGAAATGCATGTTGTCTAAAGCCTCTAGGTCGTTCAACCGAGGCGTCAAGAAGCACCTTGCATTGCAGGTTGGCAAGGCGAGGGAGGCTAGCGCGGTGGTTTATGTCTCGTACTAGTTATCTTCGCATATGAACTCCACATCTGCTTAACATCAGGTGCAATGGAGTCATTTACTTGACCTTTTCAGTAAAAAATAATAATAAAGGATTGCGTAGTATTAATGAAAAGAGCACAAAATTACAGAAGACTGGAGAGAACATTGGACCACTATAATAAAAACTAAAGGCTCATGGCATTCTGCAATTAACTCCACAGTTGGAAAAAAACATTGGTTTTCAAACACCGCGGTCCGAATTGCGCATATGTGCGCTATCGGCACCGATAGCGCGCACACGGAGTGAATCAAATTGAACGTATTCGCACAAACGAAAATATGTGACGTCATGAGTGACGTCATTAGGCAGTGCTAACGGTGCTCACGAAAAAGAGGTAGTGCAGTGTGTGCGCAAATGTCAAACTCGAATTTGACGTTTAAGTGTATGAATTAGTAGAGTAAACATTTGAGTTTTGAATTAATAAAGACTCGTTATAGCTACTTTATTTGCTACAATAATTTTATTTTACTCTATTAATAATCCTAGAGTGCTATTTTAGTGTTTAAATGGTTTGTACATAACCTATTCTTAGACGTTTGACATTTACACACAAAGCGTGGTTCAAATTGATTGCACGCAAATAGTGCACATAGCACCGTATTCAATTCGGTCCACGCCGTTTGCACTGTTGGTAACGTTCGTAATGTTTGCGTATATCGGACCGCAGGGAAACACTGTAAACTATCATTCAAGAAAGTTTTATTCCACCGTCTGTAGACTTAGATTCGGACATGCTCGATTTAATGCTCACCTTCACAGAATGAACACAAAAGGGTCAAAATATTACTATCAATTATACCTAAAACCGCAGTGTAGATCATGTAAATTACATTACTTTTTATTTCACTTCAATACATGCAGTATTTCCGAAGTTTTAATGACTTATTTCCGAGATTACGCTCGCTCATACGATGACGTCACAACCCGGGACAGCGACACCGCGCGGCGCTCGGTCACTAAATTACGCGCGTCTCGTTTTATTATTTTGTTTCGATCGTCTTCGTTTTCCTATTACCTATAGTGTGCCTGTATTTCAAAGAAATAATATAAATTCTTCTTTAAATCCGATTACACTAAAGTGAAACCTCAGACCAGAGTTAAACGTGTAGTATGTAGAATGGAAGAAGATTTTCTGAAATTCAGTCGGATAATCTGCCAAGAGTGGATAGTTTGATGGTGGCACAATATTTTATGAAAAATCAAGATTTTACGGCTGCCGAAATTCGTATAATCAATGTATGTTCATATGTAATAATGTTTTTTCTAAGTACCTAAGCATTACCTACTCTCGGGTAGGTATTTGTTCAAACTTAAACCTAGCTGAAAGTGTGTGTGTTTAATTTAGTACCTATTATGCTATAAGTATTAAAAAATACTTTGTAGGTACTCGTAATCAACATCTCGAGGTCTCGATTATTATTTTATGTGTTTTATTACTTGAACTTGTAGTAAAAGAATTTACCCATATACAAATGTAGGTAAGACCTAGTAGGTAGGTAATTAGTTATCGGTTTCCAAGTAGGAAAATACCTATTTTTTGTCGGGGAGGTCAAATGCATTTACGCATCGTCCCTGCGGGGTGGTGCCAACCGCAGGGGATATGTGGGACTCGAGGTGAAAGGCGTTCCCTCCATACCCACTAACATCCTCCCCGGACTGACCTCCAGTAGGCCTATTCGCTAACTTTTTTTGACAGTTGAAAGTGACAGCAATGGATATGTAATTCACTCGGTGATCATCACTTTCAACTGTCAAAAAAAGTTAGCGAATAGCCCCCCAGTGCGCTATTGTGGGACGGCTTGGGATCTGGTCATGTGAGCGCAACTACACCGAGACCGTCCTAAGTCCCAACGTTGCCCGTCTAGGCACTCCTTGTGCACCAATTGGTGGCCAGCAGCCCAAAGGGGCTACCGACTAACGCCAGCCCCTGTGAGTTGCTGGCCGACGCCGGCCTTATAGGCCGCCTCCTTACCGACGGCTGCTCTTGCAAGCAACTTGACGAGGGCATGTGACTTCGAATGCCAAGGCGACACACTTGACATCAAAAGCCACACACCCGCCGAGAAAGTTTCCCCACCACGTTACCAGGGTCCGCCACGAGGAAGCTGCCGGACGTGGACCCCAAGTAGGCAAATACCTACCTATTATTACATTTTTATATTAAATCAGACATTTTTTATTAATTTTATCCGATGTCTGCTTTAGTTTGTTCATTTACAGTTTTTTTTTTAATAAAAATAAATAATATTTAAGAAGTGAGTGCTGATCAACTCAACTTCATCATCATCATCAACAGCTCATATAATCTCCCCACCGAGGTGCTCGAGCCTACCTCACATTAGAGGCGATTAGGCCTTAGTAAACCACGCTGGCCAAGTGCGGGTTGGTTTTATGTATGACCGCTATGAGCACAATATACCAAGAACAGTAATACGTCTTCCTTCATACAAACTGGCCGCTATCCATTAGAATGTGTGCGCGTGTACGCACGCACTGTGACGCACACATTGACATGAAAATATGGGGGCAGAAGGTGGTCTCGCCGTCTCGGTGTGATCGCACGTTTTTATATCATTGCACATTCGCTCGCGGCTCGTTCCCGCCCGGCATGTTTACGATAGCCCTAGCGTCAACGCAGAGTATGCTAATAACGCGCCGACAGCCCACAGATAAACTACTGCTCTTGGTATACTGGTATACTGTGCTATGCTCAGACCAATATTATAATCATTGGTCTGAGGTGCTATGGGTGTCTGTCTGTGGTTCCGATGCGTTTTTTAAATTTGAATGTTGTTGCTTAATTTTGGTTCATAGACATATTTTATCAAAATCGGTTAAGCCGTTCTAATAATACTATAAAAACGTAAGTTTTGTAGGTCTTTTTAAAAATCGAAATGGTCTTCACAGCAGTGCGATTTAGTTTTAGGGCCTATTGAATCTACTCTTTTTACGGCTGTCATCCACTTTTTCTTCATTTTTGGCACGTAAAAAAAGACTTTATTAGGTGTTTTAACTATTGGATTGAAGAGCCGAGGCACAATACCTGAGCATAATACAGTATTTGTTTTCCATTTTTCCACGGATAACTTTATAATTTTGATTTCTATAGCGCAGCGCAGAACGAACGAGAGCGCGACTGTCGAATGACCGAGGTTGTGACGTCATCGGCTAGTGAGCGCCCGTCCGCGTTTTTAACAACCTTCGGCCGGAAATAGGTACGCACTTTGATTGTAAATATCTCAGCCATTTTTTAAGATATGAAAAAAGTAAAAACACAGTTTTTCTCGTGATTTTTTGTACAATTATTGTAAAGTAAAAAACGTTTGTCAGACCCAATAGACTTTAATATGTTTATTTTTATTTTTATTTACTTCCTGCATCACGGGATCCATAGAAACCCTTGATCACATTTTTTTGGAGTTTGTTTGGAGCATATAATTTACACAGTATTTTATTAATAGATCAGCTGTTAGAAGTTTACAAAGAACCCATCAACATCCCGCGCTTCATACAACAAATATTATTTAACGTAGAGACATACCCAGCAATTTACAAATTTATTCAAGCAATTGGAAACATTTAATCTTTGAATAATAGAAAAAACTACTGAAGACAGACATGAAGGCTGTATGCCCTTTGCCTTCCCTAAATTAGGGAGAAATGAAAAAAAATGGGAGTGTTTGGCGGGAAACCTGGGTGTCGATCTTTGTTTCAATAATCATTGAAATAAAGGTTTTGTGGTGTGTACGCCATTGAGAATTTTATAGTGGGATTTCGACCTCATCAGTCACCATCACGATTTTTCGCCGAGCACTCCCTAGATGCATTAAAATGTGTGACATCCATATTTTATTGCAAAAATAAAGAAAGAAGATATGAAACTGAAGACTTTGCTGTATGGGCCCTGATCCCTTTGCCGTCCCGTAACAGGGAAAATTTAAGAAAAAAACTGACATATGATTGACTCATTGACTTGACATTGACATTTTTATTGACATTAAAAATGTTTGTCTTTTTTTCCGTGATGAAATAAAAATAAAAAATAGAACCCAAAAAAATACATTAGAATCTAAGATTAGAATGGACCGTTTTGAATATATAGAAGCCCGTTTATTTGAAGGTGAAAATTATGTCAAACGAGATAGAAATGTGAAAATATATGACGGGGATGACAAGGTAACTACTCCACAAAGTTGTAACTTCTGTCCATTTCAATGCTTCCTTTTTTATTAGTTTTTGTGTTTATACAAAGTATTTTTTAAATATTATTCCAGACTCAATTTACAGACGGTGAAGTGGTATTAACAACACACAGGATATTATGGGGTAAACCTGGTGATATTCCAAAAGGATTGATATGCTTATCTCTACATTTATACTATGTTTTCTTTATTGAAGAAGAGAGTGGTGGAGTGTTTGGTTTAGGAGGACCTAAAAGAATCATTCTTAACTTGTCACCGTCACTGCCAGGTAATTTGTATTATTTTTTGTTGTACAATAATTAGAACCAAATTGCTCCTATATGATTAATCTACAACAGGGATTGCAAACCAATGGCACGCGACACAATATATTGGACACGCCAGCGTCTAGTGTGTTAGTATGGTATACAAATGCAACAAATAGTGTAGAGTGAAATCCAAAAATAGAGCACCTTGGGCTATCCGAATCACCCCCATGTATGTTGTGCGAGCTTTTGAGCCTAACTCAAAAGCTATGAATTTTTTTTTACTGAAATTTTGGGAATTATCGTCCTAAACAACTATTAAAAAAAACTACACAAAAAGTAGAAGATATTTTTGAGGTATTTTTTGTGCAACTGAATCTTTGAGCACTCTTATGCATGAAATAATTAGCATTAAAATAGACCCAAAAGTAAAAAAAATGGTTTGGGGAATATTCTATTTATAATTATAGAAAACAAAAAATTGTACCTACTGAGATTGGACTCTATTATGACAGATCTTTGTCTTGTTCTTAGTTTTTTATTTATTTAGTACAATATTGAAATATTTCAAATCATTCCAAATAAAATTACGAATAAATTTCAAGAAAAATGGTTCATGTAATTTTTATTAACTTCTATATTGAAAAAATGATAAATATCGACTTGCCTCAGGCGGGACTCGAACCCTTCGCATCTTCCACAATCCGGGCGGATGCGTTGACCAATTACGCCACTGAGACACTGCTTTTCGCTGTCGAAATTTGTCAGTGCTTGGTGCTTATGTTTTTATGGTAAACATTTTTTCATCAAATCTTTGAAATTTGCACTTCTAAGACCAAAACGAAATATTTTTGCAAATATTTGACGCTCAGTTTAGATGAAACTACCTTTCATTATGGAATAATTTTATTTTTGCGTTTACAAACGCGTAAATATTAATACTAGAAAAAAAATGTCTCGGTGGCGTAATTGGTCAACGGATTGTGGAAGATGCGGGTTCAAGTCCCACCTGAGGTAAGTCGATTTTTTTCAGTGCATTTTTCTAGTATTAATATTTACGCGTTTGTAAACGCAAAAATAAAATTATTCCATAAATATGTATTTTTTTTCTTATTTTCAGGAAAAAGGCCTGGCCCAGCAGTAGTCAGTACTTACCATTTTGTGAAATTTTCTTTTAAAGATGGCATTGATCCTACTTTTTACAATGCTTTGAAAGATGCTGTTGCAGCGAAAGCATGGGAGAGGCCTGCATTAACATCACCAACTATATCATCATCACCAACAAGCTATGCTACACCTAAGCCATCAGTCACACCTATTAATTCCAAAATAAGGTCAGGCATAGTTGGCATTGAGCGAAGTATAGAAGAACAGCATAGAGCTACAGATCAGAGCATCAGTGTTGCCTTTCAAGACCTCACAAAACTAATGGAAAAAGCTAAAGAAATGGTGGCTATATCTAAAAATATTTCTACTAAAATCAGGGTATGGATTCATTACATTTATGGATGAGGCAAAACAAGTGTAATTTTTTGAGTTTTGACATAATTATGTAAAATACGTCGTACTTTTTTTTTATCATAATATTAATGTGCTGCTAAACGTTAATATTAATTAAGCACAAAAGATCCCATAGAGTCAAAGTGCTCTGAGACACAGCCTCAGCCCCTTGCATAAGAATAATAATATTAATTATGTTAACCCCTACAACTAAGCTAATGCGCTTGTGCTAGAAGGCAGCAGGGGCTAGATCTCCGTTCTCACAGAAACTGAGTCCACCTGCCTGAATGCTCGGTTAACAATTCCGAAATTATGAGCCAAATAAAAATATTTGTGTGTTTGTAAACGCAATAATTATTCCATAATAGCCTTATGCTGGGGCCGCACTTGCGCCTATCGTCACGAAGCTTCGTGCTAGGACACGATACGCGCAGATGTGACCGGCCGTTATCGGCTATCGTCGCGAATATTCGGGTTGCTTGTGCGTTATCGGCCGGGAGGCGGTACGTCAGGGTTTTAGCGCGTTAACCTATCGCGCTGCGTGGTCAGACATGCGTTGTTCATTTCGGAGGTTGTTTTCCATTATTAGTCCGCGCAATATAATAGGCCCGTTTTGACAGATAGATACGTCAGTAGAATGTAACTGGGACGCAATCAAAACAGACGCAAGCACATAATAAAAATATATTTATTAATTTAAAAATAGAGTTAAATTATAAATTGAAATTTTCAAAAATAGCGAAGCGAAGCGAATAGCGATTCACATATAGAAGTAAAGAAAGTGATCGTCCAAGTTAAACGAAAAAGAGGATACCTGCTACGCGAGTTAAACATCTGGAAATGATTTCGGCCATCTTGGATTATTGCACGATAGTTCGTGCAATAATAAAATGCCACATGCTTTATCGCGATAACTTTTGCTAGGGCCGCACTTGCGTGTATCGTACGAAGTATCGCCACGCATTACTTCGGGACGATAGGCGCAAGTGCGGCCCCAGCATTAGAATTAATGAAATGATTTGCCTTCACTGTGTGGCACTTTTATGTGGTGTACCATGGAGTGTAAACTCATTTTATGTGAAATACAACTCAAAAAATTATGTTCGTGGCTTAACCCTTAGTCAGTAATCTTATCTAAGATCATAAAATAAATATGGCATTTATATTTTACAGGAAAAACAAGGTGACATATCTGAAGACGATACAGTAAGGTTTAAATCTTACCTCATGAGCTTGGGTATTGATGATCCTGTAACAAGAGATGCATTTAGGTCAGATTCAGATTACTATGTGGGCCTTGCACAACAAATATCTGATATGATGGTTGCTGTCTTGATGGTGAGATAGACAAATAAACGAACATTATTCACATCACATTAAATGGGCAGACAACAGCACATCAAATTTTTCCCATCAATTTAGCACTTTATATCAAATACAATTAGGTTGATACTCCATTGGAGAAATTTACAGTTTATACCTGACCTGCTGTGGTCTGTACATGGAGTGTAATGTAATGGAAATGGCATATTTGCTGTCTTTCTTCAGTGATTGACTGTCAGTTTGATTGAGACTAGGTTGTATCGTGGGTCTGTCTAGGTTCTATCATATCTGACTCCGGCTGAGTCAGAGCTTGAGTCCGATTTCTATTTACGTTTTTCTTTGCTGTGTTATTAAGATTTTCAGATGAAACATTTATATAACTATGTTGGCTGTCTGTTGTGTTCTCATCATAATGTTTGATGAGTATATGTAATTTTTATTTATTGTATTAGGACTGTGGTGGTGTTATGTCATTAGCTGATGTGTGGTGCCGTGTCAATAGAGCTAGAGGGCTGGAATTAGTCTCTCCTGAGGACTTATTGAATGCTTGCAAGTAAGTATGGTATTACTTTTTTAAAATATTTGAATTCTCGCTCTCGGAATATTTAATTACTACAATAGGTATTTCATAAGTCCTTAATTAGTTCAAAATATACTGATGGTAATTTTGTATTTACTAATTATCATTATTTCGTGCTTTTTTCATAAGTAAAGTCGAGCAAGGTACAGTCAACACCAAACAGTGTGTGACGTCTTGTAAAACACCAACACAACCATGAATGCTCAGATAACTTTCGGCTAAAATATTTGTTTTAAATTATGATTTATGGTCTAAATCATAATTTAAACCAATATAAAAAAATTGCTTAATGACAATTCCCATGTTTCAGATTATTGCAAACTATTGGATCCCCAATGTCGTTGCGAAAATTTCCTAGTGGTGCATGTGTGCTTCAACTGAACAGTCACAGAGATGAGGAAGTTGCAAAGACTACTATTGAGCTGGTAGGAATTAACATATTTTCAAACACACATATTCTCCAGCCTACAACGAAAACCAATTAAATAATAAAAAGTGCAAAAGGAGATAGCGCTGCTTAATGTGTTGTATTTGAAAACAAACCTTGGAAATGCTTGTAATAATTGGTTATCTCATAGTAGCTAGAAGCGAAACTATAAGACTTAGCGATTAATGGGTTTTCGCAGACGAAAAAACACAAAATTTTAAGTACTTTGGCATTCATAAGTTACTTTCGTCAAAATTTCGATTTAATTGGTTTTCGTTGTTTATACTATCACACTCGAAATTCCTAAAAGGGAACACCTGTACATAAAGCTACGTATGGACCAAGCAGTGCCTTAAAATTAAAGTTGGTGACGCACGCTATTTACTTATGCTCCCAGACGACAGGTCACATTTGTATGCCAACCCAATGACACAAAAAAAACATATTGCTAGCCTGACGGCTACATAAAACTGTTACATACCCAAAAAGTTACTGAACCTTCAGTAAACCAACACGAAACCCGACAACAGGACGAAAACATGTCGGCAGTCTGGGCATTTATTGTAGGAAAAATCCATTGAACTTACTAACAACCCAAATCCACAAAGCCAAACAGTGATCGAATTTAGCAATGTATATACAGCCAACAGCAAAAGTAGCTGTGGATAATAGATACTGAAACGATGTATTACCCAAATGACAACTTTAGGGCGTCCATTAATTACGTGAGTTAGGTGTTTAGTTCAGGGTGAGGCGGTTGAGCCGAATCTTACCAAATTTCACGCAAACATCAAAAAGAGTAAAATTGCGACGATTGAGAAAATTGGGTTAAATTAAAGCTAAAAATGTTTCTTGACTGAAATTTGTGTATACAAATATTTTGTACATACAAACCAAAAATTGGTTATTATTTTTTATTAGTTTCGTTATCTGTGATATGACTTCAGAAGCCTAATGTGTATTGTTTTTTACAGCTCGAAAAAAGTAATTCCCTGACTCCGGAGAAGCTTTCACAAATGGCTCATGTATCCGTCCTATTGGCTAAGGAACAGCTTCTTATTATAGAACGCTTAGGATTAGCCTGCCGTGACGAATCTATAGAAGGATTAGCTTTTTATCCGAATTTGTTTTTGAAACGAGATTTATAGTTGTTATTATACTTAATAAATAATAAAAATTTTATCATAGAAAATATTACTAAGGTGAATTTTAATAAGCAACGAATGCATTTCCATTCCAATAGAGGTATAATGCAGAAACAGACATTTCTGATAACACTGTCAGTGTGTATGTGTATGCACATTTGACAGCTCTTGACTCTCATTGCGTAGGTAATAAAGAACTACATATGTACACTAAGGCTCTATTTACACTTCGGGCGAAGAATATTTTTTTCTTCGACTAATTTCGTAGCTAGCTTCGAACCGGGAAATAAAATCCCGTTTCATCGCCGGCTACGAAATGGGAATTAATTAAAGCAACACAAAAGAAGCATATCAACGCCATAATTCTTATTGTATATCTTTAGAAGGAAGAAGGAAAATGTAATTTAAAAAAAAACTTTCCCATTCCGTAGCCAGCGAAGAAACGGGATTTTATTTCCCGGTTCGAAGCTGTCTACGAAATGGTACGGAAAGATTTTTTTGAACAAAATTATACCTAGTATAATGAGTTTTACGCCGAGAAGACACACGTCTTCCGGTAAAATTTCGTCCATTCCCGTAGCTACTGTAGGCGCCGTCTGTAGAATCCATTTGAATGTTCTACATAAAACTCATTATACCTACTATATGTAAACTCGCTACAAAAATTCTTTCCCTTCCCTTCGCTCTCAGTGTAAATTGAGCCTTGGCGCATATAGCGTGTAATGTCCTGAAGCTAAGTGTGTAGTAGTATTTATGAAGAGCTCTGTGACCTAATGCTACTGAGATCCACATACTGCCTCTGTTGAGTTAAAACAGTTATTTATGCTTGTAATGTGGATCATTAGCTACAATCTAAGCTTAGAATATAGAACAAACTGTATTCTGAGAATTTACAATTAGATTATCAGAATACAGAGTTTGAGAAAAATTCGCACTAACAATACAGGCATTGGATCTTAACAGAGTATCTTTTAACTTTTGTATATTGTAAATACATCAAATGCTTATACATATTGATTAATAAATTATTATATAAAATTGCTGTTCTAATATTTATATTAAATGAAATTTCATGTGTAAATAATAGACAAATTAAGCACAGAATATGATTTATTTCAGCAAGGTGTCCTACTTTCACAAAAGCATACAGCCAAACGTTTGTTTAATTTTAAGTGCTAAGATTTATTTGTGAACTACGTCTATTAACAAGATTATGCTGTTATTTTATTGTATAAACCATCTCACAAAATATATCCGTCTCATAAGTTATACCATCACACCTAAATACTAATACAATTGTTGAAACATTAATTATAACTACTTTTAGCAAAAATATTACAATGTTTTGCAATAAAAATTGCTTGATACAAAAAGCTTAATGTCTCTTATTTTAATACTGTAGGTTAACAGTATAACCTAATCCATACTGATACAAAAATACAAATATTTGCACTGAGCAATCACAGTCACAGACAACACAAGCGTATGTGATATATTGGTTTAACAATTTTAATTGTCACACAAGCAAAATATAATTTATCAAATGTAGCCGTTTCTAAAATTTATCATCTTAGAATACTTGAAAACAAATTAATACAAACACCAATTTTATTTATGTAAATAAAACTGGTACTCTCGTCTACAACTGATTGTATAAATTCATCAAGATTTTTTTTAGAGTAAGTAATTCAATTTTAAGGAATCTCACACTTAATTGGATAAAAACATTTGTGACAACTTACTCTCTTTAAAGACACTAAGAAATATAATATGCACTACACAATATGAGCAGAATGATAAAGAGCATTATTATAAATATCCAACTTTGACTTACCACAATGTTACTTATACTATTTTCTACCAAGTAGCATAAAAAACTACAGGCATTTGCAGTTCAGAAATGTGAAAATAAGCTGTCAAAGAATGAGGTGCGAAAATAAAACATAATCTCCTATTCTACAAGTTTATTTGGTGGAATGTTATACTCAAAGTATATTAATATTCAATTGCACTCTTAAACTCCTTTGGTAACTGATTATGCTTGCCGCAGAGCTCCCAGGCTTTGAAGTCATCAGAGGACCGAAGGTTTTTAATGAAACATTCAATACCCCTGACAAAAGGGAGAGCCATTTCATCATTAATTATTTCCGAGAGACGGTGTAGATATGCTATGTTCTTTGCCAGGGTTTCTTTGATTTTCACAGAAAGCGGACGCTCCGTGCATTGTAGTATGTCGAGCTGTAGACAATAATATTATTGTATTTCACTTTTTAGATTTAACATATACTTAGAAGCGAGGATTTAGATAACATTAATCTAAACCTATTGTTGAGTATATTTACACTGGGTTGAATTAAATCAAAGTCCATAAGGTGCACATTTAACATTTCATTTCATTTCATTTGGCGACGCGTATTGTAGCAGCAAGACTTGAGAAAAAGCGCGTACGCTAGAATGCGCCAGCAATATTCAATATTATTCCAACACATGCAATGTGGATAACGGTTTGGCACTGAAAAATACGCTGCGCTGCGTTTCAAGAAATGTGCGCCGATCACTATGTACTAGCACTACACAGCACTGACCTAATTGGATAATATTGAAGGTTTGAAGTCTACCTATACCCTACACATATCGACGACGGGACGTGTCGACCGTCTAATTGAACAGTTGAACGGCGGCAATCAACAGCAAGAGAATGTTTCAACACGTACACGTCGTAAATGTACCGACTACTCCGCGCTTCAGAAGTGTCTGCAGTGGCCACCACCGGTGGGTAACCACCTTCGTTTACGCGGAGCCTTAGAATATTGCCTTGGTTGTATTGCAGAACCTTTATTCGATTTCTTTTTTCATATACATATAAAGGTCACAGCACACATATCAACTTGGAAACTGATCAGCATCGCCTCAACTCGAGTCGTTTAGTTTATTTGTATGAAACTCCATACTGTATATCGACGACAGAAAACAATAAGGGCGTAACCCGGCCAAACGCAACTTTACACCAGAGCCAAAAAACAGAAAAAAATAAGGAAATTCGGTTATATCTTTTTAACGGTAAATCATGTGACCGTGATTTTTACACCATTACTATAAAATAAAAACCTGTATTTAGTGGATTGCAAACCAATAACTTTATATTGCTAGAAAAAAGATTATTCAAGTTACAGCCATTGCATACAGAAATTGCAGACCTCAAAAATGTAGTATCTAGACATGGTGTTTGTACTGAATCAGAAAATTATAAGAAATTCGCTGACCCCAAAAAGGTCGTAACAAGTGTTCGTTTTAAATTGCTGTTAGGAACGGGGTGTAAACACATTCATGTTGCATACAATAGATAGAAAATTGGTCGTAATTTAAACCTCTAGAAACCCAATGATCTTAACAAAATGCCGTAAGCTTTTATGAACTTAAATTTATTGAACTGTTAAAAAGTTACATGTGCTAAATGGTATTCTAAATTGGCACAATTTGTTGAAATCGGACTATAATAGGACCAAATATAAGTCTAGTGCATCATAGACAACAAGATTAAACAGTTATAAAAATCATTAATTATAAAATTAAACCAACTACAATAAAAGTAATACAGACTAAGCTGTTGATTATAATCAAACAAGAAATACGGTGCCTGTAATCAGATTGAAGTAAATGTTGGCAAGAAAAAAACAGTGGTGGTTGTATTATAGTTTACAGAATGTTTATGAGAAAATTCAATTATTTACCTTAATCAATCATAAAATTCAGACATTATCCTCTTCATCTGTATCTGGTAGGCAGTCGACTCTCTTACTATTATACTTAAGACCTAAATACTCATTAGCGTATGCTGCCGGTATGATTTTTTTTGTAAGTTTTTTGAGGTATTCATACTTTTGTGCCGGTATTGGCAGTTCATGAGGGTAAAGGTTATCTTTAGGCGATTAATCTGTTTGAAATGTATTTAGAGTTATTTCTGTACACTCAGCCCCAGCTGACATCGAGCGTTTTACACAGCGCTTCTCTGTTTTTTTAAATGTCTTATTTATAATATCCTCGAATCCCTTAAATTGCTTTCCTTTCATCGATACCACTTTATATGGAGACGGGTTTTTTCGTGATATTGTAATAACAGTTGCCCAATGAGAAGGTGCCCATATCATTGTATCCTTGATGGACCGCTCAATGACAGCATGCATGCTGTCTACTGGCATATACGTATGACCAGGAACTAGATAATTAATCTGGATAATTTCTTAATTTTGACTATTCGTCCGATCTTTGAGGGAGGCGATGGTGGAGAGAGTGAATGCAACCCTGGAAGCTGTTTGCCTCTGGGGTGAGGCCAACTTGGTTGGGTTCAATCCGTCCAAAACGCAGGCATGTCTCTTCTCGGCGAAACGGACTCCATTTCATCTAAATCCGACTTTCCGAAATGTCTCCGTTCCGGTTAACGACCATCTGGACCTCTTGGGTGTAGATATCTCTACCAATCTTAATTTCGGTCGCTACATCGAATCCATTGCTGAAACTGCAGCCAAATAACTTGGCATTCTTTCAAAGGTGAAACGATATTTTATATCTCAGCAGCTCCTAATTATTTATCGAGCCCAAGTACGCTCCTGCATGGAGTACTGTTGTCACCTTTGGGACGGATCTGCATGTTATCAGTTGGATGCACTGGATTCGGTGGAGCACCGAGCGAGGCGACTCATCGGCAGTGAGGCACTCGCTGAGGCTAATCTCCAGAGCCTTGACCACCGAAGGCGTGTAGCTTGCCTCTTGGTCTTTTATCGGTTGCATTTCGGAGAGTATGCGGAGGTTCTTCATAATTTGATCCCCCCAGCCCCTTTTTCACCACCGGATGACTAGACGCGGCGAAAGCTTTTACCCTTACATTGTAGATATACCTCCCATCCGCACGAAGCGCTTTGCTTCCTCTTTCATTATGCGCACAGCTAAGAAGTGGAACTCGTTGCCAAGGTCTGTTTTCCCGGATCAATATAATCTGGATATCTTTAAGGCCAGAGTGAACAAGCATCTTCTAGGCGAGCGTGTACCGTCTTAGGCCACATCTTCGCTTCACATCAGGTGAGATTGAGGCCAAACGCTCAGCCTATCAAACATAAAAAAATAATGCATAACGCAGCATACTCAATACTGTTTTGTTTTATAAATAAAACAACTTTTACGGATTTAACTCGCGTGTAGGTAATTAGATTTTACATGATGTTATTATTGCCCGACGTTTCGTAACACTTTTCAGCGTTCATGGTCACGGGATGACTGTTTTGTTTTATTTTGGCCATAGCACGAGTCCTTACGCGCAGCGACTAAGGTAACTTGCCTGGGGCGTATGTTAGAAAAAAAACCGGAATATTCTAGAAATTACTCGTATTAACTACACAGTAAAAAATATTCATGGTGGTAATATGGTTTTATCATAGTTTAGGTTGATTTCAATCACCCATGAAATTGTAGCATCTCAGAAGTTATTCTTTGTCCTTATAAAAATATGAACCGCTAAAATGTTGTAAGCAAGGAAGTATAAAAAATGCATCCCGCAAAAAGGTCGTAACCGCTGTGGTGCATATAAACAAGAACAGCGTAACTATTTTTTTTATTTAAAACACAAACTTCTACTAGTCGTATCGCCAAACAGTATAAATACGCTGTTTTTGTGGGAGTTACACCCAAAAAATTAAACATACTTTTCAAAATACTGTCCTATTTTTGAATTTCATGTCGTCGTAGAGCAACCAGATCCAGACTAATCGACGCAGAAAAAAAAGCTGATAATTACCTTATGCTTAGTCTAGTTACGACTTTTTAATGGGATACGCCCTTATTGTTTTCCAACGTCGATATAACACACTAATCAGCAACGTAACGATATCGCACCGCCTCGGGACAGGCTCACAAACATGCATTTACAGTGTGGAAAATTTCAATGGGCTGGGCTCTGAAGGTAAACCACTTTATATCCAGTAGTAGTATAAAAATATATTTATTTCTAAAAGAGTACAACAGTAATAGATTATAAATAGCGTCCAAACTATGAAATGAAATGAAAATGTCATTGAAATAAAGTTTTAGTGGTGAGTATGACATTAAGAATTATATAGTGGGACCTCATGAGGTCTGTTGCCATGAATTTCTAGACAAGCACTAGATGCATTAAAATGTGTGATACCCATATTGTAATGCAAACATCAAGAAAGAAGAAATTACCATATGAAGATTATAGCTCAAAGGACATATAAACCAAGCCCAAAATCCTAATAAATAATATTTTGCACAAAATTATAAACATGTAGTTACAGTGCCACAAACTTATCTGAGCCAGTGGCAAAAAATAGAACTACAATTAATTCATAGATATTTTGACATTTCCATGACACATTTGTTCACCACTAGCAACACCACCACCGGATCAGATAAATTTATGGCACTGTACAAGTTTTGAAGTTAATAGTACCTTTTCCTCAATGATATTTCCTGGCAGTCCAAGATAAGTTGTTAAGCATTCAGATAAAGTTTTCACTGTAGGTGGTAGACTGCCATTTTTATTCTTTGTTATTATCAAATCAGCAACCTGTAATTTTTGCACTTATTAAAATTATTTTTGAATATATTCTTTTCCCAAAATATAATTTCGTTTAGATGTTCTCAATTATATACAGGATGGAATTTCGTAATGCCACCTGAAGGGAAAGTACTCTTAATACTGTAGATAGAAAATTTTACTCAAAGGAAACATTCCTTTATTTTTGAAAAAAAAAAGAAAACTGCTTTCAAGTGTTATCGAAAATTCGCTTGCCACACCCGGGAGTCGAACCAACTAAAATCTGTAAAAATTACATCCTGTACTTTTATTGCATCGATCGTTAGGGTCAATTATTGAGACGAAATCTCTGTATAAAACTTGATAAATTAAATGTAAGGAAAGCCATGAAACCCTTAATTATTTTATTTATTTACATAAAATGGTAAACTAACAAATTAGTTGCTCGAAATGGGCTCCATTCTCTTGAATACACAAATTTATTCTTCTAACAAATTCATTTCTAGTAACCTTTAATAACGTGGTGTGGTGAATATTATGAATCGTATTCTGAACTTCAACCCTCAACTCATTTATATTAGCATAAGATTTAAGGTAAATTTGATTTTTTATATATCCCCATAAGAAAAAATCTAAAGGGGCGAGATCTGGTGATCTCGCAGGCCATCTGATTGTGCCGTTTGTACCTATCCAGGTATTAAAATGGTTATTTATGTAGGCAGTAGTGATTCTGCTGTTATGGGCTGGGGCTGGTGTTATCTTGCTGTAGAATAATTTGGTTTCGCTCTTCCTCGGGGAAACCATTTAAGTCATTTCTTAAGAGATACAGTATTTCTAGATACAGATTTTAGTTGGTTCGATTCCCGGGTGTGGCAAGCGAATTTTCGAAAAATTTTGAATGCAGTTTTCTTTCTTTTCAAAAATAAAGGAATGTTTCCTTTGAGTAAAATTTTCTGTCTACAGTATTAAGAATACTTTCCCTTCAGGTGGCATTACAAAATTCCACCATGTATATATGTTTAATTCTATTGCTTTTTAATTTTAATAAAAAAACTGATACAATATTAAGCTAAGTGTCCACTAGGCATGCCCAGTCGAGTAGAATCGAATCCACAATGTCACTTCCTATATAATTACTATGAAATGGTGTCCATTAGTGGCATATCATATCAAATCGACTGAGCACATTAATGCACAAGGACTGGAGAAATATATGTGATAATATGGCGCACCATCCTTTAGATTACTTACTTCCTCTACAACAATTAATAATATCAAATAATTCTATATTAATAAATACACAAAAGTAAAGCACCTGAGTATCAAATACAGAATTCAATTTAACTTGATGTTTGTGAAAGAGGCAGTCTGAGATCTTTCTGCAGTCATGCACAATTTTTTTTGGAGTATCACTTTCAAGTAGGCTTTTAAGACCACCATCAAAACAATAATGCTGCATCACTTGTGTATCAAATATGTAGATTTGTTGTGGTGTGGACATTACCAAGAAAGGCATTTTACATTTTCGACCCATATTAGCACCATCAGTGCTCATGCCCACATAGCTGTAATTATTTAAATCATCCAACGCCTCATGATAACTATTATCCACTTGGTTTATATAAACATACTTTTTTGAGACCTTTATTATATTTTCACAATCTTGCTGTGATATTTTAAGATGTCTTGGATTTTCGGTTTCCTTCAGTTTCACTATGTTTCTTATCTCAGAATTGTAGTAATGTGACAATCCATCTATGGCAACACCTTTTTGATCTTCTTTGATGTCGTAAAGAGATATTCTAGAATTGTCACTGTTCATCCCATAAAATCTGCCTTCAATTACCTCTGAATCCTTTGTATGAACTTGTAATAGTTCACCTTTCATGTATAAGCTATCCATTGTTGTAAGTACTTCTAAGATGATTATGATATAATATAGTGCTGTTTAATCTTTTTTGACGGGTTTACTAGGTCGATCGGTCTCGCTATATGCTCTATAAATATATAGCCCTAAAGTAACATGAAGAACGATTACGGCTATTACAGCAGCATAGACACTGCTTGTAACAGGCTCTAATCTTAAAATACCATCGAAAAGGATAAGTTTTACAGAGAAAAATGCCAAAACCGGGACAATTATGATGACTAAACAGTATTTTATTACTGTTCTAAAAACCTGAAAATCGGGTAATTCCTGAAAACAAAAAAAAGGATTACTTATGAATAAAATATGCACCAAAACCTATCAAATACACCACAAATATAGACCACTTACATTTGCACGACCTTCAATCATCATAAGAATACAAAAATAAAAGTAATCAAAGAAAATAAAGATAGTTACACTTAAACGCCGACCTCATTAAAAATAATCAATCAATGGAATCAAATCACATGAACAATGAAAGAACATGAACATGAGTTGTCAGTTGTCAATGTCAAAACGGTGTTAACTTACGCCACGGTCCAAATTGCGCTTATGTGCGCTATCAGCACCGATAGCGCACACACGGACTGAATCAAATTGAACGTATTCGCACAACTAAAATATGGACGTCATAAAGCAGTGCTAATGGTGCACACACGAAAAAAGTTAGTGCCTCAGGGTTAAGCAGGGTCTTAGACAATTGTCTAAGAGCAGGGTAGTGCAGTGTGTGCGCAAATGTCAAACTCGAATTTGACGTTTAAGCAATGATATTATATTTAAAAAGAGGCGTTTAAGTGTGTGAATTATTAGAGTAAACATTTTTTCAAAAACAGTTTTAGCTACTTTATCTACAAAAATAAAAAGCCCCTGCGGTCCGGTATGCGTAATGTTTGCGCATACCGGACCGCAGGGGCTTTTTATTTTTGTAGATAAAGCCTTGGACTTTTTCTAGTCATGAAGCCTGAGCATGAAGCTGTAGTTGAGCTGCAGAAATACTCTATAGCTTCATGCTTCATGAGCTCAGACCAATCATTGGTCTGAGTTCATGAGTCTAGTAGTAGCACAGCGTAAAAACTTAGTAGCTTATTTGTCTAAACTCTAAACTTAGTAGGTAATCCACAGAATACCTACATTTGGTATAGGGAGGGGAAAAATTTAGTGCCCACCTTAGATCATCAAACACCAGCAAAATAGTACAGTGCTCACCAAAATGGATATTTTTGCCACCAAAAACAACTTTTAGTGAAAATTTACACTTTTTTGGTGAGCATTTATCCTTTTTTTAACACGCTTATATTAGTTTCACCTGTATGTTTGTGTGTATGTATATAACTGACTGAAAACAAAATAATTGTTTAAAAAAATAAAAAAACACGCTTTTATGTTTTCCCCCACGCTTTTCTCGAAATAGTAATTATACGTTTCGTTCATCATTTAGTTTAGGTGTTCGCGACGGAGCAGCGCTGCTCTGTGGAGATGGCACGAAACAGCCCGCCGTGCGTAGACAGACGCCGCCGTGGGATGTTTTAAAAAAAATATTGAAAATTATTTTTTTTTGCCAAAGGCTCAGAGGCCTTAGTACGAGTTTGTTAGTTTTCGAGCTCGATCAAACGTATCGTCTTTTTTCATACATTGCCCACTAGCGCCCCTAGCGTAAACTATCAGAAACAGTGGCCAATGTATGAAGAAAGACGATACGTTTGATCGAGCTCGAAAACTATCAAAACTCATACTAAGGCCTCTGACTAATAAAAAAGTCGTTATCGTGCTAACGCACAGACACACACACAGACATAATTCCAAAAAAATATTTTTGGACTCGGGGAGGTCCAAAACGTGTAAATCCGTCAAAATCTCGAGGTCGAATTTTTTGACGATTACAAGACTTCCTCTATACTACGTACTTATACGAGAAAGTAAAAAAGGTTAACAAAAAGCAACATTGCCTATATGCCACGCCGCACCGCGTCTGTGCAGAGCAACGTACACCGGCCGCGGCTCGTGCGTTGTGTGTGCGGTGCTCCCAATGATAATTATTGGGTGCTCCTAAATTGCTAGGTACCTACTTACATTTTACGTGTCCAAACTACATAGACTACTATAATTACTTATTCACACATTAAAATTGTAGAGCACGCTTTCACTTCACAACTTCACGGTATATGGACAATAGATTTTTGATAACACCAATTTTCGCATGTTATTTACCTGGAAATAATATTAGCTATTATATTTTATAACATGCCACCATCCATTGAATTCCGGTTTATTAGTTTTATAGTACGAACTGTGAAGGATGGTGATTTTGAGAACAGTCTGGTGAAAGAAAATGACAAAAATAACTAAAATTCACCTAAGCTTTTTAATGGCCCTGGTTGTAAGTAGAAAAACATATTATAATGTTCTAAAAATTTATATTAACCTACGTACTTACTTCTTACAGTCTTAGAACTTATAAATTACCTAATTTATAGGTAACAATAAATATTTTGAACTTCTGTATAATATTTTTAGTGTCGTAATCGTAATGCATATTCTTTTAAGTACCTACTTACTTAGATTTAAGCGTACCTACCAATCTATTTATCTTATTAAATTGTCTAAGCTATTTATCAATTACTATTTTCAAGATTTGTATCTAAGTTAGTAGGGAGTTAGTAAGTACCATACATACCTACTGCTTTTTATTCTGCAGATCGAGATTTATGGCACTTTCATTGATTTAAACGAACTCCAGAAAAGTATATTACAATGGAAGAAACAGAATTTATTAAATATTAGTGAGGTTAGTCTACTGTAGAAAATGTACAGGAATTCTCTAAGGTAATATCGAAGGAAGGTTTTAATTAAACCCTTATGTTTTCTTGTTATAGGTCGGCCTCGCTTCAAATGGAATTTTTGACTTCAGTGATGTAAAAAACAAATTACTCCAATGGAAAACTCAAAAATTGGCCGCTCTTTGCCCCATGAATGGGTATGAAAAAAAATGCTATGAGTTCCTCAAAGTTTTATAACTTTTAATTTTAGGTACATATAAATCAGCAGAAGCCACGGGCGACCGCTAGGCCTTTGCTGATTTTAATGTCTATTTCCATGCTAGGTTCGCAACATATCTCCATATCAAATTTCATCAAAATCGGCCCAGTAGTTTCAGAGCCGATTCAATGCAAACAATTAAGATTCCCCTATATAATATTTTTATAGTACTTTAACTATTGGAACACGAAAACATACACAGAAATTTTAAAAAGTACTGCTTACAATCAGGTGGAAAAGACAAAAATCTTGTTAATTCAATACTTTATGAAATTGTTTTCAGGGCAAATTTACAGAACCTTTTAAGCCTTGTTTGTAGTACTGCTCAACCTACTAATACAACAGTAAGAGATGCGTGCATTTCTTGTTTTGCACAAGTAACGGCGATGGCGGAGGTATGTAGAATGAATTAAAGTCAGTTGGCCGCTGGTGTGCCTCAAGGTGGCGTACTTTCTCCGCTGTTGTTTTCTATTTTTATCAACGGAATTTCCAAAGTTATCTCTTCTTCTTTCCATCTCTATGCTGACGATCTGCAGATCTATAGGCATTCGGGATTAAGTGAGGTCGCACAGTCTATATTTGACTTAAACAAAGATCTATCTGCCGTTCTATCTTGGGCTAAATCTTTTGGTCTAATAGTAAACCCGATAAAATCGCAAGCCATGATTGTGGGTAGTAGTAGATTGCGTAGCAGACTTGACTTCAGTTCGCTACCTCCTCTTATATATGACGATACTGTCATTGCCTACACTGATAAAGTCAAAAATCTCGGCATAACGATGGACTGTAATATGTCATGGATACCGCAGGTCAACGATGTTAGTAAGCGTATGCACTTTGCCTATCATGCTCTCAAGCGGCTTCAATATTTTCTCCCCTTTAAAACCAAAATTATGCTTGCGCAATCTCTTCTTCTTCCCATTCTCGACTACGCTGATATTTGCTATTTGGATGTGACTGAAGATTTACTAAACAAGCTCGAGCGTCTTCAGAATCTGGCAATTCGGTTCGTTTATGGCCTGCGAAAATATGATCATGTGTCAGTTTTTCGCGCTGAGCTGGAATGGCTTCCGATTCGAGACCGCCGTAATGTGCACATCCTTTCAACTCTTTATAAAATCCTGAACGATCCTAAAGCCCCTTCCTACCTCCGCTCCCGTTTCCAGTTGTGTCAACCTCCCAGTCGTTCAAGACGCCCGTATGTTATTAAAATGCTGGAGCTGCCTAATGGCAACACAAACTTTCTCCTCCACTCGTTTTCTTTTCGCGCCGCGCATCTATGGAACAACCTTCCAAATATAATCCAAGAAAGTCCTTCCATAACTTCTTTCAAAAGTAGACTAAAGAAGCATCTTTTGTCACAAATCTCGTGATAGTCATCATCATCACAAGTGTAATCTATCAGTTATTCATACATAATATTGTATATATTATATATTTAGTTTTGTATATGTATATTATTATTTTATATTATCTAAAATATGTATGTATATATCTAAGATATGTATTAATTTATGAATTTTGTTTATTAGTTTGTAAATTGTTATTTTAATTAATCTTAGTTATTATTCTTTACTCTTGCATTTTGTATCGCCTGCATACGAATTATTCTCTAACATCCATGGGTTGACTGGAAGAGATCTCTTTTAGGGATAAGTCCGCCCTTGCAAACTATGTATTAATGTATAAATTGTCATAATATTTTTCAAGTGCAATAAAGGGTATAATAATAATAGTTTTAAAAGAGTACAATTTGAACTAATTTAATTTGTCTTTTTAGGGGCCCCAAGAGCTAAGCGCTCTCAGTGTATGCGCCAATCAGTATTTTGTTAATACATCATATGCCAGTTGTGCTACTTCGTTAAGTGTAAGTTTTTCCAGGGTGTCTACTGCGAAATGCAAACATGCAAATACTCACGTCCAACCGGTGATGTTATTGTAATTTGAACATAGGGTGGGCTTTTTAGCCAACATAGCGCGACCTATAAAACGAAAACCGCTAATTTGCTAATTCCAAATCATTCATTCTACCCCTAATTACACTTACGCTCTCACCACACCACACCGCACCCGAAGACGGGGACTAAGATCCGGTTCACACACATCACGCTGTTCCAGATACAATATTATTATGTGCCTGGGCCATTCTTCCTGATTTTTTCACGTCACGGTGTACTCAGCACTAAAGGCACGCTCTCAGGTGTGTAGCTCATTTTCGACTCGAACCTTGCAGAGACTATAGATAACAGTAAGATGAGGAGTCACGATAGATGCCCATCAACTAGAAACCCTCTGTCGCTCTAGCGCTAAAGGGCCATGGTACTTGCCTTCATAAAAAAATCTCAGCAGTAGTAAAGAAAGCGATGTAGCGTCCAGTACCCGTAGTGTAAGTTTTTTCGTTAAAAATACGCAACTACTGTAGTTGTGTTAAGAGCTCGATTTGTATAGGAAACGTGAATAGCGCCCCTAGCGGAGAGAAGCGCAAGTTATGTTTCCCATGCAAATTGAGCTCCAAACGCAACTACAATAGTAACGCTTTTAAAAAGAAAAAACTTACACTACGGGCACAGTTAAGGTCTACCCTTATTAACTCAGAACCGTATCGCCCCTTTTTAAGCGACTTCAAGAAAGGAAGAGGTTCTCTTTACTGGGTGTATCGATTTTGAAGATTCTTACAACCTCTGGAAGCTGGTGCTTGAGCTTGTCATGTGGTCCCATTTAAATTGGATTGACATCTGAGTAGTTTTTTAGTTATCCCTAATAATTTCTATTTAATTGACGTCGATGATATCGTAATAGTTCTATTCCTTGTTTGTCTCTAAAAGATCTCGAGATAGTTTCCTGAAACTTTCTATACTTACTTAAAACACTGAAAAGCTAAAAAGAAATTATTTTTAAATAAAAAAACCGCGTTCAAAACTAAAAACGGAGAAATAAAGTTTTTGTATACCTATATATTTTACTAGCTGTGCCCGCGACTTCGTCCGCGTGGATTTCCCATTTTTGCAACATTTTTCATTGATGCTCAATTCCTATTAGTCGTAGAGCGATGCTATGGAGGTATATAGGCCTATATCAGGGTTTCCCATACTGCGCGTCGCGATGCCCTGGCATCCCAGGGTTCGCGATTCCATCCCGGGGGCGGGCGTAGTGAGACGATCCACATAGAATGGCTGTCTAGCTGCTATGCGAGCTAGTAGAACGAATATAAATGTAGAGAAAGAAATGAAAGTCGCGATTTCAAAACTTGAGCCTGGATCGACTGTCTAGGGCGGGCGAAAAAATCGAACACAGCATCTTTCGCAATCCGGGCGGCTGCGTCCGTTTTTTTTTGTTTTTGTAGGTATGTACTTAACTTTGCTGTTACTATAACGGGGAGAGGGCTCGTAAAAATTGGGAAATTCCTAAGGGCGTCACTATGAAAATAAGTTTGGGAAGTCCTGGCCTATAGTCTTCCTCAATAAATAGACAATCAAAGAATTTTTCAATTTGAATCAGTAGTTCCCCTTTTTAGGGTTCTGTACCCAAAGGGTAAAACGGGATCCTATTACTAAGACTCCGCCGTCCGTCTGTCCATCTGTCACCAGGCTGTATATCATTAACCATTATAGTTAGACAGTTGAAATTTTCTCAGATAACGTAGTTCTGGTGCCGCTATAACAACAAATACTAATAAATAGAATAAAATAAATATTGAAGGGGCTCCCATAAAATAAACGTGACTTTTTTGGTCGATTTTGATAACGGCAACAGATAGACGCTTGAAATATTCACAGAATATTTAGTTACATTATTCACTTTAAAAAAATATATTAAATTAAAATAAAATTAATATTTAAGGGGGCTCAACAACAAACGTGATTTATTTCTCGGTCTCAATAACGATAACAGGTAGAAACTTGAAATATTAACAAAATATTTAATTTAAAATTCAAATAATTTTCTGACAGGTTTGATAAAATCTATGGCACTTTTTTTCCTATTTTTGTAGGATGTCTCTGATGTCCTTCTTTGAGTCACCAGGGGTTTTAGTAAAGGAGAGGACCTCGGTGGGTCCTCAAGCTTTAAGGTCGAATCACTCCAGAGAGGATACCTGACCGGTGAGCATCTCCCTCGGAGGAGTCTCTGAACCTATTAGAGTCTCTAAGGCGTCTGAATCTGACAGGATCAGTAGTTCCTAAGATAAGCGCGATTAACCAAAAAAAAAACAACTCCGTATAGATGCGTGCGTAGTACTTGATCATTATTTAGCTGCGGAGTTATGTTAAAACTATGATATCTCTGAAGATATTCATTGAAATCTAATGATGTAAAGAACAATTTTGTACAAAATTAAATACTTGTGATGAATAATGTATTCATTTTGATAAGGAATAATATCATGTTTACAAAAAGACCTTCGCATCTAAAGCATTATTTTAGAACAAAATTTATTAACAAAAATAGGTTATAGCGAGTCAAACTTAAGAGATAGATAAATGCTGTCTGTAACTTGTTTTTAGAACTTTTAAAGGAGAATAATTCCGTCATACATAATTTTTGTGTAACTTTAACCGTTTACGCAGCGCACGCAAAGAAATCTCTGAAAATCAAAATTTATTATTTTCCGTTTATTTCAAACTATGATATTTCTTAAGATATTCATTGAAATCAAATGAAGTCATGAACAATTTTGTGCAAAATTAAATACTCGTGATAAGTAATGTATTTATTTTGATAAGGAATAATATCATGCATACAAAAACACCATCGCAGATAATGCATTATTTTAAAACAAATTTGATTACCAAAAAGAAAGGTTATAGTGAGACAACCATAAAAGATAGACATATGCTGTCGCGGACTTTTCTTTAGAAAATTTAATGGAAAACAATTCCGTCATACACAATTTTTATGTAACTTTAACCGTTTACGCAGCGTACGCAGTGAAAGCTTTGAAAAGAAATATTTTTCTCCCGTTTTTGCAACATTCTTCATTGATGCTCAGCTCCTATTGGACGTATCGTGATGTTATATAGCCTATAGCCTTCCTAGATAAATGGACTATCCAACGAAAAAAGAATTTTTTAATTTGAGTCAGTAGTTGCTGAGATCTTAGGGTTCAACCAAACAAACAAACAAACAAACAAACAAACTCTTCAGCTTTATTATTAGTATAGATACAGGTAGGAACAGTCAAACGAGAACCATGTCTTCTGCTCACCATAATATTTTATTTCCTACTATACCTGGGAAATTGATAGTTACGATTTTATTGAAGGTCAAAGTCATAATTAACATTATCAATTCTTTTAGTATTTCATAACAAAAAATGGCTTCAAAACTTTAGCGTTCAATGTAGCTCACTCGATGTTGTACACAAACGAACGGGACCGACGACGCCGCTTGGCAAAATTATCGCGGTTTTGCGAGTTGCGTGCGAGTTAAGCGCTTTACATTGCGCGGTACAATTTGCAATTATTTTTAACACCAAAAAATAAAAATCATTTCCCAGCAATACTTTTTTGAAATGTTTCTTATTTTGTTGTATAGAATACATGGTTCTCGTTCCTAAATGTCTTTTACACCCTTCATGTCTTTCAATTTAAGGATGAAATAAACGAAAATACTTAGGGCTGAGCTTAGGGCCGAAACTTGATTAATTGTCTTGTCGTAATGGACACTCGAATTTAAACTCGTAATGGATTTGTTTGATTCCATGTGAAAATATCGAAACATTTGAGTTTGCTCGACATATATTATTTAAACGTGGGTCTCTACATACATGTCGTCTGATTTTATTAATTTGCAATAGGTTTTTGTAAAATTGTTCTAATATTATTTTTAAAGGCTTTGGCAACTTCGGCGTTGAATGTGCAGACAATCGGTTGCTTCATGGGTTATTGTGACTTCGTTCGTTGCTTGCGGAGAACTAACTCTAATAATTTGGTAATTAAATATAACTTTTTATATAGTGCAATACTCATCATCGCCATTGCCAAGATAGGTAAAATTGGAAGCCATAATAGTACCAAAAAAAAGCAAAGATCACTTTTTTGACCCCAAGTAACCTTTGAATGTTTCCGTTACCTACCTGAGGCCTTAGTATGAGTTTTGATAGTTTTCGAGCTCGATCAAACGTATCGTCTTTCTTCATACATTGGCCACTGTTTCTGATAGTTTACGCTAGGGGCGCTAGTGGGCAATGTATGAAAAGAGACGATACGTTTGATCGAGCTCGAAAACTAACAAACTCGTACTAAGGCCTCTGTATCTTTCTAATTCTCCTCACAACCCCACAAGCACGAAGATAGATAAAATATAAGCTTCTTGCCCACAAGTAATATGTACAAATGTATGACGTACTAGACGGTTACGTGTTGTGTCACGTGACCGTCTAATAGGTACTCTAGTGGTTAGAAAGGGACAAATAGGAAATAAGAAGTTTCAAGGTCAAATTTATTGTCTTCAATTTTTGTTCCGTTTTGGCTTCCAGTTTTACCTATAAACTGGGCCTTTGCATATACTAAGGATGCACCGTAAGAGCAAATATATTGGTATATTTGCTCTTAGGATGCACCTTTTTAACGGGACCTGACCGGAACCGGAAGTGCAAGCATGAAGTTGTCGATGGATATACCTACCGATCATGTATCGATTAATCGATAAATTCCGTCAAATTAATCGACTTTTGCAGACTTTTTTCTTATTCGTAACAGGGAAGCTCTTGGCCTCCATCTCGCCTGATGGTTAGTGACGTTAAGGCAGAAGATGGAAAAGAGCTACACCCGGAACCTTCAATCACAGAGGGACTGTCTATTTTCTCATGGCCTGCTCTATAAAATTCGAAAGGAATTCCCACATAATTATTTTACCCTTCTGAAATCATACCTACAGAATAGAATATTCCAAGTTATTGTAAATAGCGACACCTCAAAGTTTTATGAAATTGGAGCTGGTGTTCCACAAGGGTCAGTACTAGGCCCCGTTCTTTATACCCTGTTCACGGCTGATCTTCCTGAAACTCCCGGAATCCTTTCGGCAACTTTTGCGGATGATACAGCGGCTCTATCCAGTGACAGAGATCCCACAATGGCCTCTCGTAAACTCCAAATGCACCTAAATGCTACATATGACTGGCTAAGAAAGTGGAAGATACAAGCTAGTGCCTCTAAGTCGGTTCACGTGACGTTTACTTTGAAAACCGGGAATTGCCCGTCGGTACACCTTGGAAATGAAACACTACCCCAAAATGATATGGCAAGATATTTAGGCATATACTTGGACAGAAGACAAACATGGAAACCACACATCCAAAAGAAAAGAGATGAACTAAACATACGATTTCGTTCCCTGGCGTGGTTGCTGGGCAGGCGGTCGACACTAAGTCTCAATAATAAGCTGCTTATCTATAAAAGCATCCTGAAACCGGTCTGGACATATGGTATCGAGCTTTGGGGTACAGCAAGCAATTCAAACCTCGAGATACTGCAGCGATTCCAGAACTCAGTACTGCGTACCATACTAAATGCACCGTGGTTTACAAGATGTAACGAGATGCATGAATACCTGGAAATCAAAACTATTAAGCAGGAAATAAACGCTGTGGCGCACCGCTATAAAGTCAGATTATCACACCATAAAAATAAACTGGCTGCAACTCTGAACAATGATACCTCAGATAAGAAAAGATTAAAAAGATATCACATTAGCAGCCTTCAGTCCAGAACTTAAATGTTCTACTTTCTAAAGAGAAGAGTCTCTTAATGGAGAGACCATCTCTACAATTTAAGTAACTTACAACGAATCCGCTCATAGTGACATCACTGATTGCAGATGGTCTTAAAATAAGAAAAAAAAAAAAAAAATAAAAAAAAAAAATAAAAATAAAAAAAAAAAAAAAAAAAAAAAATTCTTATGAAATATCGGAACACAATAATACGGTTACATATTATTATTAAGGAGGCAGACTTTGTTAAGATGGTGGTAGCAATAGCAAGCCAGAGGACCTACACAACATGCATTTCGATACTCGCTCTCGCAATCGCTAAATCAAAAAATGTATAACATAAGCAATCTAAAAGTCACTTGGATTGCTTATGTCAAACACATACATTTTTTTGATTTAGTGATAGCGAGAGCGAGTGTCGAAATGTTGTTGTCTAGACCCTCAGGCGGACTTAGAAGAAGTCCTACACAGACCAGAGTACAAATTTGTACTCCCCTGAGGATTAAACCCGGGACCTCTGGATCCAATTCCGGTGGACGAACCACTAGACCACGGAGTTGAAATGGCACTTATGAACTTCCAACCTTCGGAATCGGTGTGTAAAGTCCCTTAACGTACCTAAAGTCGAATTTTTAATTAGACGAAGTAAACTGACAGCAGCTAATGTCACTTTGTGAAATAATGTTGCTATCTTCTATGTAATAGTGATGGGTTCAGTTTTCGTTCACTCTCGGGAATGAATGATGATATGAATGAGTACATTGTTAATCTTATCTCACTATACGAAAAAAAGAAACTATTTCTATTTTACTGTATAAAAGTAGGTCGATATCTGCTGGTATTTAATAATAATCACTTTTTTTACTACCTTCTTAAAAATAAGACAAATTCGGACGCGTCGATCGCCATTTTGTCTGTGTCATGCGTCTTCTTACCTCTGGTCTGACTGCTCGAATATTTTCTCTGCGCATACAGTGTTTACTTATTGTTTTTGTTAAGTTTTTTTGGCTATAAATGCACCAGCGTGTGAACACGTCGCAAGCGCTTACCGCAGGCTTCCTTTGATCTGTGTTAAGAAACCGACACTAGCCCAGATCGGCGCAAGCCGAGCCAACCACAGCCAAACATCCCTGACACTTGTGGAGGCTTGCGAAGCCTCGGCAAGCGTGTAAATGTAGCATTAGAGTTAGAGCACTCGGTAATGGTAAATGTACCTACTATACGCAGTCGTCAAAAAGTACGAAAACTATTTCGTACCTACTTACATGGCACAACTAGGATTGGAACCCGGTACCCGATATCGGAAGCACGGCGTTCTAACCACTCACTAGGCTACTTTGTACAGTCAACAGCACGTCGGGCTATACAAAACTGTCAAATTTCTCCAAACGATTTTCCTCCTAAGATTACTCAACTTATAGTGCATAATCGATTGGGAAAATTTAACAGTTTGTGGTAACCCAACGTGCTGTTGTCTGTACATACATAATGTTCTCTTAGATTTGCGCGAGCACTACACATTATAAATAAAATTATTGCCCGACGTTTCGTTTCGTTTCGTAAGACTTTTCAGCGAACGCTGAAAAGTCTTACGAAACGTCGGGCAATAATAACAAAATGTAAAATCTAATTACACGCGAGTTAAATCCGTAAAAGTTTTTTTATTTATAATTGTACATACATACATGTTATTATTTCTTTACTTGCATAATGCATATGTCTTAATGCTATGTTTTACAAAACATTACCTACACATGTACCCTGTTAGGGCATAGCAAAGGATAAAATATAGAATTATAATTAAAATCGTTAATAGTTATAAATATGTATTAGTCATTATGAGAACAATTTTATACCGAGTTGCGATTTTTTCATTCATTCACTTTGTCACAACACTATTTTTGTTTTATCAAAACCTGACAACCCAGTAAACGTCACTTGACTTCGTCTAATTAAAAATACGACTTTAGTATACAGTTGGCAAAAAATTGGTAATACACTAATTTATATGTAAATAATTATTTGTGTAATTGTGGACCATTTTTCAATAATGATTTACAATCAACACGCTACTTTATTATTTTCTAAGTTTCTCTTTATTTTTCAGATAATACAATGCACAAGAGAGGCGCGGACTGGTGTCAACATAACCGTAGACGCAGATAACGTTCGGTTTTATACGAATGTCACTTCGTGTATTTTGGCTCGAGCGCGTTGTGGCACGTTTAATCCAATCACAGGGGAGCCCCAAATACCAGGATCATCCACTGCAGGCTATAGAATTACCAACGCACTCCAGTTCTCTGATACTGGTGAACTAAGAATCATAGCATTCCCAGCAACTACACCAGTAGTAAATGCATTTTGTTCCAGCACTAGTAATTTGACACAGACTAGTTGGCTGTCTACTGTATGTTGATAAGATCATTTTCTTTTCTCATTCTTTTTGCGGGTATCTCACAAGAATTTCATTTCAAAGGTCGTAGATGGGAACGCCTCTTTTTACTAAGAACGCTACAGAACAGCGGCTAAGAAACGGCTACGGACCGTAACGCATCGCCTCTTTTTAACACGCTTTTATAAGCTTCACCTGTATGTTTGCTTGTATGTTTGTAACCGACTCCTCTGTACGCAAATGTTGGTTCTACCGACCCAACCGCGTCCGATGTGTGGTGCTTCATATACACACATAAAAAATCACCACCCGCGGTAAAGCACACTAGTTTTTTTTATTTTGATGATTCCATCACTGTTTCCGAGTGGATTTTATGCAGGGACAGTGTTGAATAATGTCATATGGTGTGTATGAAGTTGAGAATTTTATACTGGTTTTCATCACCTCATCAGACACCATCATGAAGCCATAGCACTCCCTAAATATCATAGATTTATTATTACTGATGCTAAAAACCAGTAGACTAAGAAGCTTATATTTTACTTATTTTCGTACAGTAGACCGCGTGCCTTACCTATAGCTTCATGGTGCCACCTATATTTTTGAAAGAAAAGAATTGCTCAGGCTTAGAATAAGAACATACTAGAAGGATAGTTCCATACAATATGCCGCTTCAAAACTGACGCAAAAAATTTGTTATGTGTGCTAACGCTTACACACAGATACACGCACACTACTAAAAATTGGTGTGGTCAATAAAATCTCGTCACCCCAAAACCAGGTAATTTAAATAAAACATGAATACTACTTCTGATTTTGAAGTGAAACTTCTTTTTATACGATAGGTACATCGTAATTTGAAAATTCGATGAAACGGAAAAGCCACACCAAAGTTTTTGACGGATAGTTTTAAATAGAATATCAGGGTACTATTTTGGTAGTTTTCGGGGGTCCCGATTAAAAAAATATATATATTGAGATCCAAGATGGCGGACGTGACTTTTTAATATAATATCAATATGGGTATCATTTTCGTGGTTTTCGGGGGTCCCGATTCCGAATTCAACATCCATTTTGAGATCCAAGATGGCGGACACAACTTTTTAATAAAATATCAATATGGGTATCATTTTCGTGGTTTTCGGCGGCCCCGATTCCAAATACAACATCCATTTTGAGATCCAAGATGGCGGACACAACTTTTTAATAAAATATCAATATGGGTATCATTTTTGTGGTTTTCGTGGGTCCCGATTACGAAAACAACATCTTTTTTGAGATCCAAGATGGCGGACGCGACTTTTTGATATAATATCAATATGGGTATCAATTTCGTGGTTTTCAGGGGTCCTGATTACAAATACAACATCTTTTTTGAGATCCAAGATGGCGGACGTGACTTTTTAATATAATATCAATATCGGTATCATTTTCGTGGTTTTCGGGGGTCCCGATTCTGAATTCAACATCCATTTTGAGATCCAATTTCAAAGATCCAAATCCAAAATTGATATTATATTAAAAAGTTGTGTCCGCCATCTTGGATCTCAAAATAGATGTTGTATTTGGAATCGGGACCACCGAAAACCACGAAAATGATACCCATATTGATATTTTATTAAAAAGTTGTGTCCGCCATCTTGGATCTCAAAATGGATGTTGAATTCGGAATCGGGACCTCCGAAAACCACGAAAATGATACCCATATTGATATTATATCAAAAAGTCACGTCCGCCATCTTGGATTTCAAAAAAGATGTTGTATTCGTAATCGGGACCCCCGAAAACCATGAAATTGATACCCATATTGATATTATATCAAAAAGTCGCGTCCGCCATGTCGAACTTCCATACAAACTTTCATCCCCTATTTCAACCCATTCAACCTTTTATTCGCGATAAAAAGAAGCCTATGTCCCTCCCCAAGATCTATATTTGTACCAAATTTCATCAAAATCGGTTCAGTGCTTTAGACGTGAAAGCTTAACAGACAGACAGACAGAGTTACTTTCGCATTTATAATATTAGTAGGGATAAATATTTCTACGCTCACACCAATTATCTAGCCCAAATTAAGTATCATTATGAACTTGTGTTATTATTTACTTTGAATTCCTTTGCTTCGCTCTTGAATCAAAGTAGCGCCCTCGCCGTAAAAGTAGATTGTATGATAAGGGAGCAAAATAACTCCCTTATCATACAATCTACTATTCCAAACCGGTCTAGGCGTAGAAACATACATAAAAAAGAAGGTTAAGGCGACTTGAAAACCTCCTCCTTTTCTTAAGGCGGTTAAAAATTTCCATACGTTAAGTCAAAACAATCTAATCATCAGAAAATATTTTTTTTATGACCTTAGTATTTTTTATAGAACAATTAATATGATTAAATTATTGCATTCGACTAAATTCTTAACAACTAAAATAGGTAAAATAATTTCTGTAACTGGCAGCACTCAGTATTTAAAAAATACAAAATTAAATATTTGGTTTTTATTGCTTAAAAAGTGAAAATACAATTAAATATTAAAAACTTACGTGTGAAAAGTAATGTTCTCACTCTTTTTATTTTTTTCAGTTCGATTATTACACCATTTAATAGCACAAATCGTCATTTTTTAATAATTTCTTGGAGATGCGTACGGAGTGCGTTGACCTCGAGGACTACGCATAGAGTTTCCGTATGGTGCCAAATAAGGCCTAATATTGGTTGCACCAAATTGAGTGCCCGGATACGGTATCTGTATGTTCTTAATCTAAGTGCTCAGGACATTGTTGTATGGTTTAGATCCCTTTGCCTTACTTACTTACGGAGTATTTGAAAACATTTATGAGTGTTTGGCGGGAAACCATGGCGTCTGGATGTCGATCTTTGTTTCAATAATCCAAATTGCTTGGGAGTGGATTTTGTGTAGTGAAAGTGATGTCGTTTTGTTGCTTAAGCATCCGTGTTGACGATCAATTATGAGAAATCAGTGAAATAAAGGTTTTGTAGTGTGTATGACATTGAGAATTTTAAAGTGGGATTTCCACCTCATCAGTCAGAGTCATGAGGTCTGTTGCCATGCATTTCTTTCCAAGCACTCCCTAGATGCATTAAAATGTGCGACGTCCACATTTTAATGCAAAAATCAAGAAATAAGATGAAACTAAAGACTTGGCTGTATGGGCTAGATCCCTTTGCCGTCCCGTAACGGAAAATTTAACCAAAAAAAAAAAACCTTCGAGTATTTGGCGGGAAACCATGGCGTCTGGATGTCGATCTTTATTTCGATAGTTCAAAATTGCTTCAGAGTGGATTTTGTGCAATGAAAGTGGTGTCGTTTTGTTGCATAAGCATCCGTGTTGACGAACAGTTATGAGGAATCATTGAAATAAAGGTTTTGTGTATGTGGCGTTGAGAATTGTATAGTGGTTGGAAATCCCACTATACAATTCTCATCAGTCACCATCATGAGGTCTGTACCATGCATTTCTCGGCAAGCACTCCCTAGATGCATTAAAAAGTGAGGCACCCACATATTAATGCAAAAATCAAGAAAAAAGAAGAAACTGAAGACTTGGCTGTATGGGCTAGATCCCTTTGCCGTCCCGTAACAAGGAAAAAAACCGGAGTGTTTGGCGGGAAACAATGGCGTCTGGATGTCGATCTTTATTTCGATAGTTAAAAATTGCTTCGGAGTGGATTTTGTGCAGTGAAAGTGGTGTCGTTTCGTTGCATATGCATCCGTGTTGATGAACAGTTATGAGGAATCATTGAAATAAAGGTTTTGTGTATGTGGCGTTGAAAATTGTATAGTGGTTGGAAATCCCACTATACAATTCTCATCAGTTACCATCATGAGGTCTGTACTATGCATTTCTCGCCTAGCACTCCCTAGATGCATTAAAAAGTGTGGCACCCACATTTTAATGCAAAAATCAAGAAAGAAGATGTAACTAAAGACTTGGCTGTATGGGCTAGATCCCTTTGCCGTCCCGTAACAGGGAAAATTGAACCAAAAAAAAAAAAAAAAAAAAAAACCAAAATGTCAAAATAACCAAATAAAGTTTTGTTTAGAGCTTTGCCAATTTAAATTTTATTAATTAAGTGCATTAATTAGTCTAGATTGTTATTATTTAAGTATCTCGTGCTTAGGTAAGTAAGATTCTCAAATACTTTATTAATCTTATAATTATTATTAGACATTGCGGTGCTTATTTTGTAGTTCCACTAATTGTTTTATTTTGAAATAAATAATTTATAGTTGTAATTATTCATATTAAGTTATTCGTATTATTAGATTTATGAAATATGTAACTTTCAACAGTATTACATGCGCAATAAAATCAGCATCACTTTTTAAAAGTTTTATTAACCAAACTTTACAAACTACGTAGAATCATATCAACATTTCGGAAAACTTTATGTAACAATGATTTATCATAAAAGTATATTCAGACTTCTACTTCTTTTTAACATCGATACATACTACGATCTGTTCAATTATTGTACCTACATACTTATAATTGTGGTATAGAAGGCCAGGCTGTATGAAATCATGCAATTTATACACAATGAAGCCATATCAATATCACACTAAAATATTTCATGAACTCAATTGTTCAATATTATCACATACATAATTATACTAAAATTAATCAGGCTGACAACAATAAAATTAAAGTTTTGTTTACCATAAAACAGACAATATACCTATAATGAGATAATAACTTGAGATCAAAGGTCTACCACCTATATACTGAAGAAAAACACATGCAGATAAATATTGGTGGTTATTTGATTATTAAAATTAGTTCTTTGACTATTGAGATTATTTCCTAAGCCTTAGTCTTAATTTCAAAAGGAGTCTTTTTTAATTTCACCTTGGGAGTTTTTATCTTCTTTTTCACTTTTTTTACTGACTGACTTGAATCATCTGAATCGAAGTTATCAGATATGATGGAAGTATTTTTATTTGATTTTTTTGTTTGTATAGCAGTGGTGACTATAGCACCTTTTTTGAAACGACTTTTGGCTTGCCTGGAGTCAGTAAAACTGGATTTAGGTATGTTAGATTGCATATTCCTTGTTGGTATATCTGTGAAACTCGGATTGGTCATGTATGAGGAGTTTTCTGATTTTGAATGTTTTAACCTGAAAATTGATTTATAAATTGAAGTATCACTTAATTTTTTATTTTATTTATTTATTAGGTATACCAACGATTGTTACAATAATACAAACTCTTATGGCTAGTTAATTAGATGAAAACTAATTGCACAATTAATTATAGGTATACACCGCATGCAACGAGTTAGTTACTGAGAATGCTTAGGAATGATTTTTATTTGTACATATTGTAATGATATTTTATAAGTAACAAAAAAGATACAAGACAGGAAAATAAAATATCTTAACTGTGATAACATCTACATGTTGGCTATTAATGTTTTTTTTAGACTTGCTAATGACATATGGTGTATATCTAAAAACTCGCTGGACTTGTTAACAATTTGGTAAGTCTACTATACTAACTAAACTTTCTAGATACATACTTTACTTTCTTCTTTGAAGTTTTAGGCAATTTGTTCACCTGTTCTGTGACTTCATCGACAATATTTGGCACCTTTAGCAGAGTCTTTTTTGTTTTAGTTTTCTTCTTTTTTTTATCATCTTTGTTTTGTTTTTTTACGTCTTCTAATTCTTCTAACTTTTTTGAGCATGACCTGAAAAATATTATTTTAAGATTTGAAATCACTTTGAATCATTTAAGTATGTGATGCATTAAATTTCAAGTTACTTAAATCAAAATCAAAAAGTTATTTATTTAATGGTACTGTCAAGTAACTTTTTCTATTTGTTTAGTTACTTAGCCAATTGTAAAGTGGAGTTTCTCCCGAGTTTTTGTTGTAAAAACATGTGTAGAGAGACTTGATTTTTGACTTGATCTACAGTAAAGTTGTCTGTTACTATATACTTATATGTACATTTTCACTTGACATTGGCGAAATGCGTAATCTTTATGTGTTGCAATCGCCAATTATGTAAAAGAAGAAGAAGAATTGTAAGGTGTCAAAAAATATAACCTTCCTTTCTTTCAATTAAACTTTATTAAAAGACTGAGGAAGTATTTTTGACTGGCAATGTTACCGTAAAAAAAGTTAGCATTGGTATGGTATTCATAACTAAGTTGTGCTGCCACCCTCTTTTCGTGTGTAATGTGTATTACCTGAGTAATGCTTCACTATCAGTAAAATAGGAGTTCATTGCAAAACTCGATATGCCCCAAGACAGTGGTCCTTTTTCCTCACTGTTTATACCACACCATATGTTTCTTTTGAGAGAGTTCAATTTTACTTGCAGTTCCGTTGGTTGTGTGCTTTTGTTTTTGATTTCCGCAAGATGCCTGAAAATTTAATAGTTTATTTGAAAAATTACATCTAATATATAAAATCTTGTGTCATGATGTTTGAGGTTGCGCTGCTCCGAAATGGCTTGACCAATTTTTATGTTTTTTTTGTATACTTATTATAATAATAATCACTATTAATAAATTCATTTATTTCAAGCATAGCCCATAATGTCTCCTATAATGTTAGTGAAACAGTTTTTATTATCCTATATTAGTCAACAATTATTTATAATACATTTAGGTATAAAATTATAAATAAAAATAATGTAATATTCAAAATTATAAACACTTATGTAAATTGAAATTAAAACTAAATAAATGTCCAAAATTGTAAATTGATAATGAAATATTAATTTTAATTAAAATAATAGCTATAAATTTATTAGTAAATATTCTGGTTGTGCAGTGTGATATGCACAGTCACCCAAGTCGTAAAGTAAATGTGTAGCCTCTATTTGGGCTGTATAAATTAAATGGGCATATTTTAAGACTGCATAATGTTTTTTTAAGCATATATGTAGTTTGTTTCGCATTATGTTAATATACATCGTTTTCAAACAATGATGTATGAATTCGCATAAAATTACAAGTCATACATAGAATATTATAATTAAGTTGAGAAGTATAAATGCAAGCAGGTATTCAGCAAGCAAGCAAGCCAGCAAGAATGCGAGTATGCAGCATGCACGCGAGCAAGCATGCAAGAAAACATGCATCAAAACAAGCATGCAACAAGCAAATTTTATTTATTTAAAAAAAAAATCCGAGTAATACACTTTTTTTAAAGCGGGGGCCTTGGGTGTTTTTTTTCTTACTTGGGTGGAGGTAAGCAACGAAATTTGTGCCAAGATGCAGGATTCAACTTAGGTTTTTCAATAGCTTCATTAAACATTGAGACACTACGCGGTCGAGCACTTTTGGAGTTTTTTCTTTCCCTGTCTGAATGATATGGCGAGTCACTGGTCTGAAAATAAACATCTTTAAATAACATTTTTAAATATTAATATTCATATGATACTACTTTCAATATTAATATGTCAATGTATATTTAATTTTGTCCTGTAACACCATTGCCAGAGGGAATGCCCTCTCTAATGCAAAGATGAAAGGAGCTCCACCAGCGAGCGGTCCAAGCTCTTTCATCCTTGTTTGAATTTGACTTTGATTGAATGATTCACGCTGTAATTTGACGATTATTCAGCAGTGGATGCTGTTCGGTGTTGCAGGACTTCCACCTACAACCAATCCTCAGCCTATTTACACCACTGTTAAAATGAACCTGCAGCAGATTGCGGATTTCGCAATTTAGAATTTGGATAGAATTTTCTCTGCAGCATTAATGTGATTTTGCGGTGTATTATTTACTCTTTATTGCACTTCACAACGGTATACATACTATTAAATAAAATGAGTGAAAAAATAAATTTGTATTACTCTTAGGGAGTTGGAGCATCCTGGTGATCCATGAGCTTTTTAGGACGGGACGGTACAGGAAGTAGTTGCAATCGGGAACGTGGATACGAGGGAGGGTTGGGGTCTTTAAGGATTTTGTGCAAAACAGAGAGGATGTGCATATTTCTGCGTTCGCTAATTGGAAGTTACTTAGTTGAGTTGTTCGCGAAATTTGGAGACGCGGTCATATCCGCAATCCAAAGATAAAGCGGATACCTTAAAATGTCGTTAAAACCGACTGAGGGAGGTCCAGAACCTTGTGCAGATCATCGCACCAAGGAGTTATCGCGCGGTGGCGAGTAAACCAGCCATAACATTCCCAAGCAGGGTTGGTGTTAGGCAGGCGACCGGCCATATAATTGCCAAAACATTATAAAAGGTTAGGTAGTACCTATGGCGACATAATGCACCGACTTGAAATAAATTTGAGACCACACGGTTAGGAAGAAGAAGTAAGTCACAACAAATTTTTACTCACAGGTGCAGGAATTATTTTCAGCTCTGGTGGCATTTTCTTTTTTCTCCTTGTTTTTGGTTTAGGAGAGGAGTATAATAATTTATGGACCCTTCTGATTGGGCTGAGACTGAGATTATCCTCTAATGATTCACCGTCTGAGGAAGCGTCAGTCATTGCGTCTGATGTTAAGTCAATAGTGGCTCTGGAGACCTGTACAAAATTATTATTATTTAAATTAGAGTTATTATTCCAATATCGGAAATATTTTTTCCTTTAATTTAGTTACCTGAAGTGGTTGACGTTTTGGATTCCTTTCTATCCTTTTTAGGTTCTCTAATTTTGGACGTGGTCTTTTTGTAACCTGCAAAAATACGCTCATGTTGGAATTATAAAAGGCTAAAATAAGATACAAGTAATTAAAGGCTGACGATTACTTACATCATATATATTACGGTTTATACTAGGGAACATTGGTGATGGTGGTGGTGCGGCTTGGGATTTATCAATAGGTCCTTTTAGGCCTCCAGCTTCTGAACTGCTACTTGACGTGTCGCCTTCGTCGCTGTGATTACAATGTTATGTTTAAATTAGTATCTAATCTATTGAAATTATTGTTGAAAATATTTACTTACCTGGAATAGTCCGACAAGTCGATATTTGTTGGTTCGTCTGCATTAGACCCTTCTTTTAAAAGCCTAGTGACGATCTTATTTCGTAGTCTTTCCTTACTAGGATCTTCATCATAAAAGTCTAACAATGTTTCACAAAAAGTTTTCCCCAAGCTCTCATAATCTTGAACAGAAAAGTGTGTGGACATTCTGCTTCCTAGTTCTGAACCACCAAATGAAGCTTCTACAGTGTAGCTATTGGCGACTCCTAACATCCATACGACAACACGACCTGTACCCTCCTTACTTCGTTGTATTCGAAACTTACAATTTTCAAACGAAAACTGAAATGAGTTAGTGTATGTGTAGCACCAACATTTACATTATTTGTAAGAGAAAAAACATTTTAAAAATATACCTTATCAGCTGCGTTTTTGTGTAGCATTAATGGAAATACTTGCTCCTGTAGTCGTTTATCAGTATTTCTACGACTTTCACATCCATAAATGAAGATATTATGTTTTCTAGAATGGGCATGTAAGTCTACATACATTGCAACTCCACATTCTTCTTGCAAACTGGTGAAAATAAATTTTTAAAACATTTTGGTATTTGCTAATAATTTTAAATATATCCCTGACGATCCTTACCGCCGCACCATTACTTTTGTGTGCCAAACTGGAGGATAAGTCTCTCTTATTACTGTCCGATATTGCCTATTTAGATCCTTTCCAGTCAGTGAACAGCGATTGTTACCAACAATTACCTACAACAGTAAAATGTAGACTTTTCACGCTAACTATCTATTGTACGTGAATATTATCTGCTCGGTCACTTACACCATCCGGGTTTAACATGGGTACTAGTTTGAATATAAATTTTTCACGTAATTCCCGAGCTTGATTCGAGTCACCAGTTAAATAGTCCATAAAACCTTTCATCATCCACGATGCTGGTGACTCGCCAGGATGTACTCTTGACGTTATTATCACAGCTTTCTTTTTCTGCAGATCAAGGAAATGACTTTGAGAATTTACTTTGATTGTGTTCATTATTCACAAAGATTTAACATTATTGTTACGTAGAATTAATAATCACCTTTTGCTCCATTTCATTAGGATTAGGAGGAGCTGTGATAGTTAAGTAATAAACATTGTTACCGGCCAAAGTCCGACAAAGGAGTCTTAGTTTAGCGTAACTCGATTTCACAGGATGTGCCTGTAATCTTGATAGGTATTCTTGTAGATCTGAATAGGTATAGGGATAACAATGAGCAATGTAGACAGCGTCATCAGTGTGTGGAAATTCGATGTTGAAAGTCAATGTATAACTAGGAAATTGTTCTTCTTCCTCAGACCTATAAAAAATATGTAATAGTTTTTCTCTTTGCGGGCGTTGTTTTAAATTTATTGAATTTGTATTACTTACGTCGAATCATTTTTGTAGTACGCAATATTATCACCACATCTTCTCCATCCGATCGAATGTAACTGCGCATCTTTCGTGGAATACAACAAAGGTCGCATACCTTCATTGTACAGGCTTTCTGCTTTAGAAAGATTTACTATTGAGAATCTGTAATATAATAATAGTGTATGTAATATTTTATATGTTTTTGTGTATTTAGATAAATAAAACAAGACATACCTATACATCATTTGTTTTCTTGTATTAGTTACTCTGAAGTAGAACCATTGCATGTGTCTATTTGTATAAAGATCAGTCCTAAGATGTAATTCGTAGTAAGCAGATGTAATTCGTATCGCTTTAGCAAGATTGCCACTTTCAAACCGTGACTCAAATCTTAATTCATCATCAGCATTCGCATTTGCAGTTGCACAAGCAGATAGAAATAATCGTGATCCGCCAACCGTAGAACGACTGAACTGAAAAAGACTAGATCATGATGTTTGTTTTTGATAATTGATAATTCAGGACAAAATATTATCACGCATTAGCCTAGAATTTTATTGTTATTAGAAGTAGAAAACGAACTGGATCATTACAATTTCATAATTGTTGAAAAAAAACCATAATAAAAAGTTCCTAATAATATAATGTATTTCCACGAACTTCTGCTGGAATGAATACTAGATAACGGACAAATATACATAATATTCTAGATATTCCATAAATATGCTTAAATAAATATAAACAACTTAAATAAATAAACAACCATGACTCGTATTATCGAACAAATATTCGTGTTCATCACACTAACATTTGCCATTACCAGGACTCGAACCCGTAACACCCGATGTATAGGCAGCGTTACTGACCACTCCACCACGACGTCACGTCATGTTACAAAAGTTCAAAAGTGTGTTAATACTCGTATTTTGATACGAGTATGCAAACGCATGACATGATGGGTAAACTTTTTTAATAGTAGGGTTAAACACGTTGGTCATGGCATATGCATACGCACTACAGATACGATTTAATTTTAATAAATTATTGTGACTCTTTATACAAAGAATAATATAGTAATAGTATGAAGTACATAAACAACAGTAAGTAACTGAGTGAAATCAAATCTAAGTAAATAAATTTACACAATGGGGATGTAAACGATCCGATAGATAATTGATTACTCAGTAATCATCATCAGCTTATATAATGTCCCCACCGAGGGGCTCGAGCCTACCCCACATTAGGGGCGATTAGGCCTTAGTCAACCACGCTGGCCAAGTGCGGGTTGGTCGACTTCACACTCAACCTAAGAATTTCTTCATAGGTGTGTGCAGGTTTCCTCACGATGTTTTCCATCACCGTAAAAGCGTCAATTAAACGTACATGTTACTGAATTCAAAATTTGAAAACACATTGGGATCGAACCAGTGTCTCCCGAGTGGGAGACGACGTTGTTACGCACTACGCCACCGACGCTTCTTATGAATGAACTCGCCACTCAGTAATGAATGAATACATTACTAATAAATCTAAATAAAGACTCTTATTTACAAGATTTAGGAAGTTCCGTTTAGGATCATCTACTTCTGCTGGACATGGTAGGTATACTTACGTAGTTAACTGCACTCATGGGATAATATTGGAAAATCACTGTGCCAGCATCTTCACCTACTGGTTGCGGTCGGAGTTCCTTTCCAGTGGGTATGTAATAAGGTTCTGGTGATGCGGGATTCCAAGTTATATGATGTATCCTCTCTTCAACTACCTATCAAAGAAGAAAGGCAATGTAAAGAAAGAAACTGACTAATTATGGTTTATATATTTTTGAGAACTTTTTATATGGTTTCTGAGAATTTTATATTATTACTGATTCTGCAATAAAATTATTGTGATTACAAGGCTCCATTCGTGGAGAAGAAAATACATATTTAAATCAAGGCATAAGGCAAGTTTAACATAGCCGTTCCTAATTTAGCAAGGTTATATATAGGTACCCACCTGACATTCTGAAGGCCACCTCGGTGCTTGTTGAGGACAATCGAGTTCTTTTGGTAAAGCGAATAAATCACGAGGCTCTTTTAATTTAGCAGTTGTCCTAAATGTTTTTATGTCAGTATTTATTTCTATTTGATTAGTCTTTATGTTGTTTTGCAGAAAACTCGATATAAACGTCCCTGTAGAAGAAAATATTCGTAAGAAGTCTTATAAAACAAACCTATTTGTAGTTTTGTAATCAATTGTCATTTTAAAGCTTTTTAAATAATAATTATAATTCTATTGACAAATTGTTTGGTTAAACCTTGAGCGGAAAACTGTGATTTGACATTACCTTTGTTGTAAATAGGAAAAAGCGACGCTTGTAGCGATTTAACTTGCTCTAAGTTAGCTATAAAAAAATTATCTTCTAGTACAGGATTTTTTATGGGAAGTGTGAGAGTCACTGTCGTATTTTCTATATATTGTCCTTTTCTTTGTTCTTCCCGTTCGATCATCATAATGTTGGTCTGAACCCTCTCGAGGTGCTGCCACCATAACATATTTGGATGTAAATCTAACAGTAACATTCGCAGGTGTTTTGTTTTACACGAAGCACTATACTAAGTTATCTATCGTTTGCAACGCGAAGCTTTCTGTCACCATGGCTACAAGTTTTATCGGATTATAATGATAGTAAACCTGGGCTCACGGCGACCCGAAATAAACTGAGAAAAGGGCTCGTACTTTTCGTTTATTGGAACACAATGCCGTGCCATCGAATAAAACCTTATCAGGTGATTGGTGACGTCAATTCTGACTTATGCGAACTGTAAGGAAATTCAAAGAGACATGAAATAGACTGGTTGGCGAAGAAGGTTTCCCAGATAGTTCTTTTTGCGATTAAAGTCACGCTATTGATCAACGTATCTTGTATTGATATAGATGACAACGAGTGGTTTATGGATATTGCATTTTAACTAGGCATATTTGGATCAAAGCTGGGTCGCAAGTTAACATTACACGGCGATTGGTTAAAGTTTATGTTAGGTATCAAAAACTATGAGTAATGTGAAATAGTAGAGTTATTATTACTACTGATTACTTTTAAGACATGTCGACAACCCAACTTAATTTTACATATAAAAGACTGCAAGGTGTCGTTACGCCATAGTAGGTAGTAAGTAGGTATAGATAGGGTGAACTGGATAAGCCGTATGTATTTGAATCGCCCATCCTGGATAATACCTTCACCTTACTTAGAAATGGCACAAATAACACTACCAATTCGTAATGTTCATATCTGATGGTAAGTTTAAACTCGAGGGGCCCGTCCGTCGGGTATACCGTCGGGATCATTGGCAGGTTTCGAGGGATAACATGGTGTCACAACCATCTACCAGTTACTCTTCATATAGGTAATAAGCGGGCCGACTTATTTACCACCAAAAATTCCATAGGTTATTTACATGAATTTCCATGATGACTGCAGATGGTTGCTATTACTAGGAAAAAACATATTTTATTACATCTTAGTGATGGTGAAAGACAGTTGTGCGTCTACAATCCCAAAGTTTAGCAAGGAAGTTGGTGTTCGGATGAGACAGCAAAAATTAGCAGTTACATTTAGCTGGTGATTACAGAAAACCGTTAAAACAAACTAATCATGTCAGAGTTCGGAAATGGCGAAGAATAAAACACTGAGTCCAAGTCTAACTATGAGAAAAGTGATGATGATAATTGAAAAATGTACAAATTCTTCACATATCTACCTACCTACCGTTGACATTCGATAAATCAACAAGATACTGACATACCTTTGTTGATTTCAGTAATTTTCTCTTGACTCTCCAAATTTTCAACAACATAGTAGCTTTCCGTTATTTCTATAAATTCGCTAAAGTTGTTATCCGCCATCGCCATCGCATTAGAGGAATTTTGAGGATTAGAAAACCCTAGAGGCACTTTATCACTAAGGGTGCAATTTGACGCATCGCTCCATTTTCCGTCGTCCACCTTTGTTTGTTACTTTAGACTTATAATATTAATTTCACTTTTCCCATAACGTAAGCGTATGTATCCACGTAGACCAAAAGGTGACTGCACTTTGCCTAGTGTTGGAAAGTTGTAGCGTTTGTGTGGAAACTTCAGTGGTCCCGTCGTCGTGCCCGTAAAACTTTGATCTGCCATAGACCTAGTAATTCATAGACATATCTTGCTTGAGCATGTAGCAAATTAAAGTTATTTTTATATATATTATGCAATAAATTAATATTTTTATTGAATGGGTTACAATTATCAGCTCGAAAACTCCTCTATTGAAATAATTTAACTGTTTATTGTACGTACTTACCTAGTCTTTTGAATCTGCAGAGTAAAAAATCTTTGTTACCGTTTTAAAAAAATAGTTCTGTATTTTTATGAAATTGATGTAACTATCTAAATAAATATTTCATTACAATTAGTTAAAAATATGAAATATTCTTGTGTTCAACTATTGCTTATACGCTACGATTTTTTGTGTTATCCATAGTGTTTATCAAACTTTTACCTATACTAACCAAAAGGCAGAATATTAATGTTTTAGTAACACTAATTTAAGAACAACAATTTTGTCAATTATAATTTTATTTCTGAATAAATTAATTTAAAAGTATCTACTAGAAAAATGCACTGAAAAAAATCGACTTGCCTCAGGCGGGACTCGAACCCGCATCTTGACCAATTACGCCACCGAGACACTGCTTTTCGCTGCCGAAATTTGTCAGCGCTTGGTGCTTATGGTAAACAGCCGCCCGGATTGCGGAAGCTGCGGGTTCGAGTCCCGCCTGGGGCAAGTAGAGTTTTTTTCAGTGCATTTTTCTATTATTATTATACTATTTAAAGCTGGTGATACATCTGACCCTACGAATTTCAGACCTGTTTCTATATTGCAGTATTATTATACTATTTAAAGCTGGTGATACATCTGACCCTACGAATTTCAGACCTGTTTCTATATTGCCCACCCTAAGTAAAATTTTTGAAAAATTAATGCTTGGTCAATTATTGGAACATTTCAATAAACACAATTTACTTCATAAAAAACAGTTCGGTTTTAGAAGGGGTCGATCTACCATAGATGCGGGAATAGAATTAATTAAAGGTATTTTTGTAGCCTGGGAAGAGTCAAAAGACGCTCTGGGTATTTTTTGTGATTTATCTAAGGCTTTTGACTGTGTAAATCATGATATTCTTGTCAGAAAATTACACCACTATGGCGTTAGGAACAAGGCTCTCGACCTTCTGACTTCCTATCTGGGTAACAGAATTCAGAAGGTTGATATTAACGGAACAAAATCTTCTGGATCTAAAGTAACTATAGGTGTACCACAAGGTTCAATTCTTGGTCCGTTTTTGTTTTTAATTTATATAAATGATCTGCCGTACCATGTAAAGGAAAATCAAGATATTGTATTGTTCGCTGATGATACTTCTTTGATATTTAAAATAAATAGACAATTGAGAAATTATGACGAAGTTAACAATGCACTAACAAAAGTTGTACATTGGTTTACTGTTAACAATTTATTATTAAATGAAAATAAAACTAAATTAATGAAGTTTTCTACGCCCAATGTAAGGCAAGTAGATACCAATGTTCAATTAAATGGTATAGAATTGATTCCTACTCAGTCGGCGGTTTTCCTAGGCATAATGTTAGACAATAAATTGCAATGGGGTCCACACATTAAGAAAATATCAGGTAAACTGAGTTCTGCAGCATATGCAGTTAAAACTATTAGGCGGCTTACTGATGTCGATACGGCTAGAATTGTTTACTTCAGTTACTTCCATAGTATAATGTCTTATGGAATTATTCTTTGGGGTAACGCTGCTGAAATTAATACTATTTTTATTTTGCAAAAAAGAGCCGTGAGAGCTATTTACCAACTAGGCCCTCGATTTTCACTCAGAGAAAAGTTTAAGGAGGTAAATATTCTAACCGTACCTTCACAATATATATTTGAAAATCTACTGTATGTAAGAAAAAATATTACGCAATTTAGTGAAAGATGTGATACACATAATGTAAATACAAGGCAGAAGCATAATCTTGTTGGACACACTACCCGTCTCCACAAAATAAACAATTCTTTTATGGGGCAATGTATACGCTTTTATAACAAACTGCCAACTGATATAAGGGCACTACCTATTAACAAATTTAAAACATTAATAAAAACAAAGCTGATTAAAAAAGCTTATTATACAATTAATGATTATATTACTGATAAAAAAGCATGGGAGTGAATAAATTGCACAATAACGGTTTATTTAAATAAAAAATTGTAATCTTTGTAATGTTGATTGTTGTTGTTAAATTTTAATTCCATGTATTTCCTCACTATGACGATTTAAAAGCACTTAGTCTTAAGAGCCATTTCACGTTTTTGCACGAATTTCGGAGATTTTGGAGTCCTATATCACAATCTTAAGGAATACCCAGATATTATTTAATAATTGATAAAAATAGGCCAATCTATGTTGTTGACGTTTAATGAAACAAAATTACTAAAACTTATTTGATTAATTTGTAATGTTCGATCTCCCACAACCGTTTTGCTGAAAAACATTCGCAGACTCAATTTCAAAGTCCTTATTCTATTAATAATGTTAAAATGATAAACGTAAAAAAATATAGGAATCATCGGACATATGTTCCAGTCGGTACTTAATGAAATAGATTCTTGAATTTCATTACCATTTATGAGTAAAAAAATAAATCATTTGGCAAATTTCTAACATTAACATAATAATTTCATCGCCAATTTTGGTTAAAATACATCGTAATAACTAAAATAAAATTATCCCAAAATGAACAATATTCCTTCGACTTTTGATTTCTAAAGTTATTTGGTCAATATCAACAATAAATTTGTCAATATATTTATATGAAATGTGAAATAAATTAGTATAAATCACGATGCACAAGCGTGCTCCGATTAGTCTGACGCGAGCGTCCGTCCAGGTAGGACCTGTGCTATTTTTTCCCGCGTCCCGATATTCGTTCGCTCGTATCGAGTAGTCATAATCATACTGCGACAAATAGTTTTGATCTATTTTGAGTTTTGTTTTTGGATTTAAGTTTTGTTACTTATTAAATATGTTGGTATGAATTATAGTAGTAGTTTGTATAATAATAACATTCTTTTTATTTATTTATTTTTAGCTATGGGTCGCAAGGATAGTTATTACCGTTGCGTTAAAAAAAGGAAACGCGATAATTCTGCAGCCTTAAAAAAGCAAATAATTTATTTTTCAACTTGGCCGAAATAACGATATACTTGAGCAATATTATGATGTCCTGAAGCTGATTTGATGACGGAGCTGGAAGCTGGTTATAAACATACACATAAACATATCATCACGCTTTTATCCCCGAAGGTATAGGCAGAGGTGTTAACACCCACATTTCGCCAGATATGATTAGGTCCCCATGTACGGGCACAATGTAAGGCAAGCAATATTCACAATCCTTACTTCCTTATATCCTTATAATATTATAAATGCGAAAGTAACTCTGTCTGTCTGTCTGTTAAGCTTTCACGTCTAAACCACTGAACCGTTTTTGATGAAATTTAGTCCAAATATAGATTTGATCTCTGGAAAGGACATAGGCTACTTTTTATCTCGAAAAAAAGGTTGAATGGGTTGAAATAGGGGATGAAAGTATGTAGAAATAGCTAAGTGGTTTTCTTGTTACAATCAAAATCAAAAATATTGAACGAAGAAAAAGCGAAGCTATATGACACTGTGATTTTATATTATTATTTTATTTTACTGGTATTTGTTATGTTTGCACTAAAACTAATAAATGAACGTAACTCAAAAATATATATAATCCCGAAATCCTTGGCAATTTGTCTATTAAATTAAATCGTAAAACCACTAAAATATCACGGGATCGCAATGATATGCGTGGATGTATTATGGATAACGAAATTTAGTGAAAATTCCCTTGATACAAAACGCGACAACAAACTGATTTGAATATTAAATCACTGATATTTGCTTTATTTGTTGCACATATAATACACAAATATATACTATCCCGAAATCCACGATAATTCGTCATTAAAATGAACTTTTAAAATCACTAAAATATCACATGATTGCATGGATATACGTGGATGTATTGTGAAGTAGTTTGACGTGATAACGTCTTATAAATCAACGAAAGCCGACTGCACAAAAAGACATGATTCTTTGTCATTTTCCGCCTGAGGAGAGTATGCAATCGAGAGCGCGGAATAGGCGATAGAGAAACACGATCGGTATTTACGTTAACACGTAAACTTATCGTCCGTAAACAGACTTTACAGACAACCATTTTTTTCAAAAACATTCACCATATCAAAGCCTTTCGTAATATCTGTTTAAGATTAAATCTTTAGAAATCAAAAATATCTACAGATCAAGTAGATATCCGTGGATGTAGGTACGTGAAATCACAAACATCATTTAATACTAAAGGGTAACGGCTTTTTTTTAAGCAAGTGGTTATTTTAAAAATACATATCATCTCACTTTTTTTGTAATATAGCTTTAAGAATAGAGCGATAAGTCATTGAAATATCTTGGGATCACCCCGATATCCATGGATGTAATATGGAATCTAAAAATTCACATTAGTTACCATAGCCATTTAACCAATAAAAAAAAAGTATCGGAGGAATATATAAAAAAATATGGTTAGTTATACTGACCGCTCCACCAACGGCATCTTCGATGTGTGTCAATGTGTGTGACGCTGTATGAAATTTTTTTCTTCTTATTTTATTCAGAGTTCCCTACCCATAGGGAACTCTGAATAAAACAGGATGCCAACGGGACCCGATTAATATGCCTCCGCTATGTGTCTGTCTCTCTGTCATATGGCTATATCTCTTACCATAATAGGTAGGCACTTGAAATATTCACAGAATACCTTTATCATCTCATTGATCAATAACTATTGTGCTGTAATACGTTCTTTAGTATGAGTATCATGAAACACGGACAGTAGATAGGTATCTATAAAAAATATCTTTAAAACACATTAAATATGTACTAACCAATACAAAAAAATACATTAAGGATCAAGATTATTTCGCAGAATATAGTTCTACTCACGCTGCCAAGTACGCGCACACAAGCGTACAGCGCGTAAAAAACCTAAAGTCGAGCGCTTACGATCGGTGAAATGGCTCTTAAGTCAATTTAAATAAAGAACTTTTTGATTTTGATTTTGATTTTGATTTATTAATATTTACGCGTTTGTAAACGCAAAAATAAAATTATTCCATAATTTAAAAGTGTCGAAAGAGTTAGCAATTAGACGTTGACGTATCCGAGTACTGAAAAAGAAATTTAGCCGATTATTTCTGTGTCGTGCTTTTAGTTTTTCGTGTTTTATGTGTGGGAGGCTTCCATAATGGAGTTTGAGTCAGGTAATGGTTGTGCGTGTATGAATATTAATGTTTATTTGTTCTTAACTTTGGCTTAACTTCAACCTTATGCTGAAAGATTTAAATATTTTTGTTTTATCACGATAGTTAATAAGTACAATTTTTTATATCATATACTTAGGTAGTCTTATTGTAGTAAATTTTTATAGCTGTAATTTGCTTTCAATTGACGTTTATTGAAAATACTAGCACGATGGCGATCACTCTTACTCATAAATATATAGAAAACTAACAACAAACTGTACTCATGTCTTATCCTATAATATATACATATTGTATAGGTATATTTAATTATTTTAATTTTCGTAAAATTTAGCTGACTTTTTAATCAAGTCGAAGGACGCTTCTGTATTTCTATTCATTCTTATGTCTACAATTTAATTCCGAATACCTACTCGATATTGTAATCGTTACGTTTAGGATTATTATTTCAAACATTAAAATATAATTTAATTATCAGAGAATTGCACCGATAATATTTTATATCAGTTCCTATGTTATTTCGCATAAAGTTCATTGTAGTGTGTACGGATTCATTCCCATGGTAACAGAGACTATGAAATCGATAAGCTTTTAAGTATTACATATTTGGAAGAATTTAGCTTGCTGATAGGTGAGCTTTAGAATTTAATTCTACGTATATTTATGGTTATGATTGAGAATACATAGTGGCATTGTTGTACAACTTAAAAATCTTTCTTAGCACTGTATTCATACTACCTTAGACATTTTTTACTGTTATACTTTTTTAAAACATTCATTTTTCCATTTTTACTTTCTCGTATACGTAGTATATACAGGGTGTAAAAGACATGAACAGTCAAACGAAAACCATGTATTCTGCTCACCATCATAACATTTTTCTTCCTTGAGACTATACCTGGGAAATTGATAGTTACGATTTTATTGAAGGTCAAAGTCATAAATTTTTTTTTCATTTTTTTATGAAAACGTATTTTATACGTTATTTCTTAATTATTGTTCAAAGAAACATTATCATTTTTTTTAGTATTTCATAACAAAAAATGGCTTCAAAACGTTAGTGTTCAATGTAGCTCACTCGATGCGCAAGGACACTAACGAACGGGGCCGCCGTCTGACAAAATTATCGCGGTTTTGCGAGTTGCGTGCGAGTTGAGCCCTTTACATTGCGCGGTACAATTTGCAATTTTTTTTATCACCAAAAATAAAAATCATTTCCCAGCAATATTTTATTTGAAATATGTCTTATTTTGATGTATAGAATACATGGTTCTCGTTTGACTGTTCATGTCTTTTACACCCAGTATAGAGGAAGTCTTGTAATCGTAAAATAATTCGACCTCGAGATTTTGACGGATTTACACGTTTTGGACTTCCCTGAGTCTTTTGAAAATTTTTTTTTTGGAATTATGTCTGTGTGTGTGTCTGTGCGTTAGCACGATAACTCGAGTATGCTTTAACTTATTGCAACCAAATTTAACATGCATGTATAACATCAAAATATAAGGTTTTCTATCAACTTTTGAGTCGTCGATCACGAAAGTTAAGCAACCAAGTGCGTGGTCGGTACTCGGATGGGCGACCAAAATTTAATATGCATGTACCTATGACATCAAAATATAACCGTTTTCCACATCAACTATGTCAGAATTTTTTTGCGTGCATTTTTATGTAACTGATTAGTAACTGAGTAGTGCTAAGATTATATTCTAAGCCTTTAAGCGTAAACATGTCTATATTGTAACCGAAATAGAATTGCTTCTCGTGTAGCTGTCAAAACTGATTCGAACTCTTATTTGGTTATAACCGGTGAACGCATATAAAACATATGCGTTCACTGGTCACAACATAAAAACTATTTCTTTGCTTTGGAAAATTGGTGTGGAGCACATTTACATGACACTGTTTTGGTACGGAATGACTGAACTTTAAGTACAATGTCTACTTTGGAACAACCGTTTCAGTGGAGTTTCGTAGTTTGTGTTTACAACTAAAGGCCCTAAAAAATACTTTTTTTGTGAATCTAAAGCCGGTGATAGGATTAGTAAAGACGGATTTATTGGAGCTTCCGAGTGATCAAAATAGAAACTTTTTAATAGGAAACCAAACCTCATGTTCGGTTACATTGCGCTATCTTATTTACGGTTCATAATAATGGTACTTTACGTTCAGAACATTAGCATAATTCATAATGGTAAACTATTGTGGACTGACTTTCATGCAAAATAAAACTATTCAAATGGGCAATTCTAAAGCCTGATTATGGTTTTGAGGCCACAGTCTCGCCGTATGCGTGAATACTGAAAGAGGTAAAGGATTTGAGGTGATTGGCCGTTCCTTGGTACTGGGTGGTGCGGATCGATTTCCCACAGTGTGTTCGCCTTATTGTCTTGTGTCACTCATCAATGAAACCGCCTAGGAGCCATACTTTCTTCTATTAGATGAGGGATATAGAGAAAAGACTTTATTTTGATGTCGAATAGTCTAGACTTCTCTACAAGTTTTCTTTTGTTTTTCAGTTCGAAGACACGATATTCTTTTATTTCTTTTAAGTTTCATTTTGAAATTATTTTAATAGTTTGTTAGGCATATAAAAAATAAGCCATGCCTGAGTCATACATATCCCTAAGGACCAACGCGGAAAAGATATTGGGAAGAAAACTGAATCTGAGACTTGTTTATCAGAGCGACTGACTTAAACTGAGGGAAGCTCAAAAGTCTTGCAGAACGCTTATTTTTATAGTTTTCGTTTTCTCCTCCTCATAAGGTGACTTTTTCACACATTATACTAAGGGCTTCGGATTACTTCCCAGGACAACGTACTGACTAACTCCGTGACTAATTGAGACAGTTTAAAGATTTTATATAGGTCACGGTTTATGTAGGTATTCTATATTTTTCGTTTTCATACTTGCGAAAACGTTTTGAACGAGGAATCAGGGGTTTCAATTATAGATTTAACAATATTAATTATAGAGATTACGTGTTTCGATGATTTTGATAACGATAATGGACTAAAAAGCGTTTGACATTTTTGAATATACGAATTGAATGAAACACCTAAGTAACAATACTGTTTGGGTATTTCATTATTTACTGGTAATGTTCGGTGTCTATAACTAATCTTGTGTCCGATCCCTAACTCTAAGTAATTGAAGTTTGTTGCGGTATTGTCTTCTAATTAGTTATTTCTTAAATACAATCGATACTTCCACCGATTTTTCATTATTAACCTGTTCAATTGATGCAGTAACTTGAGTCAGCATCAATGTGACTTTGCGTGTGTCATCAAGTCGTGCCTCACTGGAGATTTTTGTGCGTGTTACTCGACAATTCCGATGAGCAACACGCATCTTCGTCAATATGTCTTGAGGCAGGTCTCGTGGTAGTTATATCAGCTTACATATCTATGATACCGCTCCGCCATACGCTAGTACAGCAATAGTGTACCTACCTACTCGCTGCAGAGACGCGAGTCAATCACTGTCCAGTATCTAGGCTACATGCGACTTCATAGAAATGTGCTTTGAATCTGTAGTTTTACCTAAATTGTGGTTCCTGCTACTACGTGACGTTGCCATTTTTTTTAAGCACGTCAGCACGGCAATAGCGTGTACACTGGAAGCCGGGTGTCAATGCGTCACCCATGTGTAGTAGCGCAGCAGCGCTATTTAAAAAGTATCTAATTTTTCATCTATTCTAGGTATTTTATCTATTTCAGGTGTACCTACAACATGGGACGCAAGGTGACAGTAGCTGTTTGCACCTTGAATCAATGGGCGCTTGATTTTGAAGGGAATCTTAATAGAATACTTCAATCAGTACAAGAGGCTAAAGAATTAGGAGCTTTGTATCGTACAGGACCAGAATTGGAGATTTGGTTTGTGACATTTCCTTGCGATATTTGAAATTTATTAAATATTTGCTTCCCTAATTTTAACCACCTGTCCTTAGGCCGCTGACTCGAAGTCTGCGGCGAGCGGGGCGACACGGACTGCGCGGTGACGAACGGCGCGGCGGACGCAAACCCGGCCTCGAAGCCAGCGGTTAGATCGCGCGACTTTATAGCGAGCGGCGTGTGTTGTGTTATGACAAATTACCTAGTGACTTTGTCTCGACTTTGTCCTATCAAAAACAATTGAAATAATTTGCTCCTTGTCGTCTTCGGCGGAAGTGTCGATAAATAGCAATAAAAAAATGCACATCGCTCGTGCGTCGCTTCCCGCATCACTGCCTTTGAGGCCAGTTCCATTTAAATATGAATTGAATCGCGCCGCTGTCGCGCCGCCCGCCGTCGTCGCTCCGTTCGTCGCTGACTTCGAATCCGCGGCCTTAGGACTGTACGTGTATTAGCCCGCAAACATGTATAACGTAAATGTAATTCAGTAAAGGATTTCAAGGAAAAAAATAAGCCTAAGTAAGACCCTACCTAAAACATTTTCATGTAAAATGTTGCCAAGGCGACCCAAGCATCTAACTCTACAAGCCCTAATTTCACAAACGCTACACTTTAGTCAAAATATGTGGCTTGGCCGTTTTGCTACCGTCACATGGGCGTAAGGTGAAAATTTTATTCACTGCTTGGATAATTACGTAGGGTCTAAATGCGTACTATATTAACATAGTAGGTAATTGCCGAAATACTATGTATCTACCGCGGGTTTAAACCCTTTATATAGAATGTTCATTACTTTTCTGTTAAACAATAGTTCTTGTGGTAACGAAATGGCCAAGCCACATATTTTAACTAAGGTGTAGAGTTTGTGAAGTTAAGGCTTGTAGAGTTAGGGCGTGATCTAACACCAAGAGCGACATGAATTTCAACATTTTTTCTGTGATACTTGTGTGTGGCAGTTTAATTAGGTAGTACGTATTCAATCCAAATTAAAAGTGAGAATTAATCAATATTATTCTAGCGTATTATTTTTGGATGTTATGAGATACCTATTTAAATTTTAATAATTAATATTGCCTTTTTTCAGTGGTTACAGTTGTGAGGATCACTTTCACGAACCAGACACATACCTTCATAGTTGGCAAGTCCTAGCAGAACTCCTAAAATCGACAACATGCAAGGACATACTCATTGACGTAGGGATGCCAGTTCAACACCGAAATGTGTTATACAACTGCAGAGTTGCGTTCCTTAATAAGAAGTTGTTGTTAATCAGGCCGAAAATGATCCTGTGTGAAGATGGAAACTACAGGGAATCCCGGTGGTTCTCCCCTTGGACCAAAGTAAATGATGCATGAATAACAATTAGCTATTTCGCGGTAATCGCTACAATACTAGAATCTTGTTCAATACTTCAAAATAAGAAAGTGTAGGAATAATAAAAAAAAAACTTCACTTGTAGGAAAGACAAATTGAGGACTACTTCTTACCCAGAATGATTACGGCCATAACAAATCAGTCTACAGTTCCTATTGGTGATGCAGTGATTTCTACCAAAGATACTTGCATTGGTTTTGAAATATGTGAGGAGTTATGGAATCCCCAAAGGTAATATTTGTAGTAGATCTGATTTTAAAATGTCACCGAGAGTACTGATGTCATGTCATCTCTTGCTCTTGCATTGTAATTTTAAAATATTATTTTTCCCTATCTCCCACGGGGCGAGATTTATAAGCGTGAGTTGACATTACGCCATACAAACATTTCGGTAGGGAAGTATGGCGAGGGTGAATCTAGCTATTTAATTTTTTGGGTAAAAACAGGAGCAATAACAGAGTCTTAACAGTGTTACGTGCCCTCCCTTCCATTCACGAAGTTAATCGAGATAATAAACATTATAGATATGCAACTTGGTCAAATCACAGCGAATTATAGATAGTCGTAGTTATTCGCCGATTATACTAACATCATGTTGTGTTTTCAGTCGCCATATTCCTCTAAGTCTTGATGGCGTGGAAATAATATCCAATGGTTCCGGAAGCTACATGGAGTTGCGTAAAGCTTACGTTACGGTGGACTTAGTAAAAAGTGCCACTTTCAAGAGTGGTGGTGCTTATTTGTTTAGCAATTTGAGAGGATGCGATGGTCAGAGGATATACTTCAACGGATGTTCATGTGTTGCTGTCAACGGAAATATCGTTAGTAGAGGGCTACAATTTGCGTTGCATGATGTGGTATGTATTATATTTTATGTTTATTTGAATCTGATATTAATATTATACCTACTTGTAAATTTATAAAGACACAAGAAAGATTAATGAAGCATGCATTCTTATTGTTTGGCTCTAATAATTTATTATGTATTCTATTAATTTATTATGTCCGCCTCTATTGCGCGTTATTCGGACGGCGCTTTGTGCATTGAACTTAATCGACAAAACTTTTCGCAAGGTTTGTTATATACTCCCTAGCTAGAGGATTTGTAATTGATGATCATCGCCCGCGGGGGAATCTCTTTTCCGATTACAGTTTCTAGGACGTTCGTATCGAAAGGGATAATAATCGTGTTGTCAATTATAAAACTTTTCGAATCTGGTCGAAGTTTCTGGTTATGTTTACAAGAAAACGAAATATGTTGATGCTACTAATAAATGAAACTCATTCCCCCTTATTATTAAACGTGGACAAAAGTTTGTCGTTGTCTAAAACTGATGCTAACTCTGTCTTTCATTCAGCAAATAAAAGTGACAACATCAGTTTTAAACCATGACTAACAGGGGTCCATGTTTTATAATCTGTTTCTTATAGATTAGTTAAATAATCTTAGTTTAGTTAAAAAATGGGCTTTCGTTAGCCGAACATATGCACTGGATAATGGTATTGCCTGTTGATACCTTATCTTTAAATTCGTTATTTATTAGGGTAGATACATAATCGTTGAAGATAAAAGTCCCGAATACTTTGGAAATTTTCCTATACCTAACAGTAATTTTATGCTCATTCATTTACAGGAAGTAATAGCAGCAACAATCGATCTTGAAGACATTCGCTCTTACAGAACTCAAATACGTTCTCGGTCTCACTTAGCTGCTTCAAACAACCCTTTTCCAAGGATTACAGTGGACTTCGCATTGTCTGACGATGATGATATTTATTTATCTGTTAGCCCACCGATAGAATGGAAGTATTTGACGCCAGAGGAAGAGATTGAGCTAGGTAATAAGACCTATCTATCTTTATGTCTATCTATTTTCGATTACGGTTAAAGTATGAATTAATATGAAACAACGTCCACTGGTTCTCTGGTCTGACACGAGGCATTTATCACGACAGGATTTTTTATTCTATTTAATTTTCAATATTATTTCGTAGTTATAAGTGTCCTTTTCCTCTAAAAATATTTCGTTGTCTTAAGCCGAGGCCGAACTGGTACGGCGACAGCAAAGCGGGGGCGGAGAATTTCCTCACAAATAAATTTCGCTTGTCCTTTATATGAGTTTGATTTCACGAAATCGTCGCCGTCGCTCTGCAGTCGCTTAAGTAGTGCGGCCGCGGCCTTAAGCTACCACAAACTGTCATATTTCCATAAAACACTAAACTTAAGAGTGCGTTCCAAAACCAGGTGAAGCCAAGTAGACAGCGTTTTTCTTCTAATTGGTGTAACATAACTACCTATAGTTTAACAAAACTAACCAATGGTGAAAGCTCTTCTTATTAACGACCAATAAAGAGCTATAATTCACTCTACCCCGAGTAAATTGAAATCGTTTTGGAACGCACCCTTAATAGGTAGATGATTTACTGAAGAATTTTGACAGTTTAGGTAGCCTGATCTGCATTCGTCAAATTTCAATAAATGTTTTAGGGTTCCGTACCTCAAAAGGAAAAAATGGACCTTATAGGATCACTTTGTTGTCCGTCTGTCTATCAAGATCCTTCCCTTTATCTCGGAAACGAGTGGAGGTATCGAGTTGAAATTAAACCATATACTAAAATCTACAGTCACTTGAAGCTCTTTAAAAAACAAACTTCTAAGTTGACGCAAAAAAAGATACGGCCGTTTATGCCGCAAAAAAACACAAATTTTGTACAGAACTTTCGGTGGGCGAGTCCGACTCGCAATTGTCCGGTTTTTTTTTCATTACAGGGTAAATTTCTCAATTGCAAAACCTTTGTCAAACAGGTCCCGCTTGCTGGCTGTGGGATTACCTCCGGAGGTCAGGGCAAGGGGGTTTCTTTTTGCCTTTGAGTGGTGGTGTCGACTCTACGAGCACTGCTTGCATTGTGTTCTCTATGTGCACGCAAATCTGTGACGCCATTCAAAAAGGAGGTAATTTTATAAATGACCAGGAGCCTAGGAGATATATAGCGCAATTTATCTGTTGTATTTGCGTAATCCAAAATGCTTCCCTTGTGATGTATTTTGACAACAGCTCGACATCTATGCTAATATTAAAGAGAGAATAGATTGTATGTTTGTAACGAATTAACTCAAAAACTACGAGATCAATTTTGATGAAATGGTGCTAGTGTTAAATAAAACTTCATTAATTACCGATTTATTTAGATTCAAAACTATCCAGAACTGCAAACGTGCACGGACCGTGCACGCTATGCGCCTCTAACTACTGTTGGACGCGTTAGATTCAGTGCGCGTGTTCTTCTTGACAGTTCGCGTGCTTTTCGCGTGTAAACCAAATAGTCTAAGAGGTCACGGGATTTTTCATAACGATCATGGAAACGGTTAGATTTACTTTTATAGTTTGTAGAGTAGTCCCCTAATGTGAATTATGTCGGTCTGGCTGCTCTCAGTGGTTGCAACTTCGAGTTATATAGCTTACAAGAGGCTTCATCGTTGCGAAAAAAAAACGATAACAGAAATGGTCAGTTTTAGTACCTATTTGAAGAATAACGTCTCCGCAGATGAAAAACGTTGGTCTGGCGGCTCTCAGTGGTTGCGTTTCAGAGTTATGATGCGCGAAAGTCAGTGCATTGTTGCGAAAAAAAAAGGATAACAGAAATGGTCAGTTTTAGTACCTATTCGAAGAATGGGGTCTCCACAGGTGAAAAAAGTTGGTCTGGCTGTTCTCAGTGGTTGCTTTTCAGAGAAAAAAAAATGACAGTAATCAGCAAAATAAACAATTAAATCGAATAAATCCAAATTTTATTAATTAAACTTTTATAATTTTATCATCTTTGGGTAAATGCTAAGGCCTGAAGAGTTAAATATTTACTTATTTCCAATATTCTTTTAATTTTTTTTTGAGCTTTTTCATTAGTCACATTAAAATCTATACTAAACCACAAAATAAAGTTTTGAATTCAGTTTTTTTATAAATATTTAGCTTTCTATTTAATATAATAAAGTGCATAAAGTATCAAAAATGATACTTGTTTTATTTTCATTTAAGAATTCATACTAATTGACTGATTCAATAAAACTCACATACATAAAATTCCTTTACCTTTTAACTAGTACTCACATACATAAAATTCCTTTACCTTTTAATTAGTATCATTTTTGACACCAGCAAGAGCATGATAAAAATGTTACAACCAATACAAATATCAATAAAAAATATTGCATTATCAGCAATTATATACACATACCTTCGTCATTTTCAATTTTCTAAGTATATTTATCAATAGATTTAGATTACATGACCGGATAAAAAGTACAATTTCGAGAGTAATTTGCATTTTTTTAGACAGCTAAAAAACAAGTATCATTTTTGATACTTTATGCACTTTATTATATTAAATTGAAAGCTAAATATTTATAAAAAAACTGAATTCAAAACTTTATTTTGTGGTTTAGTATAGATTTTAATGTGACTAATGAAAAAGGTCAAAAAAAAATTAAAAGAATTAGCATTTACCCAAAGATGATAAAATTATAAAAGTTTAATTAATAAAATTTGGATTTGTTCGATTTAATTGTTTATTTTGCTGATTACTGTTATTTTTTTTTCTCTTAAAAGCAACCACTGAGAACAGCCAGACCAACCTTTTTTCACCTGTGGAGACCCCATTCTTCGAATAGGTACTAAAACTGACCATTTCTGTTATCCTTTTTTTTTCGCAACAATGCACTGACTTTCGCGCATCATAACTCTGAAACGCAACCACTGAGAGCCGCCAGACCAACGTTTTTCATCTGCGGAGACGTTATTCTTCAAATAGGTACTAAAACTGACCATTTCTGTTATCGTTTTTTTTTCGCAACGATGAAGCCTCTTGTAAGCTATATAACTCGAAGTTGCAACCACTGAGAGCAGCCAGACCGACATAATTCACATTAGGGGACTACTCTACAAACTATAAAAGTAAATCTAACCGTTTCCATGATCGTTATGAAAAATCCCGTGACCTCTCAGTCTAAAATAAATGGTGTGTAAAACCAAAAACAACCCTACGATAGGCCGTGGAAGCACAGGCGCTAGTCACCGTTGGAAAAATCCGGAACCGATAACCTCGATAAATTAAATTCAAAGGTCTCACCTGGTTGATCTCGCCCTCCGTTCAGCAATTTTTCCCTTTATTCAGGACATCTTTACCTTCTTCTTTTATATAATTGGTTAAAAAAATTCTTCCGGGAGTTATAATGAAAAATATTAGGAGGGAGCACACGTGTCACCAGATTATTACTTGCATGCGAGCCGTTTGCGAAATGTCCTAAAGTGTATAAATGGTGAAGTGACTAGGTGGTAGACACATGGGGTCCACGTCCGGAAGTCTCCTCGTGGCGCACCCTGGTAACGTGGTGGGGAAACTTTCTCGGCGGGTTTGATGCCAAGTGTCCGTTTGGCATTCTAAGTCACATGCCATCGTCGAGTTGTTTTTGTCTTCCCACCACGGCTAGTGCCGGACGGCCCTTTTCAGGGCCACGACCGCGCCCGATGACCTCGGGTGCGCTCCGATGGCTGCTCCCGGTGTCCTCGTCTGGAGGACGCGCCAGGTTGAGCAGCCGTCGGTGAGGAGGCGGCCTATAAGGCCGGCGTCGGCCAGCGGCCCACAGGGGCTGGCGTTAGTCGGTAGCCCCTGTGGGCTGCTGGCTACCAATTGGTGCACAAGGAGTGCCTAGACGGGCAGCGTTGGGACGGTCTCGGTGTAGTTGCGCTCACATGCGCAGATCCCGAGCCGTCCCGCAATAGCGCACTGTAGGTCGGGCCGGCGAGGATGTTTATTGGGTATGGAGGGAACGCCTTTACCTCGAATCCCACATATCCCCTGTGTTTGGCACCACCCCGCAGGGACGATGCGTAAATGCATTTGACCTCCCCGACAATAAAAAAAAGGTGGTACCATATGTAGGGTCGTCTGGGTAGGTACCACCGCCTTACTTATTTCTGCCGTGAAGCAGTTCGCTGTGTTTCGGATTGAAGGGAAAGGTAGCCAGTGTAATAACTAGGTATGGAAGGCATATCATCTTAGTCCCCGTACTTGCAGTGTTAAAGTTTCACAGCTGTCAATACATTTGGAAAAGTAAACGATTTGATAATTGGGCAGATCGTGATGTGCCCGGGCGTATCGTAGTACGCAATTATGTTGAGACTCCCACAAAAAGTCCACTCCGCTCATAAAAAAATAACCCTGTACATATTGATTACTCCTGACCACTATAATTTTTATAAAATGGGTTACTCGACTAGTTGTCGAGTTTTGATGCTCCAGTACTTAACAGTCTGCACATCTATACGATCGGCTCACGACATTAATCGTTCATAATAAAAAGCCCCGGGCTTTCACAAAATGTGAAATACTTATAGTTAGTACTTAATTAATATGGCATAGATTTCTGTAAGGAATTTTACAGTTTTGTACTCCAATTTGACTTGATCAAGAAGGAGTATGGATGTCAAAAATAATATATTTGGGTATATTAAGGTCGCTATTTATAAATTTGCTCATATTTTTATTTCAGAAAGTCAAGTTTTGTACGATGTTCGTAAGATCCTTTGCCAGTCAGATTACACACCTTCTGATCCAATGGAGCTATGTAACAGGTTGCTTGTTACTTGTTATATGGCGTCAGAAAACTCAAGCCTCGAGACCAAACAGAGGGCTTCGCAGGTAAATTTTGGTGACAAAGTGCTGACTCCTTTATTCTACTTCTTTTTCCTACCCTGCTCCCTATTTATTTGCGGTCAGTTCAGTATGTTTTGATTATTAAACATTACTATGGAATATTTCACTCTTTATATTTGGCATAATAAAGATCATAATATACACCGTTACTTATTATCACTTACGATAATTTAAGGGACGCTTCCTACATGACATACAGACAACTCTTTCTATGGGATCAGTTTTGGTTGCGTAGCTGTCCCTTAAATTATCGAGGGTTATAAAAAAGCACAGTTAAAAGTTATATTCTTAATTTTAATGCTGCACTGACTTCCTGTTATACATATAATTTACTTTAGATTATCTATACATGTAATTTACCGTTTACTTGAAAGGCAAAAGATTATATGTGTATACAGCCGCATGTTTAGTTAGTTTCATTAAAAAGCGATCTTGTTTAAATTATTGGCCACAGGGCTATCCAGTGAAGCTTAATAATATTGTTAAAAAATACCGAAAGCGTGGCTGTATGGGCTAGACCCCTTTGCATTCCCTTAAATAGGGATAATTTAAGAACTCGCTCTGAAGTTGTTTTCACTTCGTTCGCACAGCCGTACACTTACCAACAAGGTTCAACTTCGCTACTGCTCAGCTAATCGCCTCGTGTTCAGAGCGAACTAGAAGTTTGGGGCGAGCTGTATAATAAATATTGCGACTGGTCAGTCAATGTCAACGCTAAATATTATTTTCAGTTGTCCAGTGAAATAGGCAGTTACCATTTTCCTATTGTAATCGACGCAGCGGTGAGCGCTGTGATCGGTATTTTCACGACTGCGACCGGTCTTGTACCAAAGTTTAGAAGCAAAGGGGGTTGTCCTAGACAGAATCTTGCTCTGCAAAATATTCAGGTAAGAAAAACTACTTATTTAAGACCTTCCACTGATGATAGCGTAGTAATTAGATTATTATATAATTTTGAAAACGTTTCTTTGCGCAATCATGTCAGAAATGATGAGAGCCGCATGTTAAATAAGGTCAGCGACAAAGCCCAAAGAATTGCGAACCTTAAGGCCTTTCTTCCACGATGCTATTCACATGCGAGACGACCGATTGGGCGTCACGGCTGACATGATAATTAATTATTTTTTACAATTTTTCGTACGTTTTACTAAATAAAATAAAATATAATTAAACTAGCCGTGTGATGCTAGCAGAGTACAGCATCACTCCATATCCTCCAATGGGTGTCGTAGAAGGTGACTAATGGATCAGCAAAGGGGTATTGATCACCTTATACTCCGTCCACGAATCCGCATTGGGCAAGCGTGGTGGACTACTGCCTAAACCTCCTTCGATGATAAGGAGAGGCCTTGTGTCCCAGAAATGGGTCGAATTATAAAGGCTGTTTATGATGATAATTAAACTGCGAATTTAAATCTTTCATGTTTTATGTATTTAGTTGATAATACAACATTTATATTAGTCATTGGCGTTAAAAACTAATTATGAATGAAATACAGCTTTAATGAAAATGTTATTGAAGGTCATTACTAACTCTGCTTGAATAATTAGAATAATTTTTAATTCATTGCACCCATGAATGGAATTAACTTCTGGTGTACATTACTAATTGAGTAAATACTGACATTGTTTTTGTATGTGCTTTGTACTACGGTAAATATAGTATTCTAGTAGTTTACATAGTATTCTAATCATACTGTTATTTTGATGAACGAACTTAAGATTTTCAGCACGTTACACATTTGAACTGTAAAAGTAGGGCTTCGAAATAAAGCCATAATTGTTGTAAGTAAATAGATGCTTCCAAAGTCGATTGTATACGAAATGTAATTTAGAGATTAGGTGATAGATTAAGGTTAAAGTTCTGAGAGCGAATGACACTTGGTTTAGGGTTTACAAAACAATTACTCGTGAACTAGTGTTTGTGATGACCATACAGTTTTTATGGTCTTTAGACTGCGCTCCTAACTACACCACCAATCATAGAAAAAAATAAAATAATAATATTAGTAATTCGGTATATTTATATTCGGAAGCGTCGGTGGCGTAGTGCGTAAGGACGTTGTCAGGATACCGGTTCGAACCCCGCCACGTACCGTGTGTTTTCAAATTTCGAATCCACATGTACGTTTAATCTATTCTTTTAAGGTGAAGGAAAACATCCCGAGGAAAGCTGCACACGCCCATGAAAAAATTCTTAGGGTTGTGTGTGAAGTCGACCAACCCGCACTTGGCCAGCGTGGTTGACTAAGGCCTTATCGCCCCTAATGTGGGGTAGGCTCTAGCCCTGGTGAGGTGGGGACATTATATGAGCTGTAGATGATGATAATGATATTTATATTTAGCTACCACCATTTTATCAAAATATGTCGCCATAATAATAATCTTAACAGAATTATGTGAAATCTTACATATTATTTATAAGATTTCAATTTTATTGTTGTATGATATAACACCATTTGATTATATTCATCGTCACTCACAGGCACGTCTTCGGATGGTATTGTCCTATCTGTTCGCACAATTGATGCTATGGGTCCGAGGTCGCCCTGGGGGACTCTTGGTATTAGGCTCCTCAAATGTAGACGAAGCGCTGAGAGGGTACATGACTAAGTATGACTGTTCCAGTGCTGACATTAATCCTATCGGAGGCATATCCAAGACAGATCTTAAGTCTTTCCTGCAGTATGCTAAGAATCGGTAAGTAATTAATAAAGGTATTTAGCTTTAAAATATATTTTTATGTCATCTGGTTCGGTTGGCACACAAGCATGCAGCCTGCCTGGTGGTAACCAGTTACCGTAGGCAATAGATGCTTGCAACACTCGCGCGCTGCCAACCCTAGTCGCCTCTCCTCCGTGGAGCGACCTTATTCACCAACAGAAGCACAATACCACAAAAATATAATATTAGTGTTAGTACCTCCAACTTACAAAATACCATATTATAGTCAATTCTTTAAATTGAAGGTACTATTACAGTTCGGGCGCTCCCACCACGATCAAGTTTTAATATTGTTTGAATAAATATCGACATTTATTTGAAAGAGTGATAGAGTATTTAGAATAAACTTGTTAGCTCCTACTAAGTGCTGACTTGTTGAGTAGCTCTGAAGGAAAAGCGTTTCCCGGATACGGAAAGATCACGAGTTTTGTTCTCGTTTCAAGAAAATACTCTTTTAATATTTTTATTTTCTTTATCTACCAAAATAAATATTTTATAGTATTTACACTAGCGCTCAGTGCTGGCACTAACGCACACAGAGATAATGTGCATGTATTTTGAAATAAAAATACTTTTTTATATTTCAAATAATGTTTTGTTATTAATCCAGTTTATTAATAACTCTTTCCTTATACAACTTATTTACACTTTTAGGTTCTTCTTACCGTCTTTATCAGAAATACTTCAAGCGCCTCCAACAGCTGAACTAGAGCCGTTAACAGATGGTCAGATTACTCAAACAGACGAACAAGATATGGGGATGACGTATGCTGAGCTGTCCGAATTTGGCCGCCTAAGAAAAACTAATAAATGTGGTCCTTATAGCATGTTCCATAAACTGGTACACGCGTGGAGAGACAAATGCACGCCACAAGAGGTACTGATACTAAGATTTATTTTCTTGCAGTGAAGCTTGATTTACATTGCTTTTATTGTTCATTATTAATTTCTCTTGTTGTTTATGTAAAATGCTGTTATTTTGCAAATATTTAAAACAAAAGAAAAAACATAACCTTTCCATCTTAATTAGTAAGTGGAATTTATCAATTTATTTGGTGCATTTTTTCAATATTTCAATAGTTGTAAAACAGTTGCACACTGTACACAAAAATTGTTCTATGGTCCTTTCGAGCCGGATCACTTAGCTCACATCATTCATCGTCATCATTGTTAAAATATTAACGTAAATCAGGTCGCAGAAAAAGTGAAGCATTTCTTCCGCTGCTACGCCATAAACCGCCACAAGATGACTGTTCTGACGCCATCGTACCACGCGGAAACGTACAGTCCTGATGACAATCGGTATGACCACCGGCCCTTCCTGTACCGCGTTCATTGGAACTGGCAATTTAAAGCCATCGATGATGCTGTGAGTTACCTTTATGATATCTAGTTACTTTGATGACATTGTAATAGCTTATTAGATTTCAGTGTATTGAAAAAGATGTGAATTCATTAACTAGCTGCTCATATTTTCAATAATCAATTTAATGTAAGAAAACCTAAGAAAACAGAATTATTCATGTTGTCACTTGATATGTCAAATCAAATCAAAAATATTTTATTCAACGTAGACTTTCCAAGTACTTGTTGACGTCATACATAATTGTAATTAAATTAAATAACATTCATACCAAACTAAAGATAAAGCTGGTTTGGAAGACTGAGAAGAGCCAGCAAGAAACTCAGTAAGCTGTTGTCTCTAAATAATTATAAAAACAATAAGCTTTAAATAAGTAGCAACCCCCCCCCCCCCCCCCCCTAAAATAACTAACAAATGAAAAACAATACGTCTATAAGCTAAAGACTTGAATAAATAAATAAAACTTGCTTTTAGTCAGTAATAACTAGTATAGAGAAATTTCATTTCCAAGCGTTATCATCGGCAATGTACTTAGTAGCAATTGTCAGTTAGATTATACAGTTTTTATGTTGCGTCAGACATTGAAACCGCTCGTCATAGTATTTTTTTTTATGTTATTTGATTAGCATACAAGTAAACGCCTGCCTGATGGAAGATAGACGCTCGCAACACTGACGTGACTCTCTGACAATCTTACACACCAACAGACACAACACCACAAAAATGTAGTGTTATTTGACTGTAGTTTTCTGTAAAGTGGAGGTACCACCCCAGTTCGGGCACTCAAAATTCGAGCGGCTAGTTCTCTGTGCGCTAATTCGACTAATTCTTTACGAAGTTAATTAGTAATCTACTTTTAATGTATTTACGTAATAGTATACATTATCTAAAGACATTCTTTCTTACTTAGTAATTCGCTAGGCAATTTAAGTTGAAGGCTGTTTCTAGTCAGAAGACGGGAGTTGTAAAAAAAGCCACGTGACTTTTAAAACTTAAAAGTCACTATTTCAGACTTCAAAGAAATACATTAAATTATGTTTGTATTGATTTCAGGTAACCCAAATGAATAAAGACAAACGAATCACAACTCGTGATGGCGATCGTTCACAAGTAAAGCAAGATATCGATATGATTACCAATGGTAGCGCTATGTCACACAGTTTTTACAGTAAACGAAAGGGCGTTCTCATTTAACGTTCATTCATTTCATTCACGAGTGAGCTGCACGTTTTTTACAGTTATATCGCACAACACTGATTTATAAAGCTAGTTGATTCAGAAATACAGCCTATCGAACTAATATGTTGACAGGCAAAGCGTTGAGACTGAGAAGTGTTTTCATAAATAATGACTTAAACACAAACATCGATAAATGTGTTCCCAGTGCCGCGAATACACGCATTTTTCGGAACTGTGACGTTCGTAGCAATTTGTCACGGCTTATAAAACATTTTTTAAACAATTTCAGACTCTAATGACTTGAGTTAACGTCAAAAATGGCCGTATGAGTTTTGTACTGAAACACACTTAAATTTTGGTCATGTTTATTCGATACACATTAAACACAATTGAAACAACTGGCTTTTAATCATGAATGTTTGTTCGCATATGTTAGTGTTGAGTGAGTCATGTTATGTAATAAGCTTGAGGAAAAAAGTGCTTGTGTGATAAGTACTGAATTATATATTTAGTTTGCCACTGTAGAAACAAAAGTGGCTTGATTCATGTAAAAAATTTGCATCTGCTTCAAAAATTGTTTAACGCCTTTAACGTAGTTTTCCATTTCGTCTTGTTTTTCAATATACAAATGTCAATACATTGTTATGGTCTTGTTCTAAAAAAAAGCCTTGATGGTCAAGCTCATGCCTACATCTATGCAAAAATGCATTGAAATGAAAGGCTTAATTCAATGACACACAATTATAAAAGACTGCTCTACAGTTATCCTGTATTTGTTTAGTTGTGAATAAACTACGTAGAAATTTATTCCTTTTGTTATATGTTCTTTATTTACCCAACTGTTCCTATTTATGCTTATTTCTGTAGTTGTTTTCAAACACATAGTGCATTGCAAGCATCATTTTTCAAGTTTTGCATTTGTTTTCTTATAAAAGTTTATAAACACCTCTCTAAGGTGGTTCTTCATGAAACTCTGAAAAAGTATTTCTATTCAGCCATTATCATTTTTTGATATGCTACTCAAGATTTTACGCCCATAATTCTACAAAATTATTACGATTTATACAGGGTGTAAAAGACATGAGCAGTCAAACGAAAACCATGTATTCTGCTCACCGTCATAACATCTTTCTTCCTTTAGACTATACCTGGGAAATTGATAGTTACGATTTTATTGAAGGTCAAAGTCATAATTTTTTTTTTCATTTTTTTATGAAAACGTATTCTATACGTTATTTCTTAATTATTGTCCAGAGAAACATTATCATTTTTTTTAGTATTTCATAACAAAAAATGGCTTCAAAATGTTAGCGTTCAATGTAGCTCACTCGATGCGCACGGACACTAACGAACGGGGCCGCCATCAAGCAAAATTATCGCGGTTTTGCGAGTTGCGTGCGAGTTGAGCCCTTTACATTGCGCGGTACAATTTGCAATTTTTTGTAACACCAAAAAATAAAAATCATTTCCCAGCAATATTTTTTTTGAAATATGTTCGTTTGACTGCTCATGTCTTTTACACCCAGTATGAATGCATTTATTTTCGTGAATTATATTTACTTTCTCATATCATACCATCTCATGCATGTGGAATGTAAACTCGCTGTTTTTAACTTTAATTCCCAGAAAAAAGAATATCACGGATTTTTACAATGTAGAAATCAATTTATTCTGCTAATAAAGGGCTATAATTGCTTCTGCTTCCGCATTATTAAGCTTAATCATTTCATTCAATATAATTGCATACGAGCTGTAGTCTTAGTTGCTTTTTTTCTTTACTTTGGTTTATCTTTAAAAAAAGCTATCATTGCATAGGACTGTATGTGCATTTGGATCGCTTGCATTATTTTAATTACTGATGCTGAATTAAAATAGATTAATTAGAGATTTTTCAGAATATTGATACCTATTGTCTTGAACAATTTCAGACTAGACCACCGTACATCGGAAGGCCACCTGAAGCTAAAAGAAGATACAGCGAAGCAAGTATATTATCGTGATCAGGAAGTTATCGCTTTCTTGCTATTAATTATATTATTATTATTGCTCTTAGTATAGCTTATGACATATTATTATGGCAGATGGCTTAGAAAAAATATTGAACACGTGCCAGTGTTAATTATTGATTACTCTAGTAAGTGCATAACGTACCTGTACAGATATATTTTTTTGTATTTAAAATTATTATACTTGCATAAAAAGATACAGTGCGACCAATGATATTAAAGTATTAGATACGTTATACGCTCACAAAACATGAAAATAATATGATCTAAAATGCTGTAGCAACACACAGCTACACTTCTATTATTTTACTACATTGCCAAAAATTTAAAAGGGATGGCATAAATAATCGAATACGAACAAAAAAGACAGCTAGTGTTTATCATTGCGTCACCCTTATTCAGAACACCAATCACGGAGCTACGGCGCTGTTTGTCGTTTTTTTTGCTGTGACATTACCATAGCAACCATGGCGTCATATATTTATTTTACAATGATAAAACCAAACATCATTTCGGCTTACTTACTTAACTTGATTCCACGAGCTTTATTTATTTTTCTTGTATAGTTAGTGCATTTTCGTATAACAGGACGGCATTTTGTTGCCTAAAGATACACGTTATAAATTATATTTCTTTTCAGTCAAACTCTAGTGAACTTTGATTCTTTTGCTAACAAAATTAAATTGAAATATACGAAGTAGCAAGATCGTTTATAACGTAAAATATGTGTTGCCACCTAAACGATAGTGTTGTCCTCATTTATTTTCTACTCTTTTATGTCGCAATGTATTTTTTTTATTTTTTATTTTTATTCGTAGATATATTATATAACATATCCAAAAAACTGCAATCAGTATAGGTATACATTTAAGATAAAATAAAAAAGATCTATAGATCATTCAGTCGTTTAATAAATAGTTTCCACATAAATGAATTAAAATATTTTATTCTGAATTGCGATCTAAGCATAGAAAATTTTAATTTTTCTTGATGCTGCACTAACAATTTAATTATCACTTGCTCCAAGTGTGAGTTTTGCCATTGTTGAAACTTTGTAGATCTGTTTTAAAACTCGCAGAGAGTATCAATACCAATTGTTTTTCTATTGACTATTAACGGGCATAAAGTCACGCTCGGATTTTAGTGTTATTAACGTGTACCTAAGTTGATATTTTCTTCAGGATTGTGAACGACGTATATTTTATTTCGGAAGAAACATACCTGAAAAATAAATGTTATTTGAATGAATTAGTGGTAAATTAAGGTTCTATCATCAACAAGTTATGGTTCTATATTCCATACAATGTCTAGACAAACGTTAGGTAGCTACCGAATATTGAGATAGCCCCATAAAAGAGGTACAAGCGACTAATCAGAATGACAACGCAACTCAAAAAGTTCTGTTGAAAACTCTGACCATTTTTTATTGCTCTGAGATTGAAAAATAGAGAAATGCACATTGTAGAAACATTTTTCTGTTTATTTTATGACTTATAAAGCAAATGACTGAAAAAATGCTTTGAATTAGGTACAACAAGATAGGAGTATCTACATAATAGGTTACAAAAAATAACTAGTTTACTTTTTCTTGGTAAATCATGCGGAACGAGTCAATAAAAAAGGTAGGAAGTAATTACCTAAATAATTCCTTCCTACCCGTTGTAATAAACGACACAGAATTGTAATTCCGGATTTATACCAATATTCAAGTCCCTAAAGTTTTATTATAAACGAGTTATTTGTTTAGAGCCTGTTTTTTGTGTGTGTTGATTAAGAATGGTCGATTGCTTCTAATTAAACATAATTAGTGTACGTAAAAGAAATTTGATTTGTCATTTAAAAATGATAGATTTAATTTTATTTCGATAAAGCTGTTATTCATATGCTTGTCATAAATAGTTGACAAGATGGCAACCTGTCACTATTGAAGGCACTTTATGGCCAATACTACCTAATGTGGCTTTATGTGTAACTAAATGTCTCCTAAGCTGGGCTCAACACCTTTTGGGTTTACGAGCGTGATTTATACCTATAGGTATGTAAAGCTGGAATAGATAGGTAGATACTACGCGATCCTTCACAATTTTCCCTTTTTTCGCTTTCATTTATGGCATTAAAAGTATTGGAGTAATTTTTTAAGCTATTGGTGGGCTAGCACACGGCGTTTTTTAAGCGCGTAGACGACGCGCGTTTTTGACGTCGTAGATGCCACAATCACGGTTGTATTGACGATACAAACGCACGCATGAAGTAATACATACGAAGGGAGGGTGGATGGGCAGAGGGACACGGTGCATCTCAGGGCGGAAGCTACGAGCGACGTAGTGCGTCTGTATCACTGTATCGTTTCACGACCGCTCCGTGTGCTTAGGTTACAAAGTTTTTACCAAAACCAAATCGTTATTCTATTCTATTCTTAATTAAAATTGTACGGTAGATTTTGGTTAAAATGGAGTCTCTCAACACGTGTTTTTACAACAAGAACTCAATTCAATTAAATTTTTATATTTATGGCCCCTGTCAGGAATGACAATTTTACCAAGATCCAGTTTTGGAAAAGACGGATTGTATGATTTTACTATTACTTTTGTGACTATTATCCGGTTGGGTAACCTGTGGACAAGGCACATAAAATATGTTGGTTAGTTATGTTAAGTGTAAGTCTAAAATCAAAATATATAAATATAATATTGCATTTTTTGAGTTGGTTATTGTATTATTATTAGGTAACAATTAACATTTAAGGCAAAGGAAAAAAAAATGTTGGAGTGAGGAATCTAAAGCCTGATGTTGTATTTTTATAATAGGAAGAAGCATTGAAATAGTGAGAGTACAAAACCCGTGTTAGCCGGGCGCGGAATAGAATTTGGAAGCAGATCATATAAGGAAATCGGGTGTCTAGAGCAATTAAAAAATATATGTTCAATGCTGCCTTCGTCTAAACCCAACAAGAACCCGTAGAAACTCACAAATCGTTATTATTTTCATACCATTTGACAGCTGTCAAACTGTTGTCGAAATATATGAAAACTATAACGATTTGGTTTTGGTAAAAACGTTGTAAATAGTGCGATAAGGCCCAAGGTTACAAAGGAGGTTGAAGCCCAAGGTTCAAAACTCGTTTGAAGCGCGTCATCTGCTCGTCGTCTCGTCTGCGCGTTTGAAATATGCTGTGCTATCGCTCTTAAGGCTTGTCTCCCATAGGTATGTTGTCGACAATAAATGCGCAAGTGCAGCATATCCATTAATGGTTTTTACAAGTTTAGACTAGTTTCGTTAACGTTCGCCCGAATCGCGATGGATCGCGCATTTGATTCTTGTCTAGTGATATTTTCTAGTTGCCTACTTCCATTTTATCACTTCATCTTCTACGTTTTTCTTACCCAGAAAAGTGTCGTAAGTTTGTTTTACGGAGTTTCCGAACGTTTCTGCTACGCCACGGATTTGGCTTAGTGGGTTTGCTGGTTGGGCGGATTGTGTACTATTGGTTGGTTGCTGTTGTCCTGGTACCGCATTGAGTGGAGTTTTTACGGCTGTGGCGGCTAGAAATAAAAAAACCATAAGTAAGATAGGTACATCGTAACTTTAGGGAGAGTATTCGTTTAAAATTTTGATAAAATGAAAATGCAGGTAATAATAATTCCACACACTCACACATATTATCTAGCCCAAATTAAGATCATTTAAGAACTTGTGTTATGGATATTCGATAACGGTCAAATTTAGCTACATAATAATTTATATATTTTGTATTAAACTTAAATAAATATACAGGATGTAAAAGACATGAACAGTCAAACGAGAACCATGTATTCTGCTCACCATCATAACATTTTTTTTCCTTTAGACTATACCTGGGAAATTGATAGTTACGATTTTATTGAAGGTCAAAGTCATAATTTTTTTTTCATTTTTTTATAAAAACGTATTCTATACGTTATTTCTTAATTATTGTCCGAAGAAATATTATCATTTTTTTTAAGTATTTCATAACAAAAAATGGCTTCAAAACGTTAGGGTTCAATGTAGCTCACTCGATGCGCACGGATACTAACGAACGGGGCCGCCGTCTGGCAAAATTATCGCGGTTTTGCGAGTTGTGTGCGACTTGAGCCCTTTACATTGCGCGGTACAATTTGCATTTTTTTTTAACACCAAAAAATAAAAATCATTTCCCAGCAATATTTTTTTTGAAATATATCTTATTTTGATGTATAGAATACATGGTTCTCGTTTGACTGTTCGTGTCTTTTACAACCAGTATAAACAACCATGACTCTTGAACAAATGTTCGTGTTGATCACCCAAACATTTGTCACTACCAGGACTCGAACCCGGACCGCTTGATGTGTAGGCAGCGATACTGACCACTGCACCACGACGGCATCAAAAGTGAACCGTTATCGAATTTAAGGAATAGGCGACGTGTTTAAAATTAGTAGCTAGATAATTGTTCGTGTACTTGGATATTGTTTTTTAGATTTATGTAAACAATCAATTATAAAATATGCTTACCAGAGTCTATCATTTTGCCAACGGCATCTTTAACAGCGTTGGGTGCTGCGGTGGTGGTGGTCGAAGCTAAAATTATAAATTACCAATGAACGCTACATCCCCAAAACACAACTTTATATAACTAAATAAATACATACCCTATGTGGGCATATGTGACCCATCGAACATGAGTGCGAATCCGCTCTACACCCTTCGTGCTATACTCGGTACAGCTACGTACCTTCACTTTTCCCCATTCCCACCACGATATAATGTGCCCAAGCCGAGGTCCGAGCCATTAGAGGCACCCTCGGGCATGTTTTCCCTTCCTACTCAGACGCCCTAGTGACGCTAGGCGGTCGAGAGACTCCAGAGAGGGAGATGCTCGACCGCTTAGTAACCCCATAAGAACGTTCGACTAACAGGATCGAGGACCCCAAGCCTCGCCTCGCCTTCCTCAAAACAAGATGACGGAGAAAAGGTCATAAACTCATAAGCCACCATCTGCAGTAGTCATTCAAAAACAAAACAACAAGCTGTAAAAATATATAACAATCGATTTTGCACTTTATAATACATTCGTTTAAGATGCTGCACACGTTTTAAATTAATAAAAGTAAATCTCTAGCATCTAATTATAAACATTAACAGAAATAGATCTCTGTAATCCTGAAAATCTAGTTTACATTATACTATAACCTACTATACCTATGTGTACTTAAAAGTTGGAAATAAAAAAGCCTAGTAATTACTTAGGTACGTCAACAACAAGTTTACCAACTCTGTGATGTCACTAAGGTTAAGTTAATGAGGGTTTTCTAAAAAATAGTATTCGCCAGGTGGCAACACTGTGACATGAGAGGGTCCCCCTGTCAAGATTTCGTCCATAAATCCTCATTTGACAATTAGGTACCTAAATGACGTTTTTAGAGCGGGAATTTCCTTAGTGGTTTGACAACAAGACTCTTTCTTAGTGGTGCCGTCTAGTTCCATCTGTTTTGTCAAAAACCCTCACTGAAATCGAACTATCAAACCTGAGTATCAAACTATTAAATTAGTTTTTAAAGTTAAACAAAAAAACAGTGATTCTTACCGCCGTCAGCAGGCATAGCTTTCTGGAAAGAAATAATAAAATAATGTTAAATTACAGTTATTTTTTATACTTAAAGATGTATTAATATTTTTTTATTGTCTATTAGAATATATTCTTAAAATATATTACAATATATACTATTGGAATAATATTCTATTTACAGCTTATTTAATGCCTTGGCTCTTCGTCAGATAAGAAATATGTCCAATCGTAGGTATAAATGTATATTATTAATAATAAATTATGATTATTTGTTAATGAAATATAAAACTCGATTGTTATTTCTGTAATAAAGTACCTATATACGTACTATTTGCACCGCAACTGCGGCTATAAGCAGCAAACAGAAAATGTTCCTCATTTTGATTTAGCTAACGACACACTTGGAATCTAATGGTGACTGATTTCCACTGACAATTTGGGTTTCTAAGCCCTTGTTATATATACCCACGAATAACGCTGACAGTAGAGCATTAGAGTCATCGCAGTTGTCTAAACAACTAGTTTATTACGCAAATTTGTTCAATTGTGTCCTTGCGTAGGAATTGACCAGGTTTTTGTTTTAAGGCCTGACTAATTTGGTACTCGTCATTAACAATTATCTTTCATATTGTTATTCGACCGTCTAATGCTAAACCGTGACAGTGAAAATTGTTGTATTCAGTGCTATTCAAACTGTAAAGTCGCGTTAACCAGAAGGTAAGAGTTCTTGTGGCCATACAAACATACCTTTTGCTAAGATATTATTATATAGCCATTGCTAAGATATTAAAATATATTTTTATAAATTAGGTAGAGTATGTGTAGGCAAATCTAATAAATTTTTAGACATACTTAGATAAATACATAAATGCACTTTGTTTCGTAGTAAACACTATTAGACAAAGTAAACAGGTTTGATACTTACATTAACATCGTTGCTGGTGACATCCTGTGCCAGTTCAATGTAGTAGGTACTAAATCTTTCTGTAGGGTAGATACTATTTTAATATTTACTAATATATATTTCACATAAGTACCTACCTATATTATTGTTTTTTTTCTATGTCAAGTGTTTGGCAGAAAAGCATGCCTGCCTGGTGTTACCCAGCTACCGTAGCCTATAGAAGCTTGCATCTGCTGACACTTGCTCGCTGGCAGCCTTAGTCTCCTTCACAACCCCGTGGAGCTCTCACGACCTTACTCACCAACAGAAACACAACACCACAAAAACAAGGTAGGTACTAGAATTCTTCCTCGACTAATTCTAATGAAATGTTTTCTTAAAAGCACATTTATAATCTAATATAACGATAAAAAAACACCACAATGCTGTATAAAACGTACTTACGAGACGAATAAAAAATATGGGCTACTTATTATCTATCTATAGGTATCCGTGGTCCCGGTCGGTAGATCCGGTCCACGGGCTATTTTATTTACACGTGACACTAGATATTACTATATGATTATATCGATATTATCTATTTAAACTGAAAACTATCAATCAATTTCAAATTGAAAGTTTAGCAAAAATCACATTATAATTACGTTGAAAACTTATGTTCCCGTTGTCTCCGTAGGCCATGTCCCCTTTAAAGGGGTCAAATATAATTTAATAAAATATTTAAAATCACGCTCCGTTGACCCCTTTAGTTGGAGGATCAGGGTGAGCAAGAAGAAAGAGAGTGTAGTTTTCTTTGCTGCTTTCTTTATTTTGTTCAATTTTTTTTAGTGTTTTATGGTTAAACGAATTAGTAGGTAGGTAATTTGGAATATCTGACAACTTGCTTTTATTTTTAATCGATTTAGAAAATGGCAAGCCTTCTTTCGATTTATCCGATGTGCTTGCAATATTTCGATTATTTACCTATTCTTATGTCTTAAATATTTCACACTAAATCTGCTTTCGGTAATGTTGTTGCAACTTGTTTTCTTCAAGTAGGTTAGATACTCTTTATAATTAAAAAAGACACGTAAAAATGTTTGCAATTAAACAAAAGAAAATATTTTTATCTGTTTTATTAGGAATGTGATCATAATCTTACAAAAGGAATTTTAATGGTATTGAGGGATTCTAAAAAGTAGCTGACATCAAATTACTTATAGCTTTGAGTGTTAGTTTGCACTTATAGAATCTACAATGTCTGTTATTCTTAGTTGCGACTACGGAGGAAACTGTTTAAGGCGTTAGTAGCAATGATGCGTGGAAAGTATCAAAACTGTTTGGATTTCTATGGAGTCATATCAGTGATTGAGCTCACGCTCAGACATAAAAACGTTTTACTGTTGATCTTCTGTTTCTTGCGATTGTGTGCTAATTTTATTTTGAACCGAAGAGATGTCCAAGACCTGAAAAAGAAGTTATTTGTTAAATTTCTAACGTCCATAATCAAAGATATTTCGACTCGAATTCGATATGTTCCTGCAATTGCATGTAACGGGCATGATATAGAAAGCACCCCAGGCAGGCGCGCAATCAGGGCGCCCCGTGAAGATAAAATGTATGACGCCTAACGAACGAAATATACTTGGCGTCGCGGGCGCGCCCCCATGCGCCATTCTTTTTATCCCCACGGCGGCGCGTCGGTGGCATAGGTAGTGCGTAAGGGCATTGTCTCCCACGCGGTAGGCACCGGTTCGAACCCCGCCACGTACCAATGTGTTTTCCAATTTTGAATTAATATGCAAGTTTAATCGACGCTTTTACGGTGAAGGAAAACATCGTGAGGAAACCTGCACACACCTATTAAGAAATTTGTGCGTGAAGTCGACCAACCCGCACTTGGTTTTTTTTGTAGATATATAAAAAAAACGTTTGCAAATACAATAGTGACGTTTTTTGTATTAATAAAAATTACACCACGGGTACTGATGCTATCGCATGACAAGTGGAATTGAGCTGTTGCTGACGTGGTGTCGCTTGACGTGATTGACGAATGGCTTCATCAATACGCTGGTTTATCCATGGTGCTTTTATTTGAATCTAGCCAAATCCTATAAGTACATAAGTTAGGTAGGTAATACTGTTCATATTACATATGTCGTAGGGTTATTGTGAAATCGGGGTTATTAGAAAAACGTAGGTAGCAAGGTGCGGAGACTAGCGAAGTGTAGCAGCGTCCTCGAAGGTTTTTCTTCTCAGATTTCTGAGGTTTTCTCTCTTTATAAGTACCCACTTTATAAGTGGTCAATGCCGATATTAGCTCCGATAAAGTCGAGTGAATACGTACGTTACCTATGTTAGAAAGAAATATCCGTTTTTCTTTCATAATGCCGTCCTGTTCAAATGTAACATACAATCATTGCAGTGAATCGTTATTTATCAAGTAATGGATTAACTTTTCACACGTAAAAACCCAAAAACTTAGATTTATAAGTACATATTTAAAAAAACAATATTTAAAAGAATAGTCCGATGTTATTCATAAAAACATAATTGCTACTATCTTACATATTGTATTACATTGCGGCCAACGCGGCAATGTAATACAATATGTTAACTTTCCTAGCTTTGCAGTGCCAATCAATATTGTATATTACGGCATGCTCAACTAGAACCGATGTTGTGTAGTACGGCCGCTGATCGCGTCACTCGGACTTCCTATGAACTTAGCGATTTGACCGATATCCTTTACGGCTGTGCTTAACTTTCATTCCTTCGCAGTCCTTGAGACGCGCGCAATGAACAGTGTATTTACGGCATGCTCAATAACCATGTTATGATACGGCCGCTGATCGCGACACTCGGTCTTCCTATAAACTCAGCGATTTGACCGATCTCCTTAGATTGTTATATCTGTGGGGGTATGTTGGTCACCTAATACTCCCTCCACCAATCCGCATTGAGCAAGCAGGGTGGACTACTGCCTACTGAAATACTATTGCCTAAACCCTCCTTTGATGACAAGGAAAGGCTTGTGTCCCAGCAGTGGGTCAAAAAATAAAGGATGCTATGATGATAATGTTAATTTGTGAAATTGGTTATTTTTGTTTGTTTGTAAAATAATATTTCTGATGAGGGTAGGTTAATTTTTACTTTATTATGCAGAACAGTCATAATACAGTCACATAATGGATGGTAGACAACTTTTAAAATAAATTCTATCAGATTGCGCCTGCTTATGTACCTAATACCCATTATGCACTTGGTTTCGAATTTGCTCGTATAATCGTACAGGCATTAAAATGATTATAACTTTTATCCTTAAAAGCTATGAGGTCCAAAACGATATACAGGGTGTAAAAGACATGAACAGTCAAACGAGAACCATGTATTCTGCTCACCATCAATAACATTTTTTTCCTATAGACTATACCTGGGAAATTGATAGTTACAATTTTATTGAAGGTCAAAGTCATAAATTTTTTTTTAATTTTTTTATGAAAACGTATTTTATACGTTATTTTTTAATTATTGTCCAAAGAAACATTATCATTTTTTTTAGTATTTCATATCAAATATGGCTTCAAAAACCAATGTAGCTCACTCGATGCGCACGCACACTAACGAACGGGGCCGCCCGCCGTCTGGCAAAATTATCGCGGTTTTGCGAGTTGCGTGCGAGTTGAGACCTTTACATTGCGCGGTACAATTTGCAATTTTTTTTAACACCAAAAATTAAAAATTATTTCCCAGCAATCTTTTTTTTGAAATATGTCTTATTTTGATGTATAGAATACATGGTTCTCGTTTGACTGCTCATGTCTTTTACACCCAGTATAAAGGTAGCAGTCTAGTAGCAACTATTGGTTAAAAAAAAACTCCATTCACTTGCGCAGTTTGTTCTCACTGGATAGGTGACCAGCCATTCTGATGTCAGAATGGCTGGTTTACAAGGTGGTAGACCCATATGTAGGGTCGTCTGGGTAGGTACCACCGCCTTTCTTATTTCTGCCGTGAAGCAGTTCGCTGTGTTTCGGATCGAAGAGAAAGGTAGCCAGTGTAATTACTGGGAATGGAGGGCATATCTTAGTCCCCAGGGTGGCAAACGCACTTGCGGTCTTAAGTGTTTTACACTTAATATTGCAAGTGTCTATAGGCGGCGGTGACCACTTAACACCAGGTGGGCCGCAACCTTGTTTGCCATCTCGTAACATAAAAAAAACCCTAAAAAGTAATTTATTTTTTAAAATTGAGGGTAGCAGCTTTTTAACGAGCTTAGTTACAATTAGAAGCAACTAGGTTGCCACTTTCTATAATTATTTCGAGGAAAACATTGGTATAGTGACTGGGCCATTCTGACGCTCACGAATAAAGGCCCAGCCTCCACACAAAAAGAAAACGTCATGTCCTTTGTGCACGAACTCACATATTACTGAAAGTTACGGTTTGTTATATTTTGAGAGGTAATTTATGTAATTGGCAGTATACACGCGATTCAACAAATAGGTAGTAACAAATTACAAAAGTTACCTAGGTACCTATACTTAGATATTTTCCTGATGTTATCTATAGTGTTGCATACACATAATGCGACACTATAACATTAGGAAACACAATATGGACCATAACACGACCATAACGTTTAATATACAGAGGGCTTTGGCTCCAAAACAACTGAAATATCACCGTGTAACCTATTCGAAAATATTTATTTATCTCACTTCACTAATAAAACAAGTCACTTGGCAGTTGATGAACAAAAACGAATGATTGTTTCTGCCTAATAGAGATTTGGATAAAAAGTGCCAATAAAGATTAAATTGTTATCTAATATTTTAAATTATGTGACACGTTGTTTGTCCGCGATGGACTCCTAAATTTTAATCAAATTTGTACACCGTGTGCAGTTTGATCCAACTTGAGAGATAGGATAGTTTTTATCTTGATAAGTAGTCATATTTTTTTTACTGCAGATACAATGTTATTGGTATAGGTCAGTAGTATGAAATTACCACAGCAACGCGTGGCCGGGACAGCTAGTTGAATATAGAATATTGCAGACTGAATTTCCGCCATACAAAGGATTTGTACTGCACTCTTCCGTTTATAATTTAAGAGAGTACCTACCTAGTAGGTAATTAATAGTGCTCATAAATGTGATTTTGCACATTATTTATTTCTAGGTCATCACATCATCACACCAGCTCATATAATGTCCCCACCGAGGGGCTCGAGTCTACCCCACGTTAGGGGCGATTAGGCCTTTTTTTTTTATAGTAGGAAATGCTTTATGCATACCCAATAGCGATATGGGGCCGCCATAGGGTTATGTGGGACTCCAGGTTCGGACTCCAGTTACCCACTAAAACCTACTGTACTCTTCATGTGCTAATTGTCCGCCGCACGAGTAAGCGCATTTGCGCAGGCGTTCACACGGCGGACAGCACTTGGCCTCACAGGCCCCCACTGGGAAAAGAGGTTGTCCATCGAGTACTCACAGACAACCCCTCAGCGCCAGGGCGTAATGGTGGTAATGGTGGATGCTAGAGCCCTATTCTAGCACCCACCGCCCCGACTTGGCGGTTGGAGAGTGGCGTATTGGCGCCTCCGCCGCCCGACTCTTCGCCTGCGGATAGGGTCTGCAGAGGGGTCCTCCTCTCGAACCCTTTCCGCGACCTCCTTCTGCAGCATCGCTTGCTCGCAGAAGGAGGCGACCGCCTCCCAGGACGTCGCGCTGTCAACCATGGCTCTTACCAGCGTCGGCAGCGAGAGGTCACATCCCACAACAGCGACGAGTTCACGTCGTTCGGCGTCAAAAGCCTGGCAAGCCTCTAAGGCATGCTGCGCCGTGTCGTCGTTAGTCCCACACTGATGACAGCGTGTATCAGGCTCCCTTCCGATCCTGTGCAGGTAGTGGCCGAAAGCCCCATGGGCAGTCATTACCTGCACAAGTCGGAATGTTAGGGAGCCGTGTCGCCGGGCCATCCACTCGACTAGATAAGGCCGGATTCCCGTAATGGTCCAGTGGCCCGCAGTGGGAGTCTGCAACCTCTGCAACCATTCCTGTATAACGACGCGCTGGGCCCTCTGGCGCCATCGCCGAATAATATCGGGCACCGGGCGTAAACCGTCTCTACGGACTTCTGCCGACAGTCTGTAGACTTGTGCCAACGCTTTGGCGTCTAGGTCTCAAGGGGTGGTTCCCGCGAGCACGCACGCAGCCTCATAGGACACAGTGTGGTATGCGCGTATGACCCTGTTTGCCAGCACCCTTTGTGGTCTTCGCAGAAAGGTTTTGGCTTCGGTAGACAGGGTTTCCGCCCACACAGGCGCGCCGTATAAGGCCATGGACCGTACGACCCCTGTATAAAGGCGAGGGGCGATTAGGCCTTAGTCAACCACGCTGGCCAAGTTGCGGGTTGGTCGACTTCACACACAACCTAAGAAGAATTTCTTCATAAGTGTGTCCAGGTTTCACGATATTTTCCTTTACCGTAAAAGCGTCGATTAAACCTACATATGAATTCAAAGAAAACATATTGGTACCTACGTGGCGGGGTTCGAACCGGTGCCTGTGGGATACAACGCTCTTACGCACTACGCCACCGACACATCTATACACCGATATTTCTAGGTATACATCTACTTTTAATTTTTATGATCGCACAAGTCTTACAATAAACAGACTACTTATATCTACTTACCGAAGAAACTGCCGATGCATTTTTCGCCCGTTTCCAAGATAGAGGTGCCGACTTTGGCGATTTCTTGTACTACGCCTAATGGATTTGCCGGAGGATGTGCTGGATGTGCAGCACTGGCAGGTGCAGCTGTAAATATAATTATTTGTTCAACAAGTGAGCATAGTATTTTTTTGCTGTGAGTGCCGGCTATTAATAATGAACCAGCAAAGTAGTCTTATATTGAATCACGAGCGCAGCGAGTTGTTCATAAAATTACTTCTGGCAGCTATACCAGCGAAAATTTTGCTGTAGGTGAGAACAACGAGACAATATGTCCGCCGTTTTGAACCTCGAAATAGATGTTGTATTCGGAATGGGGACTCGAAAACCACGAAAATCATAGGTACGTCTACCATCTTGGATTTAAAATAAATGTTAGGTAGGTATATTTGGAATCGTGACCCCTAAAACCCATGAAAATTATACGCATATTGATATTCTATTAAAAAGTAGCGTCCGCCATCTTGGATTAGAAATAGAAGTAATATTAAATCTCTCTTCTTAGATCCGAAATAGATGTTATATGCTGAATCGGGCGAGACCCCCGAAAACCACGAAAATTATATCCATATTGATATTATACTTATTAAAAAGTCTCTCCCGCATTTTGGATCTTTAAACTTTATATTCGGAATCGGGACCTCTGAAAACCACAAAAATGATACCAATATTTATTTAGATACTTTATTAAAATGTCGTGTCTGCCATCTTGGAATTCGATGTCGTAAGTATTCATAAAATGATTATATACAAAATGAGTTATCTACTGATTGATAGAGTTATTTTATTTCAACGTATAAAATAGTTATTGTGACTATCGCCAAGCTAAAAAAAGTTTCGGAACGAGCCATTGCTCATTTATATATTCAAACTCGAAAAGCCTCACTCTCTCAGCACAAAGCGTTTTTGCTTCGAGACTTTACAAACCAAAAATGCTGTTTTGGTGCTGGCGAGGTGAAATAGTTATTTATTATACAAGAGTGGAAAGTTCCTTTTTAACCGCGTGCTCGATTTGGATGACCGAGCAAGCGAAGGATTCTAAAGTTGAATCACGAGCGCAGCGAGTGATTCTAAATTAGAATCCTGAGCGTCAGCGAGGGAAACAAACGAGCACAAGGTGAAAAATCTTTCCACTCGAGTGCAATACGTAACTTTTCATCCCACCTCAGCGAGGAAATGACAAAATGAAAAAGAATTTTTTCACAATTTAAAAAGTTCTAATCATAAATTTGGCACCATAGAGGTTACATTAAATAGGTTTAATAACGTTTTGAATTTACAATTATATTGAGTACTCATTATATGTGATGTTCTAAATTCAAATCTACTTTGCCACTCAAGCGAATAAAATAGAATTTTCCAGCCAGATTTCGAAGCGCAAAATTACACTTTCCGAGGTGGTGGGATGAAAAAGTTATTTATTCAACAAGTGAGCACAGTAATATTTTGCGAGTGCCGACTTTAAATCACGAACCAGCGATGTAGTCTAGGATTGATACTTAAATATATTAGTAACTGTGCGCAGTGAAATTTTTTTAAATTAAAGGCAAGAGGCAAAAAATTGCTCTAGTGTGAAAAATGCAACTATTCACCTCTCTAGCGAGAAAATTCTTATAGGTACTAGAATACTTGTTTATTACGCTTGAAATTAATATTAAAATAACTGCCATTGTAACATCGCAAAAAAATCCGCTTTCGCTTCTAGATTAAAAGTAAAAAAAGATCTTTTGATGCAAGAGAGGTGAAAAATAAATTATGATTTTATAAATTTAGAAAACTCATTTAGCGTGTGTCAGAAGTTGTCTGAAAAGGCATAGGCACGGCGGTATGCTGGTCCCATTCCAACACTGATGTATGGAAGTGAAAGTTAGGTATGGGAGAAAAGGATTGAGAAGGTTGCTCAATTTATACCAGCCACTCATTGAGGAGTGGATGGTATAAATTGAGTGACGTGATAAGAGACTGTGGGTTGAAAGAAGATAATAAAATATAGCTAGTGACAAGAATTCAGAGACTTAAGTATGTTTTGAGAGGCATGTGAAGCCCGTTGGTCTCGCTTGCTGCAAGATGGTAGTCAGGATGAAATTTTATGGTTTATCTATAGGTTCGTGGTGGCGTTATTCATGTACATTTTCGTGGTTGTGCTCGAAAAAACTTTTAAATTATGAAAATCACTTACCAGCTTCTGCAGGTTTGGCAGGAGCAGCAGCTTTGGCAGCGTCGGCTGGTTTGGCCGCTGCGGCTGGTTTGGCAGCTAAAATTATAAATTAACTTTGAACCTATGATGACTTAATACCGGTAGTAAATATACTCAACCATACTATCTAAGTGCCTATGAAATGAACGACGATTTTTCCAAATCAAAAGTTGATGATGATATTTTTTTAACTTTCTGTGTAGGTATTTCAGAGTTTTTTAAGTTCGTCTGAGAAAATCATAGAAACCACTATAATATATTTTTCACCATACCGACTCCATTCTCTATGACGACTAATTTTCTTGATCCATGTATCGTTCGTATAATTTATAAATCGTTATTAAAATTCTGTTATAAATTTATTTGATCGGTAGGTGATTGAGCTATTAAATTGTTGTTATTGAAATAAGTAACAATTTTAATCATAGTGACTAATTTAAAATTCATAATATGGGATCTAATAAATATTTATTCAACAAATAAAAATTAAAGTGATATTTAACTGATAGATATTTAATCTTCAAATGGTGTCTTACCGTCAGCAGGCATGGCTTTCTGTAAAGAGAAAAAAAATATTTATTTAACGCAAAATACCTTTGGTTTTGTAACTTTTTTAAGTGATATGTATGTATAATAGGTACCATCATGAAAATAGTTGTAAAATTATTATATTTTTACAACTTTTCGTCATTTTGTTTTATACGTACAATTTGTACCGCAACTGCGGCTATCAGCAGCAAACAGAAAATTTTCCTCATTTTGATTGCTTGCACTAAAGACACACCCGAAATTCAATATCGACTGGTTTCCACTAATTTGAAGACTGAAGCTGTCGTTGCTATATATGAATAATGCTGCCACCAGAGTCATTGCAGTTGTATAAATAACTACTTTATTACGCAAATTTGTTCAATTGTTTCTCTGCGAAGGAATTGGCATACGTGGGTACGGAGAGAATCGCATATACCACGCTTGAAATTCGCAAAATAGCTGGCCATGGATTTACTAAAAGTTAAACATATTTGATTAACTTATTTTCTATAACATATTTAAAGACCACATCTTCGCCCTTCTGTACCTATACCCCGCCTCATAAAACTCATTTCTATTCCTACTCCTTCACCATCCATCCAGTCCTGCTGTGGAATACATTACCATCCTCGATTCGCGACTCTCAAACAATAGCGCAGTTTAAGACGTGAGTTAAGAACGCATTATTTTTGCTTTAAATTCTTCTTATAATTTAAATGAAAGAAACCGGGATTTAAAACACCTTGGATTTTTGGTTAATCCGACATTTCTTCTTATAATGTTTATTATCCTTATTTTTATTTAATTACCTACTTATGTATTTTATTATTGTGTTTCTTTATAATGAAATTATGTTTATTTAAATATATGTGTTATATGTGATGATGTATTATATTAAACGGGTACGGGAGAGATTCTGATTGGTATGGTGACGAGTCTACCAATCAAAATCACTCTCCCATAAGTGGGCTGCTAGAAGAGATTTCTTTTAGACATAAGCAGTACCTTTTTATAATTATCTGTGTTATGTATGTCTCCTTTTGTAAGTGTCTTTGTGTGTACCTACATTAATTGTTAAACAAAGAAATAAATAAACATTCTTATTTCTAGAATTAGGTACAGCTATGTTATCCTACGCTATCTTTGAAAAGTGGTGCGGTCATGATGGACCATTGCGTGTGCGAACACTACAACTCTATTATTTGTTAAATAGTGTCTATCTATATAAATTCTTAAGAGTGACGACTATTAAAACTACCATTTAAAAAATGTAGAATAAAGAATATTAGGTGCGGTGACGTGGGCTCTTCGCTCGCGTCATACACGACTAAAGGTTATAGAGGACACAACAAGATTCTCGCCTTCTCAAAACTCCTTCTTAAGTTTGAAAAGGACTGGTTGATTAGTACTACGTATTTTGACGCTACATGCTGCGCATTAACTCTTTGTTCCTTTTCTACTGAAAATACATATTTACGATTGTTACAGTTTACGTTAGATAAGTACCTAGCTGTTTGCGTGATATTGATATAATTAGTACAACATACGTCGTTACTAATCTTGTTACTTTATTGACACTAGTTCATTCATTGAACTAGTGTCAATAAAGTAACAAGATTGCATAGTCCCATATTAAAAGAATGTCTTTAGGCTCTCGACGGTGCTTGGTCGCTAGTACCTGCGTTGAACGAGCCGTATTAGATATCTTGATCTCTAATAACTAAGCTGACTGTACGATCTGCAGCGTATTTTGTAGGTATCCCTATCGATACCCACGAGACTAACTTTTTTCAGGAGTAGCATAATAGTTCAGTACATTCGTTCATGGTTGTATTTTATGATTATGACCAATACAAGGAGAAATGAAAAATTAGGTAGGTTGAATTATTGTCAGGTGCTTATATTCAAATTCAACCACAAACCTACTCATGCTACTCTTGAAAAATGTAACTAAAAGTCTGGTGCGGATATATCAGCAGAGATATATTATGGAATAGGGACGGTGTGCGGTGTCAGAATTGCCTGTCAGTTAACTGCATATCCAGTGCGTAAGTTGACGGTTTTATAAACAGCAGGAGAAAGTCAATGGCGTCGTGATCGTGTGTTCTTTGTAATGATTACGAAAGCTAAGCTAGCAAGTGCGCGGTCGATACTCTGATGGGTGATCGAAAATTTTCAACTCTCCTTTCTTCCATGCTTCGGAAGGCACGTTAAAGTGGTAGTTACGGCTGTTGTCGAGGTTTGGTGTCAGGCAGCTGCTGGGCGAAAAAATCTAATGCTAAAACCTTTAGCAGCATATCGATGAAAACCGCTGCACCCACGCTACACTGACCCCAAATAAAAACTGGGAGGGGTAGGAGAAAGAAATATACACAGCAGGATATTAATAATACAAAATTTATTTGGCTGTAAACTTAAGGTAGTCCCATTAAATACTACGAAATCTAGTATATAAATAAAATAGAAACACAATAGAGAAGTACATGTAATAGAATAAGGATTATCTCATAGTTAAATATTGAATTATGTTGGTAAGTGAAAAGAGAACTAGTAATAGCAAATGTAAGGTAGACATAGAAGTGACATAGCATAGTCTAAAAGTAGAAAATAGGAAAATAGAATTACATTAGCAATAGTAATATTAAAGATAAAGCAGTTTTATACACATAGACATGTAAAATGTATTAAACAAAAGCTTCAAAAGCATATTGGAGGAGGCTGAATTATTGAAAATATAAAAAAAATACTACGATAAGTTTGCAGTAAACTTTACTGAGGTTCTATCTAGGTATCTTAGAATTATGGTCAGTACCCTTAGTATGAGTGTATGAGTTTTGATAGTTTTCGAGCTTGATCAAACGTAGTCTCTTTTCATACATTGCCCACTGTTTCTGATAGTTTACGCTAGAGGCGCTAGTGGGCAATGTATGAAAAGAGACGACACGTTTGATCGAGTTCGAAAACTAACAAACTCATACTAGGGCTATAGGGTACGCAGCGAACGAGTAATGCCTATCTAGGTAGTCATTAGAATAAGCGTCGATAGGCTATGGTGACTTATGAGCATAAGTAAGCACGGCTCGATACAAACGTAGTACACATTTTACTCCCCCTATTTCTTTTCCGATCTTTATGATATGACAAAATGTTTTTAAGAAAAATTTAGTTTTTTTTGTTGGTCTTAGAAGAAAAAGAAAAAACTGTGTTTGTACGCTTTTCTTTCTTCAAAATTCCTTATGAATTAAAAGCGATTTCGATAAATTAATAATTTTTTAAAAAAGAATAACGTATTAAGTACATAATATATTAGTTATGGAATAATTTTTGCGTTTACAAACGCTTAAATAACGGGTTTTCCAATAAGAGGTGTTATTTTCAATAGCTTGCTATTTCGGTAGTTGTCACTTTTGAAGCTGTAATTTTTGGACCTTTAACAATTAGACAATACGCGATTAATAAAAATGGAACAATACACGATTCAATAACGCATTGAAATTATTAAAATTCACTATAAAAATGGTGAAAATTTGGCAGCGATGGTTCGTAAAATTAAAACAATTTTGGGTCGCCGTGAAGCACCTTGTCGATCCGCAATACAGAAATTGGTGGAAAAATTCAAGCTGTTAGGACAAGTTAGTGATGTGAAGAATAAAACCCGTGCACGTCGCTCAAGAACAACTGAGAATATTGCTGCTGTAGCCCAAAGTGTTGAAGAAAACACAGGTTTGTCCATACCTCGTCGTTCTTTAGAATTGGGCATTCCAGAAACATCATTAGGTACACCGTATTTTGCATTAAGAGTTGGGTCTTAAGGCTTATAAAGTTCAGTTAACACAAAAACTCAAGTTGGCCGATCATCAACAAGGTCGTGTCTTTGCTGATTGGGTCCTTGAAATGCATGAAAGTGATCCGGAATTTTATCGAAAAATCTCTCGAAAAGATGATCACAATTGGCCACCGAGATCTTGTGATTTAACACTTTCCGACTTCTTCCTTTGGGGCCGCGTGAAAAATAAGGTCTACGCCAACCAGCCCAGCGTCAATTCAAGACCTCAAAGATGGAATTCGTGAAGCTATTGAGGGCATACAGCAGCCACTTTGCGATTTAGTGTTGAAAAATTTCATGAAAAGGATATGGTCTTGTAAGCGTAGCCGTGGTGGCCATTTGGCTGATATTGTTTCCATTATTAATGGCATACCTTCCTCTTTACATTGCAATAAACATCCGACCATTTATATCAGAAAATGCCATTTTTCTTTGAATATCAAAATAACACCTCTTATTGGAAAACCCTTTATTTATAATATTAGAAAAAATACACTGAAAAAAATCGGGAGTGGTCCCCCCTTGACTTTCTCGTGTGCCGGAGGCGACTCGGAGGTTGATGGAGGACTTATACAGGGTGTAAAAGACATGAATAGTCAAACGAGAATCATGTATTCTGCTCACCACCGTGACATTTTTTTTCCTTTAAACTATACCTGGGAAATTGATAGTTACGATTTTATTGAAGGTCAAAGTCATAATTTTTATTTTCATTTTTTTATGAAAACGTATTCTATACGTTATTTCTAAATAATTGTCCAAAGAAACATTATTATTTTTTTTAGTATTTCATAACAAAAATGGCTTCAAAACGTGAGCGTTCAATGTAGCTCACTCGATGCGCACGGACACTAACGAACGGGGCCGCCGTCTGGCAAAATCATCGCGGTTTTGAGAGTTGCGTGCGAGTTGAGCCCTTTACATTGCGCGGTACAATTTGCAATTTTTTTTAACACCAAAAAATAAAAATCATTTCCCAGCAATATTTTTTTTGAAATATGTCTTATTTTGATGTATAGAATACATGGTTCTCGTTTGACTGTTCATGTCTTTTACACCCAGTATTTTGATGTCATACAAGCATGTTAAATTTTGGTCACCCATCCGAGTACCGACCGCGCACTTGCTTGCTTAACTTTCGTGATCGACGGCTCAAAAGTTGATAGAAACCTTATATTTTGATGTTATACACGCATGTCGGATTTGGTTGCAATAAGTTAAAGCATGCTCGAGTTGTATTAACGCACAGACACACACACACACACAGACACAGACATAATTCCAAAATCAGTATTTTTGGACCAAGGGAGGTCCAAAACGTGTAAATCCGTCAGGATCTCGGGGTCGAATTTTTTGACGATTACAAGACTTCCTCTATACTTACTACGTACGTGAAAGTAAAAATCGACCTGCCTCAGGCGGGTCGATATTTTTCAGTGTATTTTTTCAAGTATATTAGTTATAATTACTATAGGTATATTAGAAATATTCTAAAATATCGTATAGAGCTTTTATGAAATAGGCTAGTTAAACGTTTTTTCGTTTTGTATACAGTCAGACGGTACTCGTCGCATAACTATTTTCCAGGCTATATTGCCTGATTGCCATTTTCAGTATGGCCGCTACAACTTTAAGGGGAAAGTACCTACCCCCTGTAAGCTTGTTTTTGTAAATATGTTTTACATTGCCAAGGTACTGCTAAGTTGATAAGCACCTTGGTGTTTGAAGAACTTATTTTCTACATAATACAATAGTACCACCTACTTATTTTTTACTTGCAATATAGGTGTCAAAATTATTGAAAATCTCAAAAAGTATATTTAATAATGATTTTCTTAAAATTTTACAGCGGTAATTGAAGTAATTGCTAATAGATGTTTTGTTACTGAATAGATCGGCTGAACACAAATTAATATTTTCTCTATATTTTACATTGCCAGGGTAGGTCTGTACTGCCAAGTTTATAAGCACCTTGCTGTTTGAAGAAGCCATTCCAGTTACTTATTTTTCACTTAGCTTAGAGCTGTCAAAATTAACGGAAATATTAACAAAAAAGTATATTTATTAATGATTTTCCTAAAAATTTACAACGGTAATTGAAATGGTACAGACATCAGCATGTTGGGTTACCACAAACTGTCAAATTTTCCCAATCGATTATGGACTTTATATTGAATAGCTTTAGGTTGAAAATCGTTTGGAGAAATTTGACAGTTTTGTATAGCCCGACGTGCTGTTGACTGTACATACCTAGTTGCAAATAGAATGTTTTGTCACTGAATAGAATGACTTTTCAGACACAAATTAATATTTTCTCTTTTGAAGAGGGAAGCTAATATTGATGGATAATCGAAGAATGTGACATTTTATTGTAGCCAAGTATTAAGTTATGAAAGGCTGCTCTCAATATTTACATAGCTGGATTGGATGTAGAAGTACATACAAAGAGAATAAAAGTTAACGAACATATTTAAATAAAAATCCATGATTATTTACACTATAACTCATTTCTAGATTTAGACCACCATGTAATCGGCCAAATAATTTATGATTATTGAAGCTACGACCTTTTGTTTTAATGACAACCATTCGTTTAAAACTTTAGACTAATTTCTTCTTGTAAATTTTTGAGTCGAACTCTATAGAAAGTTCTGAATGGAATGTTGGCATATGTTTCTCTTGGGCGTATGTCGTTTTGCATTACAATCATATTAAAAATGCATATTGTATTTGGCATGAATAGGTACAATATATAAACAGATTTGCTTACAAGTTACAAGGTTAGTTTTGTTTAAGTCTGTCAACGACACATATAATAACAAATGAAATGAAAACAAGTATAAGTTTATTTATTTATGGGACAATTACGGACAAAAGATAGAAAACATAATAAATACTCAATATTAAGCAGAAACACTAAAAAAAATCGCAATAAGTATCTACAAATGTCATTGACACACACATCCAACGCTTTTCGATAAAGACAAAACTATCTAGTAGGTATCTCATATACAACATGTAAACTAAATGACCAACATCCTGAATACAGGTGGTTTGGGATCGGCTTCCGAGTTGATTTCAATATTTTTTTTTTGAAAAAAATGTTTTTTTTTTTGATAAAAAAAACAAAAAGTACCCAGAAAATATTGTACAACATTTTCTGGGTACTTTTGTTTTGTTTTCTTTTTTAAAAAATCGTTTGGAAAAAAAAATTATCATGTAAACAAAAGAAAAAGTCTGAAAGTGTGGAAACACGTCATCAGCGGAACCACGCGATGAGTGCCTACTAAGTGTCATATCTTCATGATCCAAGGTCCTACCTATATCCATTGCGCCCACCGCCAATATCTTATATATTTCTCTCACAGATATATCAATCTAAGGAGATCGGTCGAATCGCCGAGTTCATAGGAAGACAGAATGTCGCGATCAGCGGACGGTAATACATAGCATGGTTCTAGTTGAGCATGCCGTAATATACACTATTAATTGCGCGCGTCTTAAGGACTGCGAAGCGTTGAAAGTTAAGCACAGCCGCAAAGGAGATCGGTCGTCAAATCGCTGAGTTACGTATTCACTTGACTTTATCGGAAGGCGTAGTGGTGGAAATGTATGCCCACAGGGCACACACTTGTCGCAAGTTAAATCGCCGGCTTGACCTATCTCCTTGTATTATTAAATCTGTGCTTTCTCTGTAGTTACGTACCTATGTCGTTAATCTACAACATGTAAATTAAATAACCAAAACCCTGAATACAGGTGGCTTGGGATCGGCTTCTGAGTATATATTCTTCTTTTAAATTAATGGCATTCGCGCCACGTAAAGATTATGCATTTTGCCAATGTCAAGTGAAATCTATGTTACTGTTAAAACCCGTTTTAGTTGAAACAGGTTTTCCCTAGTTAAAACTAGTTTTTACAAACTGCATTTGTTTTAACGCATTTTTCCTAGTTAACGCTAGTTTATATTACTTAAAATATTTAAATTTAAGTTGTAACTAGTTCTTACATCGAACTTTAGTTTAAACTAGTAGGTACGTATCAGAGAAACTTGTTGAGGATTGAAAATAAGTTGTATGCTTTTTTAATTTAAACTGGCATTGATTCCCAAAAACAGTGCACTCCGCCTGGTCATAAAAAAATAACCCTAACTAACCTACGATTCACAGAAAAATATAGTTAGGTAGGTAATAAATTACATTACTCCTATGGAAGCCCATATTACAATGTTTGTTATTCCAATGTTATTATTAAAGTCTAAAGCACGAACATTGAAATCGGTAGAAACAGTATTTACTAAAACGTTCGTTAAAACGCATTTTGGCTATTTGCAACTAGTTGTCACTGATATTCATTTTTAAAGAGCCGCTAATTCTATTTGTAACAAACGCATTTAGTGAAAACTAGTTTTAGGTAGAGAAAACGCGTTTCAACTAAAATCGGGTTTTAACTGTGACATATAAGTACAGACAACAGCACGTTGGGTTACCACAAACTGTAAAATTTTCCTAATCGATTATGCACTTTATATTAAATAGCCTTAGGTTGAAAATTGTTTCGATAATTCAAAATTGTTTCGGAGTGGATTTTGTGCAGTGAATTCGTTCAAATTTCGTGTTGACGATTAGTTATGAGGAATCATTGAAATAAAGGTTTTGTGGTCTGTTGCCACGCATTTCTTTCCAAGCACTCCCTAGATGCATTAAAATGTGTGATGCACATATTTTAATGCAAACATCAAGAACTTGAGCGACACAGCGGGAAAATATCAAAATGTAGTGAATTTCCCAGCTTGAAATTGGCAGAAATGTTGTTCTCCTAATAAAACTACTAATTGCCATTTAATAAAAGAAGAAGAAGAAGAGTATTATAGCATCACCGCATATCTCCTAATGGGCGTCCTAGAAGGCGACTAATCGATCAGCAAAGGGGTAACGGTCATCTTAAGCTCCGTCCACCAATCCGCATTTGCAAGCGTGGTGAAATACTGCCTAAACCTCCTCCGATGACAAGGATCTTGTGTCCCAACCAGCTAAACGTCAATAATTATAAATCTATGGTCCCAACTGTGGGTCGAATTATAAAGGATTGTTGATTTTTATACAAACAAAAAAAAAAAGTACAACTTAGTGCAATCGGTCGTAAGTAGTAGGTAAAAATACATAGAAATAGTTAATTATAGAATAATTATTTATTGCAGATCAATTTAAAACAAGAGATGTAACCACATTATATTTCGAATATTGCTTGGGTCAAGATGTGTTTTCTTCTTCAGGTTTCGGTAATTAAAGGTGGAAAAAAGAACCCAAGCCTGCTTCGGCTGCCTCTGAAAAATTAAAAACACAACAATTAGTTATTACAAATATTTATTTGGCTAGTGACATTTTATACAGGGTGAGTTTTTTTTTTCAGAAAAACTCTTAGGAACTGTGATATTAATTTTAGATAAAATAAAAATTGTGTTTAAAAAAAATTTTGAAGATATCGGATTTTATGAAAACAATTTTTTTTTTGTTATTTCGATTGTATATCACTATACAAACAAAAATTGTATGGAGACCAGGTCTAAAGTTGCTAGAAGTTGTTGGAATTAACGTTTTAGTTTTCTTTATTAGTTAAACTTTAATAGTTTTGTTTAGTAGTAGAAACTAACTGGCCGATTTTCAAATGAAAAGTAAAGAAAATAAAAAGGGGTTTTGGCGGGTAATCATGGCGTCTGGATGTCGATCTTTATTTCGATAATTCAAAATTGCTTCGGAGTGGATTTTGTGCAGTGAAAGTGGTGTCGTTTTGTTGCATAAGCATCCGTGTTGACGAACAGTTATGAGGAATCATTGAAATAAAGGTTTTGTGTATGTGGCGTTGAGAATTGTATAGTGGTTGGAAATCCCACTATACAATTCTTATCAGTCACCATCATGAGGTCTGTACCATGCATTTCTCGCCAAGCACTCCCTAGATGCATTAAAAAGTGTGGCACCCACACTTTAATGCAAAAAATCAAGAAAGAAGATGAAACAAAAGACTTGTCTGTATGGGCTAGATCCCTTTGCCGTCCCGTAACAGAGAAAATATAACCAAAAAAAAAAAGAAAATAAAAAGCATTCGAATTTTAAAATGTTCCGAATGACCCGAAAAAAAAGTCACCGCTATTATATACAATAGCTATCTTGCATTTGTGTTTCTCTTTAGCTTACTATCAAATGGGATGGTGTTATTTGTTGGCTATGTTTAAAAATAGTGCAAATATCGTTCACTCTAATACACCTATGTTTATAATAATAAAAATATTTTTATTTCAGGTAATGTTTCTACATTCAACGGGACGGCAGGGCAGGCAATTGGTCACAAATTTGTTTTAGCGAATTCCATTGAAAAAAAATGTTCCGCAAAAACAAGATTAAGTTTATGTTCCTTCAGTTGATCTCCAACCAGCGGGATCCTCCCTAAATTACTGGCCTGAAAGTTAAATTAACATTATACTTTGGATCTATTTACGATGAAGAGACATCGTAAATAGATCTAAAGTTTAATCTTCCTTCTACCCTGCTCCCAATTTATTTACGGTCGGTGCAGTGTGTCTTGTTCTCAACATACTGCTTTTGTCTTAGGATTTGATTTTATTGCCGGCTGCCTCTTTGATACCATTCCTCTTTGGTTATGCTATTTGAAATTATTTGGTTTGTTAGTGGATATTCGTCAATTGGCGAGTAACCTTCAGGTGCGATGTAGGATTGACCTCCAGGGTCTGTACAGGATTCAAAAATGCCCTTGTTGCCTTTAACGACATCCACGGTCTGGAAAATATAAGATAGGTAGGATGAATCCTATTCAAGAGCGGGGCCGTGTAGGCCATTATGTTTTATTCATCTCAAAATGAACAATTCTTCTACCACACATAAGTAGGTGCTTCTATAGCAATTGGGTTCAAAATAAACCTCCAACCGAAACTTCGCCATAAAGGGCTTAGGTGGATACCAATGTACCGATAGTTCTTAGTGGGAAGGACCGCGGGGAGTCCCACACACGCCTTGCATTGCCTAGCAAGCATGCGGTACAGTCCGAAAATGGATTTTTCACTGTCATAAAAATGACCATAGATATAAGATGACAAGAATCGAGGAAGGGATACTCAAATGCTTCGGTCATGTAGACAGGTTGTGTGAAAGTATATTGATAAAAAAGACATATGAATCGGAAGTGAACGGAGATGGACGAAGCCTTAAGCGAACGTTTATCGATCAAATCGAAGACGTCATCAAAAGGGCCATATATGAGAACTGATGAAAGTAGATAAAGCGAAAGAAATATGCAAGGATCGTTGCAAGTGGAAACAAATGATGTTTGCCTACTTCTTTGGGAAAAAAGTGACCTTATGTATGTAGATGTTATAGTCAAAGGTCAATATGCATTCAAACTCCGGAATAGATTCCGATTTCGGTCCTTGACTGATGTAGATTTAGTCAAACCTAGTTGAACCTACGTATTACCTAGTTGAGCCTTTGTACGTAAGAGCTGTGGCAGAGCGGGACCTTCTGATACAAGCAAATTTTATACTACCAGGAGAACTAGGAGATCCCATCCATTGTTATCATAATGTTACAATTGGATAATGAAATAAGCTCGGTTTGGCTGGCGTTGCTTTAACTTCTATAGTACCTATATTTTTGTGTAAAACTAGATGACAAACATGCCGATGGCCCACCTGGTGATAAGTGGATACCGTTGCCTATATATAAACACCTACAATTACAAGAAAAAAACAATATTGCAGGTGCGTTGTCATCCTGAGGCTTAAAATGAAATGCTTTCCATGACCTGTAATCAAACTGGCTACCTCTCCCTTCCATCCAAAACACAGCAAACATTTTAATGTAGCCCTAACTACCACCGATGTATCAGCCTATCGGTCGTCATAATAATATAAATGAGCAGCATTATTGGGCTCAGACAGTTAGTGATGGTCAGTCCCTCATTAGTTAACAGTTCCGGGTTAACTCGCGTCAACCTTCGTTCCTAGTCGATGGATATTTAAAAGAATAGTATTTGTTACACTCACCGACTCCTGACTCGATTGCCTTTTTGCCTCCATCAAAAACGTCTTTGGCTTCTTTCGCGATGGGTTTTGCGAGATCTGCTGGGTTGGGGGCTGAAAGTGCTGTAATGATAGAAAACAAGATATAAGTTGTATTTTTTTGACAAGCATATGGCCCCTCTGGAGGTTAGCAGTCACCGTAGGATGGTTGCATCACTGACGTGATGTCATCACTTTCCTACCCTACTGCTCCCAATTTATTTGGGGTCGGGCAGTATGCCTTGATATCGACAATCCTGCTTAAGGATTTGGCATTACATTTTTACGGTCGTGTGTCTGACACCAAACCTCCTTGGGAACGACTACTCTTTCGACAGCACCCGGGACCATCAGCTTAACGTGGCTTCCGAAGAACGGAGGCTTTCCTAATTGATTTTGGATTTGAAAAATTTTTGGTCACCCATCCGAGTACCGACCGCGAACTTGGTTGCTTATTTTTCGTGATCGTTACGAAGAACGCACGACCGCGGAGCTATCGACCTCCTCATACTCCGTGTAGTATAGGAAAACACTTAATTTTTCCCTGCCATTCCGAAAAGTTTTCACAACTCGATTTCACAGTTGAAGTTATAGTCATTTACCTATTAATATGTAGTTATGAAGAAAATGATTTATGTTGTACACCGCCCGATATAACATGTGAAGCCCTTAACGTTATGGAAAGTTTACTACCTGGAAACTCCATGGAAAAATATCTATTAGCGTACCAAAATTTCATACAATGGCAAAACAACAAGAATACGCTTTTTTCAGAAAATGTTTTCATGGCATAGTACAAACTTAGCTCATTGTGGTGTATATGTTACGGCAAGTGTCATTAATTGAAAATTATTAATAATTACCAACAATTTTTAATAATTACAAAATTGAAGTCAAAAGTAATTAATTATTTACTTTTACCGGTTATTATTAATAATAAACTTTGTTGATAATTATCCTTACTAACGCTGTGGCTGAGTGATGGGTAGGCTAGGTTTATTTTTTTTATGACCAGGCGGAGTGCAATGTTTTTGGGAGTGTAGTGTTTTATGCACCTATATGGCTAAGTGATGATGGGTAGGTTAGGGTTATTTTTTTTACAGTTATCATCACATTTACCACATCAAGAGGTAAGTATTAATAATTACTGGTTATTATTAATAATAACCATAGTTATCCATATTATAGTAACATATATACAAAATGTTAAAATCACAGATTTTAAAAAGTACAGTCCTAACAAAGAATGGAATGGACTTAAAAACACTCTAATTTGTCAGATATCTAAAGATTCTATCCGATGGATTTAGAAGCAAAAAATTAAAAACGATCATCGTCTGACGATGCTGAAAAAAATATAAAAGATGCTTTTAAAACTAGAAAAAATACACTGAAAAAAAAGTCGTCCTGCCCCAGACGGGAATCAAACCCAGCATCTTCCGTAATCTGGGCGGCTGCGTTAACCACTACGCCACCAGGTCGATGCTGGGTTCGATTCCCGCCTGGGGCAGGTCGACTTTTTTCAGTGTATTTTTTCTACGTTAAAGGTCTTATCATAAGGATTTTAAAAATAAATAAATTTATAAAAACTTAAAAACCCGCCTGAATAAAAAGACAATTAGTCAAATGAAAAGATGGAAACAAGATCAAATATTAAAAGCAAACTTAAAACATGATGATGGTAGTTATTAGAACTGTTGTTGAACATAGTAACATGATCAGATTAGAAATAGGGGTATTGGAACGTTTTCTCTATTTGGTATCTAAAAAAGACAATATTTTATTTTTATGACTAGGTAATTTGTTAAATGCTAATAATTTACCTGGCGCGTTAGCAGCTGGGGCGGTTCCTGAAATTGAAAATCAAGAAGTATATTAGGTTACCTTGTCGCATTGGATTAAAAGTATCTAAAAACAAAACTAAATATTCCTCGCTAGACTTCAATCAGCTATTGAATTTTTTTTACATATATTATATTTTAATACCTTTTTTTCTTAAAAAAACTTACCACTAGCAGGTGCCGGTGCCGCCGCCGGGGCGTCAGCGTACTGTAACATAGAAAATATAAAATATTCAACATTTACATCAGTAAAAAAACTAACAATAATGAACAGGTTTGAAAAAAGACTCAGTAGTTACAGGGAAAGTACCCTTAATATGAGTGCCCTGCTTGAAATCTAAAGCTGTTTGATCAAACATAAATTGCTTGAAGACATTTACTCGATTGTAAATTCTTCTTCTGCTTCATAATTTTATAAGCTAACATACTGGTACTGCATGAATCCAATGTCTGGGGAGTCTCTCACATAGTATCAATACACATTGAATAGAATAAGTTTGTTTTGTTAATTGTATTTTGTGGCTATGTGAGAGAGAAATAATAAATTATTATTATTATTATTATAATTATGGCTTCGTTTTAGCATTTAGCTAATGTCGAGTGAAAATATATCCTAAGTGACATTAAATTGTACGGTAGACCAAGTTAAAAATACAGTATCTTAACAAGAACATGGGAGAAAACTCCTCGATTGTAGGTCCTGCGGTGCAGAGCTTTCTATTTATAGGTCTAATTACATTAGACATAAAAAAAAATAATAGAAAAATATTTTATGGGTAACTACTTTTTTTTAAATCAACTCAGAAGCCGATCCCAACCTACCTGTATTCAGGGTTTTTGGTTATTTAAATTACACGTTGTATAGTAGTTGTTAAGCAGCTATAATAGTTATTTATTTATGAAAATTGAAAGCAATCACAGTAAAATGCCCTAAATAAATTAGTGATAAATGTAACAAAAATTTTAGTTTCGAAATTTTACAAATAAATAAAAAATATATGATTGCTACTTACGATTTGTGCGATGACCGCAAGGACAACGAAAAGACAAAGAACTTTGTTCATTTTGGGAGATTTTAAATTATTTTACTTGAAACTAGTTAAACGCAAATATTCTGCTAACGGCTAAGCTAACACTGGTAGGTTATATACACAACATGTGCCTTTTGTAACAATCCACAACAATAGATAAGAAATATATTAGTCTAATGGTGTCCAAAGTGGACAGGAATTGAAAATTCGTTAGAGTGAACACAAAGAAAAGAATAATTTGCAGTATTTAGTCATTCATTGTTCAAGTGTGTATTTAGTGGAGTCGAATTAGTTAGGTATGAGCTAAATTAAATTTAAGTAATGTAGGTTCCAGTAGATATATTAAAATTATGATACTTATATTGACTGTGTCTGTGTAGCTAGGAAAACTGCTTAGGTTTTGAAATGCAGTAATGATACCCGGCTTATTAGACATTTAAAGAACTCGAGTCCTAAAATTTTAATTCCGTAGACTCGTCTCAATTTTACAAGACTCGGTTTACTGACTAAACTCTGAGTTTCGAGTCAAGTTTCAGTCATTTTACAAAGACTGTATCGTTAAAATCAGCAGCAGGCAGTTATTGATAAAGGCCAGCTGATTTGTGTTGATTATTGATTTATTACTTATCACAATGAGCAAGAACCACTTGAAATGTGCAGGGTGCCCAAATCCTATTACCGATAGAAGATATTTATGCTGTTGTAGTTGTAAACAGAATTATGATTTATTGTGTGCGAATGTACCTGAAAAGCGCTTTTATAATACATTGACGGGAGAAAAAAGAGACGCTTGGGAGTGTGCTTTGTGTATAAACAAACAACCAAAAACAGATAATTCAGACACTCCAGTAAGGCCTGAGGGGGACAGAATCACGGCCCGCAGGGGGGCGGCAGTGGTCTCAACAAGCCCACCGCTGGACATTTCTATGGCAGACATTGATTGTGGTATGAATGCAAGCAGCTTAAGTCATGGAACTGTTGCTGAGTCGACGAGTTTCACTGATTTTATTATAGAAATGCGGTTGCTTCGTGAGGAAATGGTAGCAAGTAGACTTCAGATGAAGTATTTAAGTGAAACTATGTCCAAACTTACGTCAAGAATGGATGCTTGTGAGCAACATATAAGTAAACTCGACGGGCGCGTAGAAAAATTGGAGCTTCAAACTAGCACCGCCGTTGCCTACTCCACGAATGAGAGTTCACTGCTTTCATCTATAGACCAACTGAAGACTGAACTCACCGAGCGTGACCAAGAGTTACTGCTGAATGATATTGAGATTTCGAGGTGATTAGATTTAAAAAACAATCAGGTTTTAGAAGAGGTCATAGTACGTCAACAGCTCTCTTGGACGTTGTTGATAATATACTAGCTTCCCAAGATGAGGGCAAGGGAACCATCTTGACTCTCCTCGATTTTTCTCGTGCTTTTGAAACAATAAATATTTCGTTACTCCTATCCAAGCTCTCATATTATGGTTTTGACAACTCAGCTATAAGGTGGTTTGCAAGCTACCTTAGTGATCGTTTGCAATTGGTTGAGATTTCGGGCAGTGACGGTGCAAAATATATGTCTGCTACAATGCCCGTTACAAGGGGTGTCCCTCAAGGTTCTATTCTTGGTCCTATACTTTTTGCGCTATATTGTGCCGACATTGTTAATAACTTCGCAAACCTCCAACATCACTTCTATGCTGACGATCTCCAGTTGTACATATCATTTGAACCTAAAGATACAGACCTTGCCATTAAAAATATGAACGATGCTCTTAGTCGTATAGCTTGCTGGTGTGAAGCGAATAGTTTGGTTCTAAATGCGTCAAAATCTAAGTTTCTTATCATTGGGTCTAAACTTGTTATTGGTAGAATTATCTCTTTTAATCCAACCATTCGGATTGGGGGAGTTGCTCTAGACAGAGTCCGTGAGGCTCGTAATCTGGGACTGTTATTTGACGACTCACTGCGGTTTGAAAGCCATCTACTGCAAACTGTACGCAATTGCTTCTATAGACTTTCTGTGCTTTACAAAATGCGGAATTATATTAGTGTGGACATCAGGGTCAGATTATGCGATGCACTGATTCTTTCTAAATTAAATTATGTTGACACCGTGTTCGGTGCTTGCCTACTGGCACGTTCTAAAAAACTACTCCAACGTGTTCAAAATGCTTGCATTAGATTTTGCTATCCTATTCCACGTCGAGCACATATCTCACCGTACATTAATAAGTTTGGATTCCTTAATATGGCATCTCGGCGAACTCTTCATTTTGCCACGCTATTGTTTGGGGTTATAAAGAACCATAAGCCAGTTTATTTATATGAAAAGTTAACTTTCTCGAAGCGAAAGAGACTTACTTCACACTTGCTTCTCAAGCAATATAAGACGGCTGCCTTTCGTGGCAGCTTTCGCTATGCTGCCACGAAATGTTGGAACAACTTGCCCCCGCCCATTAAAAACTCAACATCAGTTCGTACTTTTAAAAAATCACTCTTCAAACATTTATTGGACCTGCAAAGATCCTATCCGTAGGTGGTCGTCTTATAGTGCTTGACTATTCTTTATTATTATTATTTATTCTTATAATCTTTTATTGTTATTATTAAGTATTATGTTTGATTATTATTATAATATTTATTTTATTTTATCTTGTAACCCTTCCAATATAAATTGTGTTCTGTCTACAATAGGGTAATAAACGTTGTGTAAGTGTTTAAGCACTTCGCATGTATTTAAGTTTTAAACAACTTGAGGTTTGGACGATTGGCGCGCGCTGCACTCTCTATTGGTGCTACGGAAGACCAGCGCTGTGACCTATTTGGTTGCAGCAGATGCTGAGTGGCGACCATTTGGTTATAATTTGTGTAACTTTGTTTAGTAAACCGCCGAATTAATTGTACTTCTTAATCTTTAATTTATAACCAATAAATATCATTTCATTTCATTTCATTTCATTTCATTTCATTTCATTTCAAAATAGTATCTACATTATATTAGTCTTAAAAAGAGCACGAGGTTTCTTCAAACTGTACAATTTCGATGATGATAACCTAAATCTTATTTTTTGTTCGCATTAATAGACACTCTTATTTTTTAAGATAGGGAGGTACCTGTCTGGGTGATGGTTCTCAATAAAAAAAGTTCATGCAAAAAGCAAAAAAAAAGAAGAGTGAAAACAGTTTTCATTCTCCTGATTGAGCAGGGCGTTTCTAGATAGGCGTTTGCGTTGGCTATATCACTAATCGGAACGTAGGCGGAAGCTCTAGCTACTAGCAGATTGGGATCATCATAACAGCCTTTGTAATTCGACCCACTGCTGGGACACAAGGCCTCTCCTTGTCACCGAAGGAGGTTTAGGCAGTAGTCCACCACGCTTGCCCAATGCGGATTGGTGGACGGAGTATAAGGTGACCATTACTCCGTTGCTGATCCATTAGTCGCCTGCTATGACACCCATTGGAGAATATGGGGTGATGCTATTCTACTCTGCCGGCATCACACGGCTGGGATTGGGGTATAATAAAGTTTTTATCTATCTATCTAAAACTTTATGACAATAGCGCCAATAGTTTCAGAGATACCACCTATATGTCATTTTATTTGTTTTGGTTAGACCTATTTGCAAGATTTTCTAAATACTAAAACATGTAGGTACCTTTACTTAAATGATCGGAGGATCTACCTCAGATCATATAAGTAAAGCCTACCATACAAACCTACAAATTTTAAAAGGTTTTCATATTGATCTGAGGTGTAAGGGAACTAAAAATGTTACTAGACCACTATGGATGGCAATGATGTTAAAAATTGTAGAATTTTAATTTAAGGCGAGCATTACACAAATAGCAACTATAAAATAATGAAATTATTTTATTTTACTACCGCGGAACCCTAAATTGCTGAATTATACGTAAATCAGCCTGAAAGAAATTAATGGCCGAAGTTATTTACTATGCAAATATTCCGATATGAACAACAACTTTAACGGGGCCATTAGTCTTAGCTGTTTGAATTTGTATGGTTATTTTTCAATAGGCCGGTACTTATTTTATGACGTCATTATACTATACCAAATGGTATATTTTTCCTTTACGACGCATGTGAAGTTTAGCTAACATATTATGGCGGTCGAACTGCGTCTAATGTTTTTTGTTCACTCATTTTCATGGGAACTCTTGCCCACTTCACCCGACGTAGAATAAGATTTTTTTAAAATCTTTCAAGACATTTAATTACAAATATTTGTCTATTCAACATAGCATTTTAAATGTAGATTGTACATACTTAAGAATATCTTTTCGTATAAATATATTATTACCGTTGTGAAAATAGTTTAAATGATAATTTAAATAGCAAATATAAGTATAATACCTGTAGTAAAACAAAATAATAATACTTACTTTAATAAAAGACTCGTTAATGAAGGTAAGTTTCAATAACAGTTTTGTAAGTACATACAGTATTCATTGTTTCTGGGGAGGAAAAGAGGGTTTATATTGTGTAACATGGTTTCTCCCAAATGAGGGCTTAGATTGTGTAACATCCGATTGTTATTTAGTTTTTTTTTTGTTTAGAAGGTATATTGATCAGGAGTGGTCTTAGGTATGATTCAAGAACATTTGTTGAGGATCATCAGCTCGTCTATAGTTTAAAAAGGGATCTGAGGGCCTACCCAATTGACCAATCGATTGCGTTAAACGACTAACGAAAAGAATATAGGTAATGTGGGCATGAAACTGACGTATTAGTGAGAAAGCTCTATGGTGACTGCCGTATCAAATCCAACTCCAAATGTCGTATGAGTAGTAGTCAAAAATAGTCATTTCGTTCGATAGAAAAGTTGTATCCTTTGCCTCTTGTCTAGGCCCTCTGAATAGCAGTTCTGGTCGATTAAAATTAGGTACCTATGCTGTAAATTTACTGTTACAGCATCATCAACTGCCAGTAAAAAGCTGGTGGTCCATCTATGTAACCCTAGGGAAATCAATAAGTACTTTCCGGTGTGAGTGGCGAAAGTTGGCGATCGCGGGTCGCTGTCGTAGTGTGCCTTGGCAGGATGCCTGGAGTGGATGTTTAGTAGTAGGGGGCATTACCTTCGAGTCCCATATACAGTTCTATCGTACTGCAGTAATGATGCGTAAATGCATTCCACTTGTCCGAGAAGAAAAGGGCAATCAATAAGATGGTAATTTTAACAGAAAACCTAAGTGACGGTGGTAATAGCAGTATTGTTTCGTCACCAATTATGTCGTGATTCTTTAGGTATGGAGCTGTGTAATGCCTTTTTTGGGCACAGGGTGCACAATTTTATATCAAGATAGAACATTCCTTGAGGAATAAGAAAACGTATCTAAAGTATTTAGCAAAGTCCAATTAAGAGCTTTTTCATTCTTTCCATATTCAAAGTGGCGCAATTGGTAATACAGGACAAAACTTGTTAGCACACCATTTTAGCGCCAATGCCGCCACTTTATAATTGTATTAATTAAAAATATCATGATTATTTTATTTTGCCAGAATTATTTAATATTAAGAACATTGTTTATACAGTCTGGAAAGAAAAGGCGATGAGTAAGTAATTTATAAAGTGCAAATATTAATTTCATATATTTTGTTATTGATAAAGTAATCGTTCTGTATTGGATGATGACATAAATTTTGTACTTACCAAGTTTTATAAACCTTTAAATATAGGTTTTTATCCTTAACAAATGGTATTTAGTTTCGAACGTGGTACGTACTATAACATTGTCATGTTATAGTACCATCGTCTCTATTACTGGCAATATTTTTAAAAGTAAATAATCATACAAATTCAAAATTACTCATGTCGTTTGGTTCATTTTCGAGCTATTTGACTCATTCTATTGCTGACCGTGTCCTCTAGGACACGGTCATGTTTTCTAAAACACAAGTTACTCGTACAAGGGTCTAGTATCTTAGCTTGGCCCATACTAAAATTATATCAAGGCACGATAAAATTGTAAGTAGCTTTTGAGAAGCCTTTTATATTTATGTGCATCAGTTTTAAATGTTTTATTGTTCAGTTTTTACAGTGTATTTTATATTCTTTTCAGAGTGCCTTATATCTTCTTTATATCTACCTTTTATGTACCGTATTATTTAACACTACCAATAACATAAATAGAGACGAAAACGTGTCTCATTCCTGGACCATACTAGCAGTGTTGGACCCATAGACGACACAACGTTACAAGTTAAATATCCAACTAAAGTTCATGCTATCTTGTTCTTGCAATAGCATCAAGTGAGATAATCTCATGATGATGATGATATCTCATTTCTATATCAAACGGTCCAGAAATAGAAGTTTCTGTCAGGCTTTAAAGAAGTGTGAAGAAGCATCTTGTGGGTCGCCAATGAGGGTGGCTGGCTGGTGGAGCGCGAACACTCTATTTTAACTTCGATGCCATTACGTGGAAGGGAGTCAGTTGCTAGGGTTTTTAATAAACAAATAATTTGTAACGAGGGTAGGTATTTATTGTGCGCTACAAATTACACAAACTCCATATTTTATACAAACCATTACATTTTTTATTTTAAAACCCGGCTACATGCTCAATTTTATTTGTACAAGTTTTGTTTTTACAAGCAAACATGTGCGTCGAGACGGCGAAACGGTTTACTGTGCCCGTAGGGTAAGTTTTTTCGTTTTAAAAACATTACTATTGTAGTTGCGTTAGGAGCTCAATTTGTATGGAAAACATGATTTGCGCTTCTTTCCGCTAGGGGTGCTATTCACGTTTCCTATACAAATCGAGCTCTTAACGGAACCAATAGTTGCGTATGCTACACGAAAAAAATTACACTACGGGTACTGCACAAATAACTTGCATGAAACGCTAGTTGGTGCAACATTGATTTGCACATTTAAGGAGTACGTGAAAACGGTACATTATAAACATGCGCAAAAGTTTGTGCAAATAAAATTGCACACAATAACAATAATACGCCATAGAGTTTTTTCCGCCAATGTTTGCACAAACCGTTTGAGCATGCAAGTCGCTAAGTATCATGTAATATAGTTTTTACACAAACCGTTTGCACATGCAAAATTGCGCGTGTATCCGGACTTTTTATTTATATTTTTACAGAAAATGTAATGTCGGGCCTTTTTTTAGCCACTAATACACACAAACTTCGAAATAGTTCGATGTACCTATAATATCGCAGTCATATCGTACAGCACGCTGTTTTACTTACAAAACGGCGCGCCGGACTGTAGGGTGTGCAAGTAGTGGTCATAAGCAAAAATAGCCTCTACCCACCAATAATAAGAGATCTCCGTTCGATTATACTTACATACTAATATTGATAGAATCCACTACGGATTTATCGACGAACGTTTTTGTTTAGTTAACCATTCAAACACACTACAATCCGGTGCGCCGTTATGTAACACGGCGTGTACGAAATGACAACTGCCAACGTAATTTTAAGGCAATATTTTTAGCTTTTAGATTTTGGTCAGATCGAATTTCTAGATTTTTTAACACACTAAAATGTACAAATTGTGAAATGTTCTCATACTAATTTGAACGCTGTGATAATCGATCGAAATAAATGTTAAAATAAAATAAATGTTACTCCTTCATTCATCCTCTTGATTAACGAGCAACAATAAGTAGCCACAACATATATGCAACCTTATTTTGTTATCCATGAGAGTCACAAACGTCAAATCGGGGTAAATTCATTGCTTGTTGAAAAATCAGTCCTAAGTATATTAAATAAACCTATTAGTTGATGTAACATTTACGTCCTTAAAGTTGTTACTATCGTCCAACTTTGTCATAGGGATTTGTAGCAGTGCTGTGATGTACACAATAGTGGACGCAGCAATCCTGAACATCATCTTTGTATCATAGTGGAATATTCCGAAGATGGATGCCTTTGTATCCCGCACTTCAAGAGGTTGGAGAATTCTTTTCACCATTTTAAGAATGTGATCTGAAAAAAAAAGACTGCATTTATACATGGTACACATACATCGCTTTTGTTGTTCTAGAATACCAATAAATGGGGAAATGGGGACACAAGTATAGTTTGTTTTATACCTGCATGTTTTTTTTTCATAGAAAGCGTTAGCAAATACCTCCATTCCACCATGGTAAGCAGAAGTGGAGTCCAAATTCAAAGATAACTATACCCTGTTCCAATTACGACGTCATTTTTGACAGATAGCTACGTTAATGGAATGTAGCTGAGACTGACTGCTCTGAGACGCAACCAAAATTTCAAATAAAATATTGCATGCATTCTTGAGTAAAACAAACACAATGCTATTTTTCCGCGGTAAATCACAGGTCATATTGTGAACAAACACTTTTTTTAGGGGTATATTTAAAGTTTTTTGTAATGCTCCAAAACTTCACATAACTATTTTTATGTGAAGTTAAGAAATATCTTTTTCATCCCACCACCTCGGAAAGTGTAATTTTGCGCTTCGAAATCTGGCTGGAAAATTCTATTTTATTCGCTTGAGCGGCAAAGTAGATTTGAATTTAGAACATCACATATAATGAGTACTCAATATAATTGTAAATTCAAAACGTCATTAAACCTATTTAATGTAACCTCTATGGTGCCAAATTTATGATTAGAATGAAGATTATTTTGTCATTTCCTCGCTGAGGTGGGATGAAAAGTTACGTATTGCACTCGAGTGGAAAGATTTTTCACCTTGTGCTCGTTTGTTTCCCTCGCTGACGCTCAGGATTCTAATTTAGAATCACTCGCTGCGCTCGTGATTCAACTTTAGAATCCTTCGCTTGCTCGGTCATCCAAATCGAGCACGCGGTTAAAAAGGAACTTTCCACTCTTGTATAATAAATAACTATTATTCTTTAGAGATAGTGCAGTGACCTAAATTGATCGTTTATTTTAGGAACATATTCGATTACACTGTATGAATATTATTGAATCGAATTTAAAACAGAACATTAAACGAGCTTTCTAGGTGTTGCGCTGGTAACAATTAAAAGACTTCGAGCATTCGGGGAACATACTTAATAAAAAGATGAATTGTGAACCTAAATCTTCAATGTCCGATATAAAAATTCAGGAATCTTATTACTAGTTTGAAGGCTTTTGACCTAACTTGTTTGTTTATTGCCATCATCTGACTTCAGCCAGAACGGAGGAAAATCAAACTTAAAATGTTTTCTTATTTATCCAAGCAGCAAAGGCGCATTTAGTTGCGTTTGCCATCGACGTCTTCAAGAGGTAATTGAAATATTGGATTGCCATACTATTGGCCATGTGATGCAGGCAGAGTAGAATAGCACCACCCTGTATCCTCCAATGGGTGTCGTAGAAGGCGACTAATGGATCAGCAAAGGGGTATAGATCACCTTATACTCCGTCCACCAATCCGCATTGGGAAAGCGTGGTGAACTCCTGCCTAAACCCCCTTCGATGACAAGAAGAGGCCTTGTGTACCAGCAGTGACTCGAATTATAAAGGCTGTTATGATGATGATGATATTACTGTATTGCAATGTAAGGTGATTCCACAGCCTATTCCATAATATCCTTACTGATATTATCCCCATCGGACTTTTTGTTACTTCTATTATGAGTAATCATTAGATTCATAGTTAGATTTATAACTAAGAGGAGCTGAATATGTCCAATGACTAGATTTATCCACAAACCTATTCATGCTGCTCATGAAAAAGGAAATTTTATGATTGATCGGTGCAGTTCCCGCTCACTATATGGAAGCCACCTTTCTCATCTCGTGGATGTCGAAAGAGCCGAATGAGGTATATTTTTTTTATGTTACATAGAATAAGCGTTTGACCGCAATCACGCCTGATGAAAAGCGATGATGAGGCCTAAGGTAGTACACGCTCGCTTAGAAGATGCTTGTTCACTCTGGCCTTAAAAATGTCCAGATACTGATCCGGGAAAACAGACCTCTGCAAAAATTTTCGCTCCTTAGCTGTTCGCATAATGAAAGCGGAAGCAAATCGCTTCGTGCGAATTGGAGGAATGTCAAGAACATAGGGGTGAAAGCCCTCGCCGCGCCTAGTCGTCCGTTGGTAGAAAGGGGCAGGTCAAATTATGTAAATTTTCCGCACACTCTCCGAAATTTAACCGATAAAACCGAGAGGCTAGCCACACAGAATATTCTGAACATCTTGGAGAACATCACAAGAAGGGGTCACTGGCACGGTGGCGAGTAGACAACCCAAAACAGCATTCCTCGGGAAGGAGAATATTGAAATGTCAGGATAGAATATCCTTCCTCGGTAATGAGAATGCTGGCTATAAAACTATGACAAAACCGATAGCAGTGTGGTGTGGTAACATATTTCACCGACCCCAAAAAATTTGAGACTAGGGCATACCCTAGTATGATTTGCAATATTGCATCATGAAATTAAATTTATGCAGCGTGAATTTTTCAAGCGAGCCTGCAGGGCCAATTCCTAAACTGACTTTTTTTTTCAAAATCATTGGGTTTGAATCCTGGCAAGGATTATTGATTTTTCAAAAATCCAATGATGCAGTTTTTGTTTTCATCAAATCGGGCTTGTGACTCCTATGAGCATCTTTCGATATTCCTTATAGTTTAGGATTTGGCCCTTAAGGCCCACTTGAAAAATTTATTCTGTATATTATATCACATACCTGAGTTGGCGTGGGTAAGCTGAGCGTAAACACATATTAACTTCGTCTGCTCAATGTTTTTCTCGAAGAAATCAATATGGACACTCACTGCCACGAAATACGACCATATTGCTACAATCCAACTGACAGACATCAATTTGTTGATAATGCCATAGCCCTAGAAAAATAACTATGTGGTAAGAAAATACAGCCAAATTAAAAACACTCCGCTTTTTTTTCTTCGACTGGGTACTTAGCTCGAGATTTCACGGAACCCCCAACAGCTAAGGGACTGGGCATTTGCTGGATATCTTATTATTAACTGTCGTATCATAATGATGCTAAAAGTCTACAAACAGGAATAACCTCAGATCATATAAGTAAATGATATGTACCCGTAGTGTAAGTTTTTAGTATAAAATACGTAACTATTGTTATGCGTTAAGGGCTCAATTTGTATGGGAAACGCTTCTTTCCGCTAGGGGCGCTATTCACGTTTCCTACACAAATCGAGCTCTTAAGTCAAAAGTTACGTATTTTAAACGAAAATACTTAGGTACACTACGGATACTGAGGGAATAGGTTTGTTTGAAATCAGGAACAGGAATCAAGGAACACCTGGAAAGTAGTTTGTTTGAAATCGGCCCGGCCTATGCGGTGCGTAGACTGTCCATGTCCATGCTATGCGTTTGTAGTGAGGATAACCCTGTGTATTATAAATACAAAATTGTGTTTTTTTATTTGTCACGCCATGTTGACGTCTTAGTCACTGCACTTGTGGCGTAACTATGCAATGTGGGGCCCGTGGCGATTTTTTTGAGTGCATCTTTTGTAGTCGATTGGTCTCCATGAGATACTCATAAAGTTTTATTAATTTTGAGCAATCCTTTTAAAATAAAAACAAAAAGCACCATCAAGTTGCATAGCATCATATAGCATATAACATTATTTCATAAAGCTACTGGTAGTTCCAATATTTTTTATGGAAGTTTACTTGGAACCGCTTTCTTTGCGACTCAGTGTACTTATATAAGATATTTCCACGCTCACACAAACTATCTAGCCCCAAGTAATTTTCAAAAATTTATGTTAGGATACCTACCTACTAGGTAAGGCACATTTTTAATGTACATAATAATTTAAGATATTTTTTATAAATAAACTTAAATTTTATAAACAACTATGACGCACAAACAAACATTTGCCGCTACCAGGATTCGAACCCGGACCGCTTGATGTGTAGGCAGCTATACTGACCACTCCACCACGACGGCGTCAAAACGGCTATAAGTATACTGGGTGTAAAAGACATGAACAGTCAAACGAGAACCATGTATTCTATAATTTTGTTGAAATATGTGTTATTTTGATGATAAGACATATTTCAACAAAATTATTGCTGGGAAATGATTTTTATTTTTTGGTGTTAAAAAAAATTGCAAATTGTACCGCGCAATGTAAAGGGCTCAACTCACACGCAACTCGTAAAACTGCGATAATTTTGCCAGACGGCGGCGGACCCGTTCTTTAGTGTCCGTGCGCATCGAGTGAGCTACATTGAACACTAACGTTTTGAAGCCATTTTTTGTTATGAAATACTAAACAAAAAGATAATGTTTTTTTGGACAATAATTAAGAAATAATGTTTAGAATACGTTTTCATAAAAAAATGAAAAAAAAATTTGGACTTTGACCTTCAATAAAATCGTAACTATCAATTTCCCAGGTATAGTCTAAAGGAAAAAAAATGTTATGATGGTGAGCAGAATATGGTTTTCGTTTGACTGTTCATGTCTTTTACACCCTGTATATATTAGTAAATAATTTTATCTAACTTTAATTTATTACTATTATTCAATTAATGAACCCACAAAGACAATTAAAGAGTCACCATCAGAAGCGTAAAGTGTTAAACACTTTAGTATCATGTCATATCGACGCCAGCGCTTGTGCAGTAGTAGTTGTTACTATTATGTATGAATGATTATTTTGACATGGTACTAAAGTGCTGATCTATTACAAATGATAAATTACAGAGTTATACGTACCGCTACTTCGTAGGATATGAACATTTGCACGCTTAAAAGAGAACCGATTGTAACACTCATCACTCCAAGAAATAGCTGAAAGTGTATATAAGATCAGCGCAAAGAATTTACAATTAAGTTTAATTTTTAATTTATTGAAAAGTCTTATTTTATTGATATGTAAAATTTAAAACGAAAGAGACTCACTACAGATCATTAAAATGAAATTATATTGATTATACTTACAGGAAGTCTGTAACACCTTTCGATGCAACGAAATTGTGCAAAAACCATTTTAAAGGCTTTAACGTAAGTTTCCGTTTCCACTGCCTCATCTAACTTTACATGAACGTAACTGTAATTTCTTTTCCAATAAATATGATCGAAAAACAAAATATCGGGCATATAGTCAATTCTCATGTCAATCCTTTTCATTATAGCGATATTCAGGTATCGAACTCTCATCGATACGAACGCCGAGTGGATAAGCAAGAAATTAATGTCGTAAAGTACAAAAAATGCCCAAAAAACATACACAGACCCAATTATGTGGAGAAAAAACGGTATGTTGAATGATATATACAGGAGAGTTATAACTGTTATTTGCACGAATAACACGAGCACGCTCATGACGAGGTAAGCAAATTCTGTTCTATCCCTCATAAATTTTGTTTCATCCACTCCCAATAACACATCGAGGTCCACACATCTGCGTAATAAATTAACTCCAATATTTCTGTTAATGAATGTGACATTTACCAAGTAAGTATATACGAGCATTGATATTAGCAATAATGCTATGAATTCTGATTTCAACATTTTCTTTACTACCACCATGAATTCGTAAAATAAATAAGCCAGTACCAAAATGGCTAATATTAATATACATATACCAGTAACAATTGCACCGATTGTTTTTTTTCTTATCTCATTATTCACGATACTGATTCTGCTATAACCAGAATATTTTAACGGCCAGTACGTTGTATTTCTGTATCTTTCAACATATTCCATCTGTAACTTTTGTGTTTCGTAGATTCTCATCTTGAATAGGTACTCAAAGGCAGTATGCAGTATGTTTGAAGGTATTTGACGAGTGGCATACAATTTTGATTTCAATACCATTAATATAATACAGACACGAAATTGATCTGTCGGGAATTATGATGTTATTATTTCGAATCATATGAAAGTGATTTGGTAATTTTGGTTGATTGCTTTTTAATATTCCTATGATAGTACCTACCTACTTTACTACATGAAGTTTTTTGATAAGTTATCTATCATTTATTTATACTTAATCAATTAGGGAGATAAACCTTTACCTTCACATTACTTATCACATTTTTACATTATTTCACAACTCATATACCTATGTTACATACCTATGCCGTAGGGAAATGAGGATATCAGGGATTTCACGAAATCTCTAAATGAAATGAAAAAGCTCTTTATTTAAATTAACTTTGCTAGTACTTTTGAATCGTCAAAAATCCTACCACCATTTCGGGATGAAATAATTATTTAACATAAATAATTAATAATATGTTGAGATGGAGAAGAAATGGCGAAAGAAACTCCACAGCTTACAATTTCGTCATGATTTTAACAGCTCATTACAGGTCAAGGTATATCAAAATGAATAAATTACAATTTTAAATGCTTAAATTTTGGGCAGATTTATTCCCACGCATTGGGATCATTGAAATAATCATTTATCTTGTAATAAGATTTTTTATATAATTTAGTTTTTACAGTTTTTTTAAATTTGTTAACAGGTTAATTTCTAATATTCTTCAGAAGCTTTTTGTAAAAACGTATACCTGCATTGGCCTACAAAGGAATTGTTTATTCTGTGGAAAGGGGTTTTATATACAAATCGTGTTTTTCCTAGTATTGACATTATGCGTATGACATTTCTCAGAAAAATGCATAAAATTTTTCTTTACATACAGGAAGTATTCCAGTATATAATGTAATGACACAGTTAGAATATTTATCTACTTGAAATTTTCTCTGAGGTATTCACGCGGACCTAGTTGATAGATTGCTCTAACAGCCCGTTTTTGCAGAACAAAGATGGTATTTATATCTGCAGTAGTTACTCCCCCAGAGAAGAATTCCATATAATATTATGCTGCGAATAACTGAAATAGGTAAACCATTCTAGCGGTATGGTAGGTAGTTCTAACTGCATATGCCGCAGAGCTTAGTTTATCCGAAAGTTTTACAATTTATGTGGACCCCATTGCAATTGGAGTCTAGTCTCTAGATACGATACCATGTAATCACGGTAGATATCGATTTTTTACAAATATTCCTCACTCGCTCACCTAATCTTATGTGAAGATGCGGACAACGATATTAGATGCTTACGTAGCAATAGTCTATTACTCTCGCATTGAAGATACTCAAGTATGATCTGAGTACACAAGTTAGAGTTTTCAGGGAACATTTCAGCAGGCGACAAGGAGTCGTCACTCTTTAGCCACTTTTCACCTTTCAGTTAGCAAATTACTTTGTGGTGATGGTTGCGATATCAACAAATATAAGGGTGGTAATTTAGCCGGCCTCTTGTGTCCCGATAATGAAATGAGCTGGTGGAATTAACTCGTATAATTCCGTTGCACACTATCCAAAGGGTTTACTATTGAAAATTAGGCGATGGTCGAGTCTTGACAGTATGTCGTCTGTAAGTGTTGGGTTGCCAATAAGTCACTTTGCTGATTTTTCTATCGAATCCAAAGTCGCGAGCTGGTATTTCGGTGATCTGTTGTTACGTCTTCTAACTAAACATGTTTAATTATACCTTTATCATTTGAATAATCTATAACCTAATAAAATGAGAAAAGTATACTACATAGATAGAGAATATAGGCGAATTAAAAAAACAAAGTAAATTTGTTAGAAATGGATCAGGTAGAACATTGAAGCAAACTAATAATTACTGATTGTGTATGCAAGCAATCTGTCCGGATTGTGGAACTTTACATAACATTATAATATTGAGCAGGCGCGATTGATAGGGTACTCAATAACCTCACTGTTTCTGTTTCAAAATATTGTAGAAGTATCAATTTGAAATATAGTTTGGAAACACATTAAACAAATTAGAATCACTACTTGCACACATGACACATTACGAACATCTCGAATCTTATGCAGTTACTGATTCTGCTTTTTTGGTTGGTATTAAGATTTGTTTTAAGTAAGTCTAGCTGCCACCATGGTATCATGGTCTACTACTATAACTTTGATGTAAACAGCGTTATTATTTTACGACTGAATGATGAGAAAGCCAGTCTCTCAGTGATGGTTTTTCAAGTAAAGCTCGCTTCAACCATGGGTCGTATAAAATCACTTTCCACCAAATGAGATGCGCTTCCACCAATTGAGAGAGCTTCTTCGTTAAGATTAAAAAAGAGATTACTGACAGCTAAAATACTTAGATGAGTGAGAAAAATTCTGTGCTGAATTAATTATTAGATTATGTTTTGGAAAGCAGTTTATGTAAATATTCACCCATACTGCTAGCAGGCAACATTGCCGACATGATTGCAAAGGTGCTTTAGTGCTTATATCAATATAAATCATTATAATCTTACCTTTTCATTTTAATATTATAGCCTCTAAATGTCCCGGCCACGCGTTGCTGTGATAATTTCATACTACTGTCCTATAACATTGAATTTGCAGTAAAAAAATGAGGACTACTTATGAAGATAAAAATTATCCTATCTTTCAAGTTGGGAAAAAATATATATTCAAAAAAAGTTAAAATCGGATTGTTAGTTTCGGAGTTCATCCCAGACAAACATCGTGATATGGGAATTATATATAATAGATTGAGAAATTCACGTATCACTAGTTGTGATACCTTGTATTCTATACAATATGTAGCATTATTAGTGAGAAAAAAGTTTCTAGAACTATTGGGAGCAAGCCGCATGAAATGCCCAATTTTATACAATTAGTTCCAAGTTTTAGTGTACCTAATACATAAAGAAAAACAAGTGAAAATAGTAAATGGTAGAGTTTGTCCATTACACTTATAGGTTCAGGTTCCTTTATAATGCTTATAGGACGACACAGAGATTTGTTCAAGGTATCCTGACGGTACTTAGCTGACTTATTCCGTGGTTGGGATCAAATACCATTCAAGATTGGACCTCCGGTTTTTTAAAGCAAGCACAGGGTATCGATATTTCGTGAAGCTGTTTTTAAATTACACTGCTACCTGTCGTGCTATTGTAAACTTTATTGTGAACTCTCTGTCTAATGTATTTAGAGCATTTTCAGTAGATAGTGCAATAGCAGAGCGAATTTACGATCTTCTACTTTTGAAATGGATGGTTGACTGGGTACTGACTGATTTATGCTGGAGAATTTAAAATTAATGGTATAAAATAAATTTAATTGGATTTAAATTACTATAGGTCTTAATCATCTTAATGTTCGAAAAAAATATGATGATCCTTATGTGGTCTAAACGAAGCCTGCAAAGGAGTTAAGAAATGAAAAAGAGATTTAATATTTTAATCATGATATATTGCTTATCATTACAGAGTAACAAAGGATTTGTTTCTTAAATATGAAACTAGTTTTAGGTTGGAATCAAAATGCTAGTAAATGCAACAGATAAGTATAAAACGAGGCATTGCGCTATCACAATAACATGGACTGATTTATAAACTCAATGATAAGCCAATATAAAAATTTCAGATCTATCAAAACTTATCGAATTGTACAAAATACATTATCTTTTTAAAAAATCTCATAAATGCTAGTTAGGTACTAAAATTATGCAGCTAAATACATTCTCAAAAAATTTACTACTATTTTACTAAATTTAGACAATATTTACAATATTCAGCATTTATCCACAAGCTTCGCTGTGAAAGCGCAAAGTATCAATTGAGCATCATAGTCTTCTCACCCTTCTTTATATAAAATCGGAAGCGCTTTATCAAGACCATCTTGATGATTAATTATAAACATAACAATCGACGCATTAAATAACTCAGTTACACAATAGATAATTTCTCACACACACTCACAGCACAGGCAGTAACCCATCAATATTTTAATTTAAATAACATAAATATTTCTAGAAATGCATTTCAACTTGGTACGACGTATTCAACGAACCAGTTTGGGCTCGCCTCAAAATTTGTAAAAATTTCGATATCAATAATAAGTACAAACAATGAACAAACATAACATTTTCTATAGGTACATACACATAAAATTGTGACATAATTTGTGTTAATATTTTGAGGGACAATTAGAAGCTAGTATCACTAATATGAGGAAAGAGATTCCTTATTGTGCAGTTAGTTCATATCAAAGAGAAAATCTTCGATACATTGTACTTATGAAACGGACAAGAAGTGTCATCCGTTCCATACCGTTTCATTTCAAGTCAGCATCATACAACATTTAGCACCATCCTTAAATATTCCATATCATTTTTATTCTTAATACACGCTTTTGGCTGGTTTGAAATGAAACTTGTAAAATAAACGACTTGTACAATACTTTCTATATTCTACAACTAAACGGATTAAACTTAACTTACGTACTAAGCTTAAATGATAATCCCGTACCATCACCAAAGATTGCACATAATACCCGATACTTTGATTTTTGCAGTCATGCCTAACACGGTAGGCCAGTGTCTTAATTTCACGCTGACTGATAAAAATAAAGGTATTTTATGGGAACAAAAGGTGGATAGTTACGTAGTTACACGTATTAACCGTTCTAATACATAACATACAAAAAGTAAGATAAATGTCAGTCGCACAAAAATTTTGTATCTAAATTGGAAGACAAATTGATTTGTATAATCTTAAAAATTTTCGTTGTGCGCTGTTCATTACCTAAATATTAGCACTGGGGTATATTTTAGATTGTTTAATTTTGAGCTATATTTAAGCGGACGGACTAAATTCGTAATTAAGTACCTTTCGTTCCATTTAAAATTAAATGGAGTAATCGACATTGATTATACCGCGATTGGTATCGTAATCGTCGTCTTTTTATCCATTTGAATGTGATACCAATTCGTTATTTATTTATTAAGGTACTTTTAATTATGGACAGGCATAGGTAACTGTCCAAGTAACTGATTTGCGAATGTTGCATTCGTAAATTTAAAATGCCGTTTGTCGTAGAATTTGAGGAGTGCTGGTGAATAAGGGTGTTGTTTCTTGAGGTGCATGTAATGCTCTTCTGGTTCCGATGTTGTGTGTCCACACTCTTCGCATACGTACATCTGCAGAAATAAAAAAGGAATATTTTATAATAATTATAATTTGAAGCAATTTGAAGCGTCGGTGGCGTAGTGCGTAAGAGCGTTGTCTCCCACCCGGGAGGCACTGGCTCGATCCCTACCACGTACCAATGTGTTTTCAAATTTTGAATTCATATTTACGTTTAATCGCTTTTACGGTGAAGGAAAACATCGCGAGGAAACCTAAACACACCTATGAAGAAATTCTTAGGTTGTGTGTGAAGTCGACCCACCCGCACTTGGCCAGCGTGGTTGACTAAGGCCTAATCGCCCCTAATGTGGGGTAGGTTCGAGCCCCTCGGTGGGGACATTATATGAGCTGTTGATGAATTATTATTTATTGGGCGCTAAAGTTTTAAACACATGTCCTTTTTATTTCACACTACTTAATCTAGAATATTCAGTAAGAACATGTTAGATTAGACTAATATAGTTACGAAACGATTTATAACTAGTAATTAATTATGTATGAATAATAATAGTCTTAAATTTAATAATTATGTGATTAGTAATATAAGTAAGTTATTTAATTACCTTAGTCCTTCTCTCCTTGTAGGCGTAGGTGTGCTGAACACCATGAACTTTTAAACAATGTGATTCTAAGGAGCATCTTTGGGTGAATGATTTCTCACAGAGGTTGCATTTATAGGGTCTAACTCCTGTATGGGTTCTCGTATGTCTCTTTAAATCGAACGTGTCATTGAACCCTTTACCACAAAACGTACACAGGTATCTTTTGACGTCAGAGTGGCATTTCATATGTCTGTTTAAAAGCCTCTGTAAGGTGAAGTTCTTCGAGCAAACTCTGCAAACAAACTTCGTGGGATCATCCTCGCTAACTAAAACTTGTTTGTTCTTTTCTTCTTCTCTTTGCCTAGCGTTCGCTTCGGTTGCTAATGGGTTCTTTACGCCATGTCCACCATTGATGAATTCCAATGGGAGTTCTGCTGGTAGACCCAACTGTAAAAGAAAGGACGGTTATGCTTGACGTCGTCTATTCTTATAATAAGAATGATAAGTGTAATTATTGTCGAATCTTACAATTGTAAATATAGAAACACTTAAACTCATCATTATTAGTTTATAAGGCTGAGCTAAATGCTGCTAAATAAACAAACACAAACATAAAAAAGAAATGGCTCAAGTTAAAGCATAAATTGATTCAGGCTCAGCGTTACATAATAACGATATTTTATTATTAAACTTCGATGTCGTCTTTCTAATTTTCAAATTGTATATACTGACGACATTGAAGAAAAACGAATCAAAGCTTCGCCTTAAAATCAAATAATGCTTACCCTATGCTGTAAGATTTGCAATTTGCTATCGTTGACAGAGCCTTTCTTCAGACTTACAGCAGCTGCAGGACTGAGTGATGCGTTCTCGATGTGATTGCTTCCATCCAGTGAGTTGTTGCCGCCAGGTGAGGGTAGTGAGACGTTCGTTGGTGAGTCCAGATCCAAGGAGTGACTAGTGAAAGGGAAGCCAGGTGATAGAATCTGAGGCCTCTGCTGGAACTGGACGTGGATTTGTAGCTGTTGCATTTGTCCTTCGTTATGTTGCAGTAACGCTGGGTTAAGCTGCATTAATAAATCAGGTCGATCTTTTGAGAAATTGTAAGATGATCCTTGTTCTTGACTGGCAAAAGCCAAATAATTCGCTTTTTCATAATACTGTCTACTTAAATTAACTTGTTCTGCCAATGTCTCAATATCAACCGGATTATGGACTGAATCCGGCGTAATTGAAGATGACTCTCTTAGTTCGGAGTCAGTAATAGACTCAACATGGTTATTGAGTAAGCTTGCAAAGTCCTCAGTTGAGTCGGAAAGGTTTCCTAAAATAGCTTCGTTTGACCCCGAAAAGGTTAGTGTTGTAGAAAATTGATAGTTGTCTATAACGTCATCACCCATATCTACTACCATAGAGTCATCGAAATTATTTCCGTAATTACCAATACCACTTAAATTTTCTAACTTATTTTCATAATCTATTTCTTCATCTTTTAGTGCGAGACCATAGTGGGCGTTTTGCATTAGAGAATACTGTTTACTTTGTTCAGGGAAGTTCGTTGCGTTTTCATTATTTTCACAGTCCATATTAAATCCATTAATAATATTAAATTCATTGGAAAAAGTACTATTAGCATTAAAAGAATTTTGTCCTCCTTTCGAAGAGGGCCCAAGGGTTTCATAGAATGGAGGTAAACTGCCAGTCGGAGGGCTATTGGGTCCATAATTAGATCTTCCATCACGACCATTTCCACCACTGCCTGAACCGCCTCCAATCGCTCCACCGCCACCTGATGAGGGAGCAGTACTACCACTTCCTGAACTAAAGCTGCCCGATCCACCACTGCTTTGAGAACCACTATTTGTACCACTGCCCCCAGTTGAACGCCCATGGCCTGCGGCAGCATTCAGGATTCCAGGTACCTTAGTTCCCGGGCAGTTCCTTAGAACAAGAACCGGCCTGGCCAAGATACTGTTAGCAATTTTGGAACTGCTTGTTCTTCTTTGTTCTCTTATTTTCTTTTCTGTTTCCTCATCTTCAGATTCACCGCGCTTTTTAGCTATCACATAATCAATAGGTTGATCTTGTTCAGGCTCTGAAGTAGGTAGGGTAGCAGGAATGCTTACGTCTGAGAGCTCCTTTTTACTATCTCGAAACTGAGTTTGTGAAGGTGTCCTTTGTATGACAGAAACCTTTTGACATGTCACGTTGTTGTCTATGCTAGGTGATGGTGCAGATTCTGGAGATGGTGTATTTCTAGATGGAAGAACTACTAGTTCACTTTCAAGGGAATCTTTCTCTTCTTTAATTAGTGGTTTTTCTTTTGTTTTCTTTTCCTCTGTAACTACGGGTAAGTACTGTTTTCTTTCAGCTTGTGTGAGAACATGCCCTCTATGACTGCCATAAGGCACATCACCTCCAAGAATAGATGAAATAAATCTTCTTGGTTCTTTTGTACGTTTTTCATGTGTATTCTTGTTTCCATTGCCTTCGTTAAATACATCGTGATCTGAAACAAAGAAAATAACCAATTACTATTTGTAAGTTGGTAAAATGAAAAATAAGATTATTTTTAAACGATACTGTAAAACAATAAGACTATGCGACTATGTGTCCTCGGCTATATTGCTAACGTATTCGTGTAGCGTAGGAGGCATGAAGCCTCGTTGACGTCACTGGTATGTGCCTCCATAACGGTTAACATTCGCCTTCGCACACACCCACAACTATGTGTATGTGTTGTCATTGTAATTGGCGCGGCAGCGGACAAACTGACAAATTCAATCTCGACCCAAATCTAATAGTCATTGACGCCGCTGCGTTTTACCTATTCAGTGTTGTGTACTTCCTGTTTGCTTATTTGATTTAGTGTACTTTAGTCAATGATCAAAGTTGAGCTTATATTGGGAATATAGTGGTAAAAACTGTTCAAAGTTCTAATAAAATATTGAGAAATTGTAAGCAAGACTGATAACTGATTAAATAAGTGAGCTTAAATAAGGGAGAGTTCTAAAAAATACTATTATTTATAGCGAAATGTGCGTAGGTAGTCAGTGAAAGTCCCAAGGTTGGCTCAAACGAGTTCCTTTGCCCTTTCTCGGCTTTTGTTAGGGGCCCAAGGACGAGTTTGCATTGTTGGGGCTCTTTTTTGTCCGGTGCCCGTAATTGTATGCGTCGGCGCAGGCAAGCGTGACGGACTGCGGACTCTAATTTGGAATCTCTCCATCCATAGCGCACCGTCCATTCTCAAAACATAATATAGATGTATTCTTTAAAGGACGACATGAAACATTCATTACATTAAAATGGTTCGCAAATATCCTCCTCAATACATTTAAATTTCCTGGAAGCTTAAAAATTTACGATCTTCGACGAATATTTCAAGTTTTACTGGTGCCTTGCACTTATGTTATTGATCATAAATGTAAGTAACATATTTAGTACATGTTTTATAGATTAGTTTAGTGTTAATTACATTTGTAAAAAGCACTAGAAACATTACGTGTCATCTCCAAAACAAAATAAAAATAGCCTTTGAAGGAATAATGGATGCAAACCCTTTAATTGAAAGATAGTCGGAAGACTCGTTTTGTAAAACGTTCCATTAAAGAGAGCTCTGACCTCTTGTCATCACCATTACTTTTTAAAGGTCATTTGTCTGCTGGTCGAGGAATTTCGTCTATTATATTTCCATTAACTAATATGTGTCTATTTGTGGAAGTTATACTGATATTTAAAAATATATTTTTAAATCACTCTAGTTGAAATATTGACTATGAATTAAAAAAAAAGTACAATAATTACATAAACTAAGTGACATAATATCAAGTATAGCTATGCCACAGTATAACAAATTAACATTAAAATTCAATACGTAGACATGTGTTGCCTTGATGTCACGAGAATTAATACCACAGACAATATTAAGTTTATTTTTACACTAGGTACTAATTAAGATCGTTGTTATAGCTGTATAGTCTCATTTCAGAACTTTGTTAACAAATTAGAATTACCATTTAAATATACTTTAATCTAAATTTAAGAGAGTGATTACGGATAACATGCAAATCAGAAAAAAAATGCTGAAAAAAATGAAATCAGTAGAGATCATTTAAATTTTTTTAGATTTTAATACACATAAAAAAATCTTGATAAGAGGTCTTACCCAACATTGATTTTGTTTCTTATTTTAATTTAATTGATTATGTTTTTCGTTTTTGATTTAATTTGGTATATTTCAATTGGTATTATTTAAATGTACGTCAAAGAACTTATCACCATCAATTTATATTCATCAAAAATACTGATTGCACAATATCAAAAATATATTACCTATATTTTACGAAAAACATTTAAATTATTTTTGATGAGAATACACTTGAAAGAAAAACAATTATTTACCAGGGCGCAAAATAAAAAAGTAGGTTAGGGCAGTCAGTATTTTTGATATACAGAAGGAAGGTTTTTTATTACCGAATTTCAATCAGATCTTACTAAAATAAAAAAAGTGTCAGAACTCGATCTGAAACTACTGGAGTTCTTTTCATAAAACTTTATGCATCTTGTAAATAATTTGGTTATTTAAATATTCATATGAGAAAATGTTGCATCTTCTTATGAAAACTCTTTAGTTTTTTCGTTTTCTGTGTGTGTGTTATGTAGGCGTGGGATCTCCTCTCAGTATGGCCAAGGTCGCCAGCCCTTATCGTCGCCTTAAAAGCTATTTATCTAAATAATTAATTTAGATATTACTAAGTTTATAGTAGTCTATAATTTGGCCAACCATGTAAGTGTTACTAACACGATTTGAAAATTTGACCTAATATTTTATAAGACTTTCAATATTTACTTAAATATCTTTCGAGTAACAATCATTAAAGATTAAAATTGATAAAAATGGCCTTGTGTTGTCGGCAGAGTAGAATAACGTCACCCCATATCCTCCAGCGGGTATCGTAGAAGGCGACTCTGTATCAGCAAAGAGGTATTGATCACCTTACACTCGGTCCACACATTGGGCTAGCGTGGTGGACTACTGCCTAAACCTCCTTTGATAACAAGGAGAGGCCTTGTGTCCCAGCATAAGATCGAATTAAAAAGTCTGATGATGTGTGTGATGTGAACATAAAAGTTTCTAAAAATTACTTTTAAATATTTTTAGCAAGTGTAATTTCTTAATTATTTGTAACAATTTTATTATTCTATATTTTTTCATTTGTCTATTTACTCACAGAAAATAGTTATGTTTATATTCATAGTGGTGCAGTGTAAATTAAAGTGCAAAGATGTCAATAAAATGTAGAAAACAAATAGCATAAACCATTACAATAAATACTGCACATTTAGTAATGAGTATGTTTTTATCGATTTGGTGACGTGCATAATCAATTATGGCTATAAAATGTGTTCGTATAATGCCTGAGGTGGAATTTTTATTCCAATGGTGAGGCGTTATGCGTGCCTGACATTTGGAAACGAGACTAAGGTTCGTAATTAATATTCTTCTGGTGACACGTGACTGTGCCCGGTGCACGTAAGAATTCTAATGAGAAATTCGTTCTGTAAGCTACTGGTTGTCTCCGAGAATGGAATTTTTGGAATAGTTGAAAATAAAAGAGATATATTGTAATTACTCTTGCATCAGATAAGAAGTTGGGTACTATGTTGCTTTAATTTCAAACACTTGTTAGTCTAACTAAAGTGTTTGGTGTAGTTGATTGTATAATTTGTATGTTGGTCGCTTTGCACAATGCTGTCACCGTCTTCGTTAGTTCGGAGCGCTTGCGTCATTCACAGAAAATAAAGGAAAAAAACGTGTTTGATATTAATATACCATTGACCAGTGTCGTGTGTGCTGATCAATTAGATATTATTTAATTTAGATGTAACTGCATCTCTATGTCCATAATAATAGATTTGGCCATCTTCGAAGATTTCAGGTCTATTTGTGCACTAAGTCTAAATATTGAGACAGTTAGTGCGGTTTTTATTCTAAAACGGTAAGTCAAGGCCCCGCAATTACCACGTCGTCCATATCTATTCAGTAGCTGTTTCCTGCCGAGAAACAACCTTGAATGCGAACGCTCATTATTTGGTCGTTAACGGCTGCCTTCTTCGCATCAATTTTTGGCAATAATTAGTGATTCCGAAAGGTGACTAGAGGTTTGTTAGAGAAGAATAAATATCCTTAAAGTTTTATAATATTATTATTTTTGGCAGTTTTGTAATTTAGTTAAGGTGTTCTTTATGCTAAGGTGCAATTGATTTCTTGGATTTTGGAAGTTTTCAATGAGAATTTAATTTTGTTGTGCACTTCAATTTGAAAGCAGCAAATATGATAGACATGATAGCTTTTGCTTGCGACTTCATTCCCGTAATACAGATAGATTTGTTTGGACTTTCATGTCCTATTTCGTTCTCGTGTCGGAAGGAATGTCAAACGATAGAAAAAAATACTTATTTATTTCTTATCAAGTCCTTAAACTCAAGGTTTTATGGGTTCTTCGAAAATGACGAAAAAATACCCAATTGATTTTCAGACTTTGTCACCCCATTCCCCCTTAGGACTTGAATTTCGAAAAACACTTGTTTACTCAGGTGAAGTTGTGTCTGAAATTTCGAATAAAATAGTCTTGTTTCTTCATACAAAATTTTCATTATCTATTTCATCCCCTTAGGGGTTGAATTTCGAGAAATTCTAAAGTATCTTGTTCCTAATTTGTAACCGAAAGGACATTATACCACTTTTTATGGATCTTACTCTAAAAATAACGGATTTCCATACAAACTGTTATCCTCTTAGGGGTTGTATTTTGAAAAATCTTTATCCCTTGCCTACATCATAAAAGGCACCTCTGTGCAAAATTTGAGCTATCTAGGTCCAAGGGTATGGGCTGGACGTTGATCAGTAAGTTAGTGAGTCAAGACTTTTCTTTTTATTATATACATTCAAATAGAAAGATTCTTTTGTGTTGGATAGTCTATTTATCGAGGAAGGCTTTAGGTTTTATAATGACCGACATTAACGCAAGTGTGATATAACAGATTGACAGTGAACTGAACGGAAATCTAACGGCGATTTAAGCCTCTTTACATTAGCTAGAAGGTTACCTTCGGTTGTATTTGAAGAAGGTCGATAGTTTATCTTTGGAAGGCGGTCTTAGCTGCTCTCAGAAGACGGCTATCGTTTAAAACAAGCAACGTTGGAGGTTGAAAATGTTAAACTCTGATTTCGAACCTATAGCCACGGAAAGACAAACCGTTTGCTTACCGGAGCTTCTGACATTAGCGATAAAACTTGATTATTATGTAAGTAGAACATTTATAGCTTTAAAATATACCTCAACATGAAAGACCGAGCCAGTGTTCCTAGTCATTAGTGGCGCATTAATCATCGGTAAAATATAATTCTAATTCAACTAAATGATTAATCATATCTTGTCCGACAAACAATGTTACAATTAAGATGTGAGTACTTACGTGCAATGCCACTTTGACCTTCACAGTTACGAGGTACAAAATACGAGTGTTTTTAATTTGTTTACGTAATAGCAAATGATGATGAATAGGCAAATACATGATCTACTTGACTGAGCATTTGAGATTAGATTAGCTCATAGGATAACGGCTTTAAATGCAAAATGAGTTGGCTACCTCTCAATTCAACTTTTAAACTTTAAGAAATACAGTGAGCTAAAGCGCTTGGATGAAGGCTTGGATTTCATAGACGTGAAATATTGGAAAAAGAGGACAAATAACATTTTATTTTAAATGAAATTCTATAACACTCTTAGGATTAAAGTTGTTATTATAAAAAACGAGCAGATAGATAATCATAATCCATAAATATTGGAAAATCGATCTTCAGTTAGTGATAATGAAGATTCTTATTAAATTGTTTCTTGCTAGCTCCATAATAGGTACAAGCGCACATTATAATGGCGGCAGCACGATCGTCTCAGTAAAATAAAAATAAAACTAGCCAGGGGAAGCGGGCGAACTAGCCTGTCCTTGCTTGCCGGGGTTATCGCACGCCCTTAGCATTTAACGCGTTATAAAGAAGACAGCTATGAAGAACCGCTGCGGACGGGATCACATAAAATTCCGTTGCAGCCTTTTTTCATGCGTAAGTACCGGCACATAGAACTCGGGAACGCACTCTTTGAGAATCGGTTGAAAGCTTGAAAGGTCGCCCGGAGGACATTTTAAGTACAGTTTTATCAAAGCAACATTTGTTCCCGACCTGCCCGTTCTTTGGGAAGTTACATCATGTCGCATTCGCGTTAGTTTAGTCCACATGTGTTTCGTACGCATGCGACCTTTGGATACTCCGCATAGTTTGGCAATGTGTTTTACAGTTAGCCTCAATATTGCGTCAACCTTCAAAGAAACATGTGAGGAGATTTCGATTGAAGCAGAATGCGGTAAATGCAAAGCTTTGTGTTTCTGAAAACCTTTGTAGCGTCAGCACGTTTGTTGTCTAGGCGCGAGGTTGAAACCTTCCTACGCCTGTTAGCTCCGCCCACTAAATGTAATAATTGCTTAGCCTTCCGGATTTCCAACGCCTGTGGTGAGGGCCAAAAAAACGGTGATTCTAATACGTCGCCTCAGAATGAACGGTCGCAAAAACTGTTCAACGCTTTATTATTATTTTGATCACGACGTGAATCACAACCAGATTTGGCGAGGGTTAATGACCCAAATATGTTTTGCGAAGTGTTCAAGGCTAACAACGACTAATTCGGCTAGTTGATAGAAAAAATCCGGTAAGTATCTAAGAAGGCGGTCGGCTCACTTGGTTCGTTGTTTGAAGCGAGGCACCTTCAAATTTACTACCTATATATTTTTCCGTTAAACCATTACCGTTATAAAATATTTTAAACGATAATCTTTAAAAGGGTTAAGTTCGTTCGATTTACAGCGACAAAAGGTAAAAGTTGATTGCATTTTTGTTGTTATAAAACCACGAAACTGTGTGTCTGTTAAGCTTTATTAACAGTATCTTTATGTAGATGTGACGCGTTGATTTGCAATCCTTTTTTAAATTTATTTTGTTATAAATTGTCGTTGGTACGACATTTCGTGGGCGGCCATAGTAAATTGCTCCAAAATACACGAAATTATTATCTTTTATTGCGCATGACACAACAATGGAGGAGATGACCTTACACTCGCAAGATGGAAGCCTTCACTGGCCAATCGTTATTTTTATTTAATCCACGTCTCGTCGGAATCACTTTAATCTTTTATAGAATTCAAGTCTTATTATGGGATAATAAAGTATAATTACGCGTGTTTTAATGTCTGGCATTTTTTAAACAGATAAAAATTTAGTTTTACTTCTCGGTGGTCTCCTCTAATGCGGTTCGATAACAGAAAGTGTTCCGTTAATGACGTATGCGGGTATTGTCTCTCAATAGTGACTACTGACAAATGCCTATGTAAATAATATTTTAAACCTTAAAGTCTTGTTACTAAAGTAACATTTACTTTTGGTAATATTGAACAAAAAACTTATTTAAATTTCGGTAGGCACAAGTAATTAGGCACGGTTCAGTATTCAGTCGTCAACTGCAAGTCTGTTTTGACACGTTTTTTTGCACGTGAAGTTAGTGGGTTTGTTCAATGAAGATTTGGTTGTAATAAGTGAAGACGGTTAACAAGTTCTATAAGTCTAATGTTTATTACTCTACTTATAACTAGGTTTACATAACAGTATCGATAAATAATTACTGTGTAATCGGTACCCTATTTATGTTTAGTCTTTACATCATATTTGGAAGAATAATATCAATATCTATGTCCTGTCTGTTTGAAGGATGATAGGGCTTAAGAAAAGAGGTAATGTTGAGATGACTGCTGATCGAGATTTATGAAAGACGAAAACCTACATATTACACCGACCCCGAGTGAAATTCGGGGTAGAGCAGACAAATGATCAGTATTATGTTCTATAATAAGTAATAGATACCTAACCATTTCGTGAAACATAATTAAGTTATCAAATAGCCTTTTTTAATTCATCTAATCTTAATGACCGGTATGTATAATATTGTTGGATGTTATTTTGTACTTAGCGATATCGCCACTGTTATTATTATTACAAATGTTACCAATTCAAACAAGTGATTGTAAGTCTTAAATAAATAGGTACCTATTTTATACAAATATTTCCATTCTAAGATTTTCGTTACATTCTTGCGAGTTTTTGTATTTAATAGATTTGGCTTAGTAGATCACTTCCTGGAACTGCGGTAATGACTCACGTTCAAATTTCAGGTAATAGCCATGAGAAGTTGTATCTCAGGGTCATTTTTGTGTTCCATATTGTTTTCTTTGAAATCATAATTGTTATGACGGCCTTTGTATTCGGCTGCAGGCGTTGCCGCTTAATTTGTATGTCTAAATTAAGTGTTATAAGAAATCTAAAGGCAGATGGAGAAGGCAATTAAAAGCGAACTGGACCCGCATATAGGAGTGTTGGTGAAACCGGTGTATTGCTTTTTTATTTTCAAAGGACATGTGCGGACATATCGACCGTTCCTAGAACAAATGCCGTGGGCTCACGTGCGTTCCATCTTGTCGGACGCAAAAAATAAATGGCAAGACACTTAAGTGCCCATAGGATGTGAACTCTCCAAAGTCAATATACTTCTTTGTAGAGGCAAGCTGGGTTCGGGTAATGTTTAAATTTCAATGTTTACAAATAACGCAACGGTCTTATACAGTTACATACTTTTGGGTAAGAATGGCCCACGTATTTATTTAGTTTAAATATCAGCTTTCGTGGTCTACCTTCGTTTATAATTCTTATGTAATAGCAAAGTCCAGCAATTCAATCCATTGAAAAGTTTAATTCAAAGTCATCTAACACATAAACAATACGATTTTTGATAAAAGTTCAATAGGGTAGTTTGTAAAAATAATAAATTTGTAAAGTGGGAATTCCAAGCGGAGGATCAAATTCTTGCACAAAAAATTTGACCAAAGCTACGGGTTCCAGTTTTTCTATCGACTGCTTTTGAAATGATATTAATTTTTAGGGATGTATTATTAATATAATTAATTCTGAAACAACTAATATTAAAAATATCATGGATAACTTCCATAAGTTGGGTTTTCGTTTAAAACAGACTTAAAACCACGAGTCGTTCCAAGAAAAGATTTACCGAAGCTATTCATCAGTAATCTGCATTTTACGATCATCCACTTTTAAAAAGGTAAAAGTACAATGGGCTGGAACACAATAGGCCACATGGTGAAAAACATTACTTTTTTGGCTATTCCGAAAGTATTTTACTGTTCACAACTAGAAACAAGCGATAAGAAACCCCGTATCATTTTCTCATTCATAATACATATATGGTACATTGTTGAATTCTTACACTTCTTTTTAATATTGCTAGCCTATTAACAAATCTTAACTTTATTAAACAGTGATTATGCAAAAAAGCAAATGCGCGCATTTTCTTACATAACTTTTCAATTCCTATCATTGGAGGTCCGAAAATATTTCTCATACCATTTAAAACCATAATGATCATTCTTCATAACAAATCATTCTTCATAACTTCATAAAACATAATCATTGAAATTCATAATATCATTAATTACACATTTGTGGGCGAGTCTAGTGTTGAGTGTAAGTGAATCGCATAATTTTCGATCTATAGTTCATTTTTATGTTATATTATGTGTATACCTTTTGTGTATGTATGTATGTAATAATAAGAAACTTGATTGATTTTTGTACTGAGTTGAATGTTTATAGTTGTTTAAGATAAATAATCTTGCATAATGTCGTCACCGAATTGGCCAGATCATGAAATGCCTGGGCATAATTATCTTGAAACGTCGCAATTATTTCGTAGGGCAATTGTTAGGTATATAAAAAAGCTTATTACAAGATAAATTATTATTTAAATGATCCAAATGCGTGGGAGTAAAATCTGCCCACAATTTACGCATTTAAAATTGTAATTTATTCATATTGATATATCTATTGACCTGTAATGATGTTTTGAAACCATTACAAAATTGTAAGCTGTGGAGTTTCTTTAACCATTTCCTCTCCATCGCAGCACATTAATAATTATTCAAGTAAATTAATTATTTAGTCCCGAAATGTTGGTAGGGCTTTTGACGATTTAAAAATACTTAGCAAAGTCCAATTAAATAAAGAGCTTTTCATTTAATTTAATTACGTATGAATGATTATTATGATAAGGTACTAAAGTGTTAATCTGTTGCTGACTGTCTACGCATAAAAGAATCTTCTAAGCTTTTGATTGAATAATTTGTTAAATGTTATATTGAGCTATTGGTGCCAAAAATGAATATCGATGTAATTAGCCAAAAGGACATTTCGATTGTTGTGGCTATGGTAGGTATGACTCCTATTAAATAATTTATTTCCTGGTTATGGTATGTTTCCTATGAAATATTTTTTCTTGTTTTTACGTGTGTAATTGAGTGTTATTGTTGTTTAAAAATTACCTTTGTCTTATTCTTATATGTTGTTGTTGTGAAAAAAGTCGTACATATTTATGTAAAGTCAAGAACAAACGAAGATGACTAAAATCAGAATATCTTAATTTATAAAATGTAAAGTCAGTTGGAAATATTTAAATTAATAATCATATGAGGCTGAGAAAATATTTTCTCAATGAGAATTTATTTTTTCTGCGTGGATTATAAGTAAAACTTGTCATAGCTATGTATTTTTTTTATTTCAATTTCAAACCTACGGATATGTTTTATATTTATTGAATTTTTATATCTGTTTATCTTTATTTATATCTTTTTATATCTAACTAAAAGGACATAACAACAAAGATTTTGTTGGTCACTAGTGAAACCGGCCCTGTTGTCAAAAGGCGAGTAGGTAAGCAACCCTTGGCCTTAATGCGAATGTCAACTGCGCGTCTACGTTAATTGATGCGCATGCGCACGCATTGTGCGAATAGGGTTTTGTTTTAAAATTATGTGGCACTATGCCTTTCACGTTTGTTTTTCTTAATAAGGTTATGCTAATTATTTGTAAAACTTCAAGATACCCAATATTTTAAGGTATTTCATAAAATAAGAATTAATCGAGGTTTAGGAACCAAAGTTTTATATCTACATTGCTTGTTATATACCAATTATTTAAAATATTGGAAGGCACACATAGATACACATGATTTACACTTAGTTTTTTTTTTGTTTTCTTGTAGGAGCATAGTAAATATTAAAATATATTAGTATAAATGTTTTAATATATCTTGACTTTCTAGTTAACGATGACGGATAAAGTTTGAAACAACTCCACGAAAAAGTTTGTATGCTGATGGTAGGTAGATGTCCCTAGGAGCTCTCCTACTTTTTTGTTTACCTTTCCATGTGTTTTTCATACATTACCTACATTATTATTTTAATTACATTTCTTACCATACGTTGCGTACTAGTAACTTTAAAATTTCTTTATATCTCCTCAGTGGTCCAAGCAGATTGATATAAAGTGGTGTCTGTAAGGAATCAAAGACTTTGCAGGTTTTTTTAAATTAAAATTTTTCCCCAGTTCCCCACATCACATTACCAATTTTTCACAGATCGACAGTTAAAGTTTTCACCCTACAAAACAAAAAAGCAAATGCGAGTACTTTGGCCGAAGTAATTTTATTAGCACTACCTCAAATTGAAAGTGTAAGTTGTAATATTGTAAGGAATAGCCGTAAATATTACAGTTCTTCGTATATCTGTTACAAGTTATCATGAATAATTAAGAAAATGAACTTCGTACGCAAGCTACTAGACCACAATTCCTTTGCTAAATCCGTTCAAGTAACATATAAGGTGAATATGTTTTTTCTAATACTTCTTGCTTTGATCTATATATCTGACTAAAAAAACACAATAGTCCACTATAATAAAATAACTGATGATTTAACTATTGTACACCTTTAAATTGACTTTATTAATTTAAAAAGCTTTTTAATTAATATATTTTAATAAACAAAATCTTAGCAATGAGGTAAGTATCTACGAAGCCCGTTGATGTCTTTTGTATTATGAACGTAATTTAATGAGATAAAACATCATTTATGAGTCGTAGATTAAAAAAAAGTACCTATTATAATTTTGTGAGTATGATGCCAACATTAAACGTTATTGTTGATTTGAAAAGGAATGTTCAAAGTTTAAGCCCCCCTAAATTCTCAAGCAACCCTCGTTTATGCACTTTGCATTTATTGTGGTATACAGGTCCCTTTTGTGTACGTGCCCTTTAGCTACAGGTGTATCCCCACCTGTAATTACTTTATTCCTTACCTATTTTTATGACCTTTATTTATTAAGGTTCTATGTGTATAGCGTGTGTTGCAATTTCACATATTCAGCTGGAGGTACTATTTTGTAAAGGTTCTGAAATACCATTACCATCATTAATAAATGCCATGTGTCTTAACCACAGAAATAATGTCTTAACTGTAGCGTGTCGGGCATGTTTGCAGAAGTGCACATTGATGGCTTTCATAGCATAATCAGGAAGCGATGCGCTTCGCCACTGAAACGTCTTCGTGGCAGCTCCAACATCATTCTGAGCACTCTGACGGACCGGTGAGATTCACCAATATTTACTTCGCTATTTACTCATATGAATCCAGTGCCTGGCGCACTGGATTCATATGAGTAAATAGCGATAGCGCTCCTAGTGGTGCGGAATCTTGCATTGTCTTAGGTTTCCTCATAATTGTAACTTACTAAACATTTTATTTGTTCTATTTTGTTTTTTTTTTGTTACTAACACACAAATATGGACTGTGTCTACAAAAATAGTTGCCTAAAATAAAGTTACTTTATTTTTATTTTTTAAGTGACAAAAATAGTAATTCTTCTACTTCCTACTTTAGCCCCCGTTTATTCGGGGTCGGTGTAATATTCTTTTGCGTCCATTCTTCTATAGGTATCAGCCGTCATCGCATTACCTACTACTTTTTCATTCATATCATTCTTCACAAAATCCAACCACATATTTCTTTTGCAGCCTTCTCCTTTCCCCTATGCCTTAACATTCTTGCTTCAAATTGCTGTTGATTTGATATATTTTAGACTTTTTTGCTGTGTTAATGTCACATAGGTAAGTACATTATTTTATCTATAGCATTATTACAATAGGTTTCGGTTTGGTTTCGGTATTATGCCTTCCCAAAGATACAAGGCAGAAAGTGGCATGTTTCTGTACTAAAAAGGTACCTATGTTAGTAAATTATGTTTGAAGAAATATATGAATGTGTAACGTCACATTGTGTAACCGACGTGGCATAGAGAGCAAAGTTTATGCAAATACGGGACATGCATACAGCATACATGTTAATTATATTGAAATGACAGTCGAGATTGCGGTGACTAACCTAAATACAAAGCGAGCAGCGATGGCTGCCACCGGAAGTAGCGCCATTGTGCCGCAACCATTGACACCTCGGTGGGTACATCATCCGGTCAATTCCTGTCTCGTGTCAAGCCTATTAACACGCTGGACAGTTACAATTGATTTCCAGAGGTTATCTGATTCTGGTGTAGATGTTACGGTCATTACCATTTAGCTGGGCGATTAATAATAAGTTAATACGAAATTGATAGTTGAGACCAATATTGTTTCTAGTTGGTCAAATGCGTTTATTGATTATCATGACATATCTCCCTATGTTGCAAGTAACAACTAATAAATATTCAAGATTATAAATGCATAAGTAATAAGACTTGTTTTAAATTATCTTCAAGTTCTACCATAACAGACTTTTAATACAGTTACGTCCGATCTATCTAAAGTGGTAAGTACGGATCCATCCAAAGTATATTCCTATTCTTGTCACAGATGCCTTTGCTGATAACATCAGTCATTCGCAAAAAGGTCTCAAGCATTCCTAACAAACTTGTCGTTTTATCCTTGACAAAAAATAGCGCAAAGTCAACAACAACGAAGGCAAGAATATATTAGCATATACATGCAAAAGCAAACGCTTCAAAATATACGAAAACATGACAGTTATATCAGTGATTCACACTTTGTAACTATCCAACTACCGGAACCGTTAAATTGTGCACCAGTCTGATTAATAAATATTGTTTACGTTCATTTGATAATTACAGTTTGGTGATCCTAACAAGAGGCACTGCAAAAATATTGTTGACAATATTTTGGCAGTGCCTCTTATACATATATCTAAAGAAGACGTATCATAATACAAACACCAGACCCAGGGTAGACTTAAATAATATTGCAAATCTTACGACAATAGAGCCCGTGGATTAGGATCACGCAAGTCACACAAATGAACTCAGGTAGGCGTTCGTGAGCAGACCGTAGCTAGAACAGGATTCTGTCCAAGTGCGATCAGGTTTTTTTGGTTAGCAAGTGGCCGTTATGGTGGAATTGACAAAAAACAAAACTAACGTTATATTTTAAATGGCGGTAAAGGAATACGAAATAAATATAACATAAACGAGTCAAAATAATGATATAAAAAAGAAAATACTGAGGAAATAAGACGTGATAATGGTGCTGCAGGAAATGATGCACTAGGAAGTTGTGCTATTAAAAACTGATCCTTAATATTAAAAAGTGTAAATAATGCTATTAATGACCTTGAAGAGAGGAGTTGTTAACTTATGTAAAAGTAAAAGATTGCAATAATAAGTGTTTATGGAGATTTAGATGAAGCACATAAAGTAAAACTTACCAGCGCAATCCTTGTCCCTTTTGGACAAAAGAGCTATGGGGCCGTCATCCAACGGCGAGTCTGGGCACAACGGGTCAGTCTTGCTGGCTAGCAACTCCTGACCCTCCTGCAGCCCCAGTTGCTGCTCATGAAGCCGCTTCTTTATGAGGAAGATCTTCGGCATCTTGGTGCGTTGTAAACACTACACTTGATCCAGTTCAATCTGTCACTGTCTTTCAAAAAACACAATACAGCATCATATCACACTGCACGGCAGGATTCCTCGCGTTGTTTATTTTCTGCGGAGCAGCTAGCGGCACATGCGGTACCGTTGGCCGCTGCGAAAGGACTGAGACTAGTGTGCGGTGCCTGCGACACCGTTGCCCGAACAGGTCCGCCCCCGCCCGCGCCGGCGCCGCCGCCCGCCCCTTGCGCCCGCGCAGGCACCGCTCCGCACTTACACAAGTACACATTCCAGTATTTCCAGTAAAAGTGCTGTATCGTGTATGGACGTCCCGTCATTATTCAAACAATACACATCACCCTTCTCAGATTTGATTGCCCCATTTCGATTCTATTTACATGTTTTGTAGTAAATATAAACTAAATCTGAGATAAGATTACTGTAGTACTATTTTAATGTGTTATTCCTTTTAATAAGACTTACAAACATTCCCGTTATTCACAATTATAGCGTAACGTTTATTTAGCTCATGTTGATAAATAAGGTTGCAGCTACATTTTGCGTTATTTGTGGTTGCGTATTTTCTTTTTTGAATAATTTATAATAAAAATCGGTGTCAGATGAAACCCCAGGATGAATCATTCAAAAATTCTTCAAGGCGTTTGCCAATTACGTTGATTTTGTCATATGCAATTTTGCCTAAATAATTTGTTTTACTATATTGTAATTTCAATATGTTCATGGAATTATCTTATGCATATTCATAGAAGAAGCGATGTACTTTTTCAGGTAAAACCTCACAGTTTGTTGTCGGCAGTCCTTTAATCAACGGGAACTTACAAAACGGTGGATACAAATCCCGACCTCTGTAATCAGTGAACGGACAGGGAATTCTAAAGAAGTTTCAAAGTAAAGGTAATAAAGTTTACAGCATCTTTTGTGTATTCATAGTTTACATGTCTAAATTAAAATGCTTTTGTTTAGCTTATTGCACTGAATTGTCGGCTCTTTTGTACCTGGTTGATGTCGCCAGATTCCAAAATGTTTATCTACGTTGGAATGTATAACTAACTACATTTTGAAATTTTCTATAATTACTGTCTTTTATTTCTCATGGTAAGCTGTTTTTTGCACTTGATTTTGCTATCATCAGCTTGGATAACAATTTTTGCGTGTTTTCTACAACAAGAACTCGGGTTCTTGTTGTAAAAACACGTGTTGAGAGACTTCATTTTGAACTCAATCTACCGTACAATTGTCTGCTACTAGAAGTACATTTTCACTTGACATTGACGTAATGCGTAATCTTTATGTGTCACGATCGCCATTTATTTAAAAGAAGTAGTGTAATTAACATATTTGGAAAATATCTATATAATAGGGGTTAAAGAATGAAATTGCCGATTTTTTCCTCATTATTCATTAGTGTATAATTCCTTTAATACAATAGCTATGTCCATTATTCTTTTTTATTTTAAACTTCATTACAACGACTTATATTTATGTATAAAATTTTATTCTTATTCTTATTTTTTTCACTAGAAATACATCTTCAAAAACAGCCTGTCCTAAGAGGTGCCCGTCTCCGTTATAAAAATATGAATATTTTTTTACAGATATCAATTCTCAATTTTTTTCTCTATGTTTCCTATAGCTTAATGTTGTCTAAATATATCCACAAAATTACACAAAATTTAGATTTGTGGTTCCTTAAAAAAATCGCAAATATATTTGTATGGAAAAATGAATTTTCGATAAATTCTCCATATAAAACGGCAATTTCATACTTAAACCCCTAATACCATTGATTTCGTTAAGATGTTTCTTTTTTCATTTATTGTACTTACCTCAATAATTTTTACGTTCAATCACTTGATGTGAATTTTTACGCAATTACAGTGAATGGTGTTCGTCATTAAATAAGCTAGGGAACCCCCAGACGGTGGATATTGCCTTCGCTAACGAGTTGGGGTGATAGGATTTATTTTAAGCCATTCTGAAATTCATGTCTTCAGTTTTAATTGCATTGCCAATATAAAAAGATATGCAATTAGTGAGGCTCCATTAAACTATATTTAGTTATATGACAAAGTGTTAACTATCTCATAATACGAGCATTATTGTTATACATAGAAAGGTATATTTTTAAATAGGTCCTTAAATTGTGTTACAAATTTTCAAGAAATCGCAAGAATACTTAGGATTATTACCACACGAGCGCGCATAGTCAAACTCCAACTTTATATTAGATCATAATTGTAATTTTTTTGGATTCCAGTTTAGTGCCGATTTCAATTACTTTCCGTTAAAGGACTTCCTCTTCTTATGAAGTGTGTCCATATCCTGTTTGGTGGAAGTTCAAACCAAATAAAAGGTATTAAATACTCATTCTCACCGCTTCAATGTAATATTCTGTAGAAATTGTATGGATAACATTTCACTTGAAGACTCTACAAATAACTTAATGAAATGAGCTGTGAAATTTGTTTGCTGAGTACAATAGGAATCCGCAAAGTTTTCGCCCAGAAGAGATTATGTCTGGTTATACGTGCAAACAGTTTCGGCTCTAAAATTTCAATCTCAAGAAGACGGCTTAACTTTTTTCCTGGTCTTTGTATTGGTAAAATCATAAAGAAAGGTAACCAGGTAAAGTAATACTTTTTTGTATTTTTTTTTCAAACCAAATAAGTTTAAAGTAACAAAAATGCATCAGAAATGCTATGTATTTTTTATATGTGAAACCTATGCCGTATCATAGCGTACAAATTAGGAAATTTTATTTCTTAAACTAGCTGTGCCCGCGACTTCGTCCGCGTAGAATTTACTAAAAGAAAAAAACTAGCCTAAGTTACTCCTTATTACACCAGCTACCTGCCAAAAAAAGTCCCGTCAAAATCGGTCCAGCCGTTTCAGAGATTAGCCGGAACAAACAGACAGACAGACAGACAAAAATTGTAAAAAATGTTATTTGTTATATTCATATGCATGTAGTAAAAAACGGTTATTTCAATATTACAAACAGACACTCTAATTTTATTTATATGTATAGATGTATAGATTAAATCAGCTCTATTCCTAATAAATTAGTTATAGTAAAGGATATCTAAAAATATAATATATTAAAGGCTTAAAAAATAACGAGTTGGTTACATCGGTGCTTAGTTTCATAGCCGATTAGGTTTCCTTTTAGAGATCATAAATCATTTTTTATTATAAAATGCACCTAACGACTCCATAAAGTGGCAAGGACTTGATTCGCATAAGTATATAAACAAAACAAAAATGCACCTTGCTACCGAATTGGATTGGGTTTAGGTTTTTTATGTTACTTTTGATGTTTGACGTGTTTTTGAGTTATGGAATATTAGCAAACAAATATCTGAGTAAAATACGGTCAGACCTTTGTATGATTTGCTAAATCCAATTTTGTAAACAAATTATACGGAATTTGAATTGTGTCTTAGCACGACCTTTCTTATTATTAGATGTTCTCAATCTGTTCTACATAATTTTAGAATTGAAGTACCTACTGTATACCGTATAATATATTTTAAAGTATTGCTATTATACTTTTTAGTTTAGGTGTCATTATTTTATCTCAGTCCAAAAACTAGGGTACCTATTAAGTCCTTTACGAACGAGGTTTTTATTCAGATCTTTGGAAATTTTATATGGAATTATGTAATATTGGAAACATTAAAAATACTAATACTACAAAATAGACGATATCGATTTTCTTGTTATTATGAAGCTCGTGATTTGCAATAATAATAGACTTCATTAAGCATTAATATCTTACATTAAAATGTTCATGACTTCTTGAAAATGAACTCTAACAGACGAGAATCGCAGCACGTGTTTGTAAAAATCGAGCAAGTCTAAATACTAGTCTGGTTCTGACGTCCCCTTCATAACGTTGGCCCTGTTATTCTCTTTAATTAAATTTATGCTACGTTAATTTAAACGAGAAGATAATCCACGCTTCTTTGCTGCGATAGGCCTTTTTTGAAATTATATATCTACGAGAGCCCCGCTTTTAATTGTAAAATAGTATACCATAACACTTTTATTTAATTATTTCCTACTATTTTATTGATATTTAATTTTTTAATCGCTTCTTTATGTAAACTTAAACAAAGGCGTCAGATTATTAATTTTAGATAAAGAAGCAGATAATACAGAAAACATTATTTTTTATTTTTTAAACCACACCTGACCAGAAAGTAGCATTTTCCGCCTGATACGCGTACGGAAAATCCCACTTTCTGGTCAGGGGGTGACATAAAATTTTGTACTTACGTAAAAAAGAAAGTCTCAGATCGCTTCTTAATTAAGCCAAATGCTTGCGATCTATTCTTCGTTTTACCGACCTAATTAATAAATGTACTATTATAGATATCTTCTTCTATCTACCATAGTCTAAACTTATTTTTCATTTCTCATATTCGGAAAGTAGCGTTTGCTTGATCTAAGTATTGGGTGGAACACGATAATTTACACCACTGGTCGGGAAAAACTCATAGTTCCTTCCCTAGAGCGGAAATTAATTTTAAAAATCGAACTGTATTTGGTAGTATTCCTAAGTCATTGGGTTAGTGAAGTATTCTCTCCTTATTCTCTAGAATTCCGTGTATTCCCACTAGTCCCAGTGGATATTTACCTACAGTTTGCAGAACAGAGATAAAAATCGGAGACTCCATTAAAACTATTTTTTTACCTTACCGGCAATTTCCTGGAATTTTAACTACGTAAATTCAAGCATCAAATTAATTTTATAGAAAAATTTATTACGTAAATATTCTTCCTTAGGTATAGTCTTTGATATTACAACATAGTCTGAAACGTGAAAATATTGCACTTCTTTTTTAAGCAGTCGTATCAAAACGAAAAGCTTTTATATTATAAAACTAGCTGTGCCCGCGCGACTTCGTCCGCGTGGATTTCCCGTTTTTGCAACATTTTTCATTGATGCTCAACTCCTATTAGTCGTAGAGTGATGTTTGGTGGTATATACACGGACGATCCACATAGAATGGCTGTCTAGCTAGCTTAGCGAGCTAGTCGAACGAAAATAAATGTAGACAAAGAAATGTAAGTCGCGATTTCTAAACTTGAACCCGGTTTTGAGATGCTCTGTTTTTAAAATAAGAAAATACACTGAAAAAAATCGACTGTCCAGCGCGGGCGAAAAAATCGAATAAGCATCTTTACGCTACCGGGACATTGCTTTCGCCGTCGAAATTTGTCGGTGCTACTTTATGTTTTTATAGTAATTTTTTTCAGTCTTTCTAATTTTAAAATATTTGCGCATTCGTTAACGCCTAAATAATTCCAAAACAGCTATGTTTTTGTTTTTGTAGGTATGTACTTAACTTGGCTGTTACTATAACAGGGGGAGGGCTCGTAAAAATTGGAAAATTCCTAAGGGCGTCACTATGAAAATAAGTTTGGGAAGCTCTGGCCTATAGTGTTCCTCGATAAATAGACAATCATAGAATTTTTCAATTTGAATCAGTAGTTCCCCTTTGTAGGATACCCCTATTACTAAGACTCCGCTGTCTGGCTGTTCTGGTGCCGCTGTAACAACAAATACTAATAAATAGAATATAATAAATATTGAAGGGGCTCCCATAAAATAAGCGTGACTTTTTTGGTCGATTTTGATAACGGCAACAGATAGACGCTCGAAGTATTCACAGAATATTTAGTTATATTATTCACTTTTAAAATAAGTAATTAAATCAAAATGAAATTAATATTTAAGGGGGCTCAACAACAAACGTGTTTTATTTCTCGGTCTTATTAACGATAACAGGTAGAAACTTGAAATATTAACATAATATTTAATTTAAATTTCAAATATTTTTTGGAGATTTTTGATAAAATCTATGGCACGGAACCCTTCGTTCGCGCGTTCGACTCCTTCTAGGTGGTTTTTTTTTGCAGGCTATCTTTGATGACCTTCTTGAAGTCACCAGGGCTTTTAGTAAAGGAGAGGACCTCGATGGGTCCTCAAGCTTTAAGGTCGAATCACTCCAAAGAGGATTCCTGACCGGTGAGCATCTCCCTCGGAGGTGTCTCTGAACCTATAAGTCTCTAATGCGTCCGAATCTGACGGGATCAGTAGTTCCTAAGATAAGCGCGATCAACTAAACAAAAAATACAACTCAGTATAGATGCGTGCGTAGTACTTGATCATTATTTAGCTGCGTAGTTATGTTAAAACTGTAATATCTCTGAAGATATTCATTGAAATCTAATGATGTCAAGAACAATTTTGTACAAAATTAAATACTTGTGATGAATAAAGTATAAATTTTGATAAGGAATAATATGATTTTTACAAAAATACCTTCGCATCTAATGCATTATTTTAGAACAAATTTTATTAACTAAAATAGGTTATAGCGAGATAGATAAATGCTATCCGAAACTTTTTTTTAGAACTTTTAAAGGAGAATAATTCCGTCATACATGATTTTTGCGTAACTTTAACCGTTTACCCAGCGCACGCAACAAAAGCTCTGAAAATCAAAATTTATTATTTTCCGTTTATTTCAAACTATGATATCTCTTAAGATATTCATTGAAATCAAATGAGGTCGGTAACAATTTTGTTCAAAATTAAATGCTTGTGATAAATAATGTATTTATTTTGATAAGGAATAATATCATGCATACAAAAACACCATCGCAGATAAAGCATTATTTTAAAACAAATTTGATTACCAAAAAGAAAGGTTATAGTGAGCTAACCATAAAAGATAAACATATGCTATCCCGGACTTTTTTTTTAGAAAATTTAATGGAAAATAATTCTGTCATACATAATTTTTCCGTAACTTTAACCGTTTACGCAGCGCACGCAGGGAAAGCTTAGAAAAGAAATATTTTTCTCCCGTTTTTGCAACATTCTTCATTAATGCTCAGCTCCTATTGGACGTACCTTGATGGTATATAGCCTATAGCCTTCCTAGATAAATGGACTATCCAACGGAAAAAGAATTTTTCAATTTGAGTCAGTAGTTGCTCAGATCTTAGGGTTCAACCAAACAAACAACCAAACAAACAAACAAACAAACAAACAAACAAACAAACTCTTCAGCTTTATTATTAGTATAGATTAATTATTAGATGTTTAAATTCACGTAATTAAAGATCCGGTAAATTTACCGGTAAAAAATATTATAGGGAAGTCTCAAATTTTTATCTCTGTTCTACAAACTGTAGGTAAATAACCCAATTCCGATCACTGATTTTAAGTAACTTAACAAAACATCAAATAATTGTCAACATACAACAGAACATGAAACATCAAAAATTTTGTTGTCATAATATTTGTGTTGTAATTATTAGAAGGTACCTATGTGTTTCATTTCAGAGGCCGTAACCATTTTTGACATAAACATTTTTTGTAAATGATTTTCAAATAACAAACAAAGCCGGGTCGACAAAGTAGGCCGAATTGTTCCTGAACCTCTGGGGAAAAAAATAACAGTATGGGACTACTCCACTGGAACTACTGCGAATACACTTTAAATTCGGAGGTTGGTTAGTGTCGGTGACGCGGTGTGTTCCAAATTTAAAAAGATTCTTTATACATTAGGGTTGTTGACACCATTCACAAATTGGTAAAAGCATATATCACCTTTGAACACGTCTTTCTTAGTATATTTTATAACAATTTTATGTGTGCAATAAAGGATTTATTATATCATTTATGCTCAGACAAAGAATCCTCCATCGTTTCAAATTATCTCTAGAATTTGATTTTTAAGCGTATCCAAATCATTTAATATTCAGTCTGTTGACTTGAAGACTTTGTGATAACACAAATTCGTAATGCCATACAAAATCTATGAAGAAATATTATGTAAATGTTTTGACAGCTAATAAAAAGTATATCAACAGACTTGAAAGGTAAACCCCCTGGTGGTTAGACAAGTGGCCAATCGATTGCAGTGAACGCACAACCGAAAATAGTAATATAGGTATGAAACTGACGTATTAGTGAGAAAGCTCTATGGCGACTGTCGAATCAAATGTATGAGTAGAAGTCAAAAATTATCATTTCGTTCGATAGAAGCGTTGTATCATTTGCCATTTGTCTAGGCCCCTGGTCGGCGGTGCCCGTGACGCGATGTGTTCCAAATTTAAAAAGATACCTACTCTCTCTATAATCTGTGTGAAAGACTAATTTTTTACGAGTATTTTTATCAATTGATATTTAAAAAAAAAACTACTTTTGAATTTCCTTGTATTCGAAATGAAATGTAGAGTTCTTAACACGGGTAAAAGGGAATCAATTCCTTAAGGGAACCTAATATGCCACAAGCCTAACTATAATAGGGCTTAAAATGCCCATAGGTTTTTGAGAGTACATTCATTTAGAAAAAAAACGATATTCCACTTCCAGTGTTAATTATTTAGAAAAGAATTATTGATGGATTGAATCTCCCAGTGTTTGGCTATTTATGAGTAATGTTTGTCTTTCTGACCACATTAGAGAGGTGTGTGCAATGCATGTGTTAAACATTGCGCAATAACGCGTCAGCTCGTCCGGTTCTATGCATGCGCTTCAAGTTCTTGGCAACCTCCTTCAAGCTTACAAGAGTTCTAACGCTATACTGGGCGCACTGTTTACGTAATAATAGTTCTACAAAAGAAACGATATAACTTAGTTGGTTATAGGATTTGTGTTAAATTTGTCTGTCACATCTTAACAGCCTGATGCCGTAACAACGGTGTTATCAGCATAATTTTGTTCTGACAGTTAGTGATAATACCCAGTTCTTCAATGTTTTTGGTGAAGTCCTTTTTCACCTTAGGCGTCAGTATCTATTTTATCTACAATCGAGTGAAGTATACCATGAGTTTATAGGAAGCACTTGCTACGATAGCTAGAGGTCGAAGTTCAGATTTTGTGTAAGTCAAGAGCTAATTTATTCTAATATACAAAAGAGGATGTAGGTAGTTCCTTTTTAAGGATTTTTAATAAAGTTGATTTCCCAGCGGCAATCACTCAATATGCATAGAGTCAAGTTTAAAATATTATTTTTAGGCGTCTCATTGTGTCCGGAATTGCAACCTCCGTTGTGAGCTGGTTTTGGAGATGAGGCCTACAGTTTATACGTTACTAAGTCCTCCTTCACGGTGCTAATTAATGACAATGATAATTCATTTACTCAATCAGATACTTAAAATGTTACTGTTTAATCCTTAAAATTTAAATCTTAATTAGTTTATTTGAGCTGTTGGACATTTGTTATGTACTCGTACCAAGCGACTGATTGTAAGCAGTTAATGTGGCCGCTTATGTTCCAAGATCTTTCCTCTTATACTTACTATTCTCTAACCCGTCAACTTCGACTTTGATCACTCCAGTTTTTGGGAAGGTAGAAGAGGTAGTTTAACTACTTAGCAACTTCTTAAATTTGTTCTCCTATACATGCCAACCGCATTCATTTTAAAATGTTTTCAAATTTTTGTTTTTAAGCCTATTGCAAACACATTTTTTTAAGTTATCTATTTGGTTAGCAGATTGACGTAGAGTTCAAGCGGCTAGTACGTTATACCCTGCCTCGATTAAAAAACAAAAATCTTTTCTCTTTCGAAACTTGTTTAAAAACCATAATCTCAGAGTGCAGACAATTTATCGTATCTTGCGAAATCATAGCACCCGTATTCTCTTAATTTAGATGTGTTCTTCTTATTTAGCTGCACTGCCAAAGACATAAAATAAACATAAATCTGCTATAAATAACATTAATTACGTCTTCAATAACGGCCCATGATTATTGCATAAATTTTGCAAAATAGGTAACTGTTTACAAAAAGTAGTCAAAACCAGTTTTGAGGTAAAAAAAAAAACACGTCATGCATACCTCCATCGCTTCATATTTATTCAGTTAATGAATGTTTAATATTGTTTTATACTTTATGAATATTGTGAATTAAAAGCCAAAAAGCAAAGGTAATCGCGGCGTGTGGGAAAAATGTGTGATAAGAATCAGCTGTAAATTTGAACTGTGAATTGGCTTTGCTTTTATTTTACTCTTCTGACTTTATAATTATAATGAGATAGATGATGTTTTATTCATTTCAACATTATTTACCATATAGACCGATTCAATGACCCGACTGAGGGCCATCGATAATCTGAAAAATATCGCGCTTATGTAAATTGATGACAGGCATTATATATTTAGCGGACTTAAAAACAAGATTTTCGATTTATTTATTTTTCATTCTAGATTTATTAAAGACAAAACCTCGAATTTTATAGTTCAATGCTTATTACTTTGCACTAGTACATTTATTGAGAAGATAATTAAGGTTGCGGGGTTTCTATTTATCTTCTATGAAAGTCTGTTTAAATGATAAGTTATGAAACGTTCCTACGTACCCTTAATTGGGTATACCCATCATCATCATCATAATTTCAGCCGAGAGACGCCCACTGTTGGACATTGGCCTCCCCCAAGGATCTCCAAACTGGTCGGTCCTGCCGCATCCAGCGACTTCCCGCGACCTTTACTAGATCGTCAGTCCACCTTGTGGGGGGCCTACCAACGCTGCGTTTCCCAGTACGTGGTCGGCATTCGAGGACCTTTCCGCCCCAACGGCCGTCAGTCCTCCTCGCAATGTGCCCTGCCCACTGCCACTCGCAATTCCTTGGGCTATGTTGGTGACCTTGGTTCTCCTGCGGATCTCATCATTTCTGATATGATCACGCAGAGAAGCTCCGAGCATAGCCCTCTCCATTGCCCTTTGGGTGACCTTGAGCCTTCTTATGAGGCCCATTGTAAGCGGCCACGTTTCGGTTCCATAAGTCATCACTGGCAACACACACGAATTAAAAACTTTCGTCTTGAGACACTGCGGTAGATGGGCCGAGAATAGTCTGCCATCACTCACTAACTGGCGGCAAACAATTTTATTATGTATGCTGTTAAGGGCGTGCACTCGATCTACGTCAAAATTGTCACATTTTGTGGATTTTTTAGACCTAATTTCGAAGTGATGTGAGCAGACTTTGCAAAGAAATTATGTATTATAGGAAGATTAATTCTTGATTAAAACCACTATAGAGATATTTTAATTTATACTAATAGTTTTTAAAACAAGGCGAATCTTATAGCGTAAGTAGTTTTACGAAAATGCAGTTTTCAGATGAAATACCAGCATTATAATGGCAAACAATACTTTGCAAAAATTGTTTTTCCTATAAAAAATATACTATTCTAAACCACTATAGATCCCAAATAAGTAAAAAATGATATCACATATTAAAAAGCGATACCAAAAATATTTATAAATTGGTGAATTTTAATGACGATTTTTACAATGTATTTGAAATAAAACCCATTTAATGTAGTTATTATATTAAAATAAATATAATGATATTATAACATTGTTATAGGCACTTAGCTATTTTTAATAATTTAATGAAAAATGGTCTAAATCCGAGCTCGCGGGCATTTTTCGATCGTACACCCCGGGTCTTCCCAGCTAGTGGACTTATTGCTCTGCGAGCAATGTGTATCTAACAACAATACAGTGTAAAAAATATTATTGGTACTTCGATGAATGCATGCACGCTCTTAATAGGTACTTTGACAAAAATGAGAGGTAAACAACTAACATAGTCATCACATCATCATCATAACAGCCTTTATATTTCGACCCACTGCTGAGACACAAGGCCTCTCCTTGTCAACGAAGGAGGTTTAGCCCATCGTTTAGTCCATCACGCTTGCCCAATGCGAATTTTTGGATGGAGTAATATGATCAATACCCCTTCGCTGATCCATTAGTCGCCTTCTATGAGACCCATTTTAGGATAAGAGGTGATGCTATTCTTCTCTGCCGGTATCACATAGCTAAATATAATACTTATAATTATATTTTAAGAAAATAGAGTGCCACATTGTTTGTTTGTTTTGGGACGTAAAAATAGTGGGCCTTCGATGTCGAGAAAAATATCACTATATGTGGTGTGTTGAGACAAATCACAATTCGATACCAAGAGTCCGATACAAATCGACGCAACGGTACCACCATGCATTCTCGATGATTGCCCCTGCGCACGCGTCTCCGCATCAAGGGGAATAAATTGCAATAATATTAATGTTAGAACCGGTCCAGTGATTACACTTCAACTGGACAGTCATATTATTCAATTGGTTCGTGCATTCACCATTTTATTAGAAAATGGCGTTACATTTTACACTTTATCGGAAATGAAGTATGGATTGGATTTTGTTCATTTCTATGACGGGTACTGAGTTCTTTTTATGATACCGAGAAGTAATAATACCAAATGCTGCAAATAATATGATCGTCAGCAATAAAAGAATTAATGTGATGTCATTAAAGATCATAGAAAGATTACCAATAAAAGTGATAGAAATAATATTACCTACTTCTGTATTTATCGACTTGAATAGCCTAGGTATTAGGAGGATTCCATTTACTTCAATTAATGGTACAGTTCCTTTCATTTACGTGATCGTATATTGTGTAAGAGTTAAAAGTGTATAGGTATAGGTAATTCATCAAAATTTTATCTAATTTAAGTATATGATATGTGTCCGTCTTCTTTATGTCACTTTGTTAAGCAATTTGACTGTTGGATAAATTCGTAATTTCTTTATCTTTACGGGTTTAGCTCAGGAGTAGTTCGATCTACAACCTATGATTTGCAACTACTTGGTTAGGGAGGCAACAACCAATCTTTCCCGTGTCAATACAGACACTAAAACTTATCGATGATCTATTTAAAATTATTATACTCAATATAATATAAATTATCATTTAATTATTTACCAGTAAGATGAACCTTCATAACTATACCTAGTCTATTAAATTGTTTTTAAATAACAATAGGTATATATGTTTTTGTTACCTATATGTATACTATACTTACAAGCAAGAAATAAGACCGACACCTCGATAAAATGTTTTTAATTTATATTCATGATGTGGTTAGTAGTTTATCTAGAGTAAACTATGATATTTAAAATACCACACTCAGAAAATGTTGTTATATTTCTATTTACGGTTTAGATGTTTAATTGCAATTTAATATTTTTTACAATCAATTCATGATAAGTGCCATTAAAGTATAGCTACGAATGAAGTTGGTAAACGCATAACAGCTACTTCAACGAAGTAAATGACACCAGTTGGCGTAATATAATTACTAAGATATTATTAACACTAGTGCTTAGCAATTTCAAAATCAAGATTACAAAGTTACGGAGAATAAAGTGCGTCACGTTCCCAAAATCATTAAAAGTTCAATTGCGAGGTTGCGGGAACGCTTCGTTACGTGAATTAAAAGTCAGAAAATTCTCAAGCGTTTATGTTCGTAGGTACGTTACTACACCGGTTGTCAAAAGGTTGGTGTGGTGCGGGGAGAGGTGCGGGGCGCGGGCGGCGCGGCAGGGTACAGCGACCGCAATAGCGTTGCCGCGCTCAGCCACCATTGCCAAGATCACGGACCGCGCATGCGCAGCGCAGCGAATGTCAGCCACGTCACGATCGAGCTTTGTGCTATCGCGCCTCCATCGGTCGATCGAATTTAGAACTCGGAATGCAATCACGTCTTGATCGAGCAATAGATTGGACGCGCAACAAACATTTTTGTGTGAATTGCTATTAGTTACTACTGGATCTTATTGCAGAATGTTACTGAACTCCTTGAGCAAGGCCTTTCCCCTTTTTACAAAAAACGTGACTGGATTCTCTACTTGAAACAGGCGATGGTTGAATATCTCATAGTAATTTATGTGTTCTCATAATATGCGAATTTAATAAATGGATTCACGTGAAAGTCTAATCGCAAATTAGAGGTAATTAACCAGATGGTGCTCAAAAGAACAACCGAACTTAATTTATAAACGTAAATCTAAGAAATAATGTAAGTAAATATTACCTAACTTAATAAGTGGAAAAAAGTCACGCACCCTTCCCATTTTAATGTACGAACTATTATGCAATCAAATCACAATCTTTTCGCTCACATCCCCACGGTAAATGACGTCCCAAGACTCCCGGCAACGGCTCGTTGGGTATGTATAATAGCCCTTGCCCTATCTTTATATGGGCCGAGCCGTAGCCCGGTACCCATTCAATTCACGTAAGGTAGCGGCCCTAAGGACCGGGTTTTTGTAACAGCGCGACAGGTAGAAAGGAAAGGATTGCGAGTGAGGAGCGAGAGCGCATGACATCATCTCTGCTGTCTCGCTCTGTCCGCGCGGGCGCAGGAATGCCGTACGATTTGTGCTTGCTTGCCATAATGCAGACGGTACGCTTGTGTGTTGTTATGTATATGTTAGCGCATAAGCACACAGTGCCCTAATGCGTACGGGTCATGTAGCGGGATTTACAGAGTTTAGTCAGTGAAATTATATTGAAAGGGAGTCTGATGATTTTTGACCATTTTCGTATTGTTTATTGATTATGTATATTTGTGATACGGTGATGTCGAAAATTACAGTTCTACGTGCATTTTTTAGAAGTGTGAATGTCGCCTATTTCTCTGGGGCTTATTTATTTACAGTACACAGCATAACATGAATCGGTGTCAGAATGATAATTCAATTCTGTAGGCTTATTACGATTATTCCACATATTATATTTTACGTAAACTGCATGTGATAAGGCAATTCACATTTGTCAGGCACTCTTTTATCAATACTCAAGAGAACCTGGGACAATGAGTAAAATAATTTCTATTTCTATACACACAGGTAAATACTACCTACTTAGTAACCAATATTATATTCGATATTTCTACAAGTAACTCAAAATACCTAACTACTAAATATTAGCTACTTTTTTTTTAATTTTACCACTAAAACTAGAAAACCTCATTTGTTTTTTCATTCGTCTTCTGTAACATAAGAGCTTTTAGAAATTGAATAGGTAGATAAATGGATATAAAATGAATGCCTTGACGAAATGAACGAAAGATAAATTATTGAAAAGTAACTGAAAAGTTGTTTTAAAATTAAGTAATAACTCGAATAAAGTAAAAAATTTAAACTTTGCAATCTTTTCACAAACCACAAAGTCGTTGACAAAAAAAGAAACAAAAACACGAATTTTGACATTTAAAACGAAAAAATCTTAAAGTGATTTCAACGAGGTCCGCGACACAAAAAGTATCACTACTTAATATAAGAATCACTTCTCAAGTTTTCGTTCATTTATTTACCAACTCTATTCCCAATTTCCTAACAGTAATTAATATGTTTTCCTTTTCCATACATCGCGATAAGCCGGAACTACGGTTTTTTGATATTTTTTTTACTGATTACTGCAGGTTGTCGCTCATGACCAGAGAGGTCGGAATTAGGTAGAGTCATTTAGGGGGGGAGTTATAAAGCCTGTGGGTCAGTCGATCCTAGGGAATTACTGGGCAACCGAGCATCCTCCCTTGGGGAGTTTCTCGATCACCTATAGCATCCCTAGGGCGTCTGAATCGGTAGGGAGTGACGCGCACCCGGGGGTGCCTCTAAGGCCTCGGCCCTCGGCTCGGGCACGTCGTGACTTCACCACGGAGGCGGTTGACGGAGGTGTTATACGACCTGCCTGAGACATATGCATACAGAGTTTTCTCTCCTCTTCCAATAATCTCGTCATCAAAAGCATTGATATTTTTATCTTCTATATGAACCTGTTCCCGCAATCCAATTTAAAGAGATAATATATCTAATGTTTGTCGTTACCTACTATCCACGCATATTGACATAATGCGTAAGTAATTACTATTTACTTGCAAGTGATTGAGTTAATGAGTTGTCAACGGAAAACTGTTGTATCAAGCAATTAATGTAAATATTTTTATCATTATCAGAACTAGAAGACTATTTAGCTTAATTAATAAAATATGTGGTTTCAGCTGTCGAGAAATTGATAATTTCAAACTATTTGTTCAATATTCAAACCTTGCATAAATAAAATGCCAATTTAGTTATATATCGAGATAAAATTGCAACTGATTTATCGCTGTCGTGACCGGAGACTACGGCGAGTCTATAAATTGTCTTTAGTGCTAAGGCTTTTAAATATTGATAAAATGTTTTTTTCGTCTTAATGTGAAAAAAAGGTGTGGTTGTGTATGTCTAATAGGGTTAATCGTCGGACAGATTTAATAATAAAGCTCAAATCTTTAAAAACGTCCAGGCAAGGAATACTTAGGATAGGGATTTACAGCTGATTATTGACTGTGTAAAAATGCACTAAAATAAACGTGAACTACATTTATTTATTTACGTGATGTACACTTTATTTTATTATGTTTGTCACATTAATATTCAACAACACCTGTAACGATTTTTTAAAATATGTAATTGTAACAGTTTTTGGCGTGCTTTCGTAGCGGTGTCGGTCATATTTTCTTACAATGCAAAACATATGTTCGAGTTTGAGGTTCAAATAGATTTTTCCATTGAAATTGTTATATTCAATCAACTAACTAAATAAACTATTTACATGATGTGTAATTGTGTAGGTATATGTCGCAGGCGGGTAGTAAAACACGCCGTTTAACTAAACGGCTAGGTTGTAGTCTATGAGAGTGACCAGTGACAAAAATTCCACTCCACTTGGTCATAAAAAAAATAACCTGATCCTACCAATAAACAAGCGATCTCTATTCGATGTACGAACTCATATTGATAGAATATACTACGGATTTATCAACAAATGGTTTTTTTTGGTTAACAATTCTCTTAATACTACAATCCGCCTAGCCGTTTAGTAAACGTCGTGTTTTACTATCCACCTGCGACATATAGGTACATGATATTGAGAATTTTACAGTGTTTTACCCATTACATCAATGGCCATTCTGTCGATAAACACTTTTCTGCCTTGGTGTACCTATATTTTAATACTAAACTTCAATAAAGAAGAAAAAATAATAATTAATTCAGGCATAAGAGATATTTTAGAGCATCTTACGGAAAATTAAAAAAAAATATTCCAGATATGAAAGTTTTTGTTAATCTGGACTTAGATAATCGGGATACAATTCTAGACAGTTCTTAGACCAACACTCACATCACAACTCATGAAAATATAAAGTCGAGTCGTGTAACAAGCTTCTACAGCTGCTATGACGACAAAGTTGCAAACGTGTAATAAAATAAGAATGGCAAGTTTGAATGTTACTTCACACCAATGACGTAGCGTTAGCTCACACTGAGGTGTATAATATAACAAAGTGTTCGGTTTTGCGTTCTATACTTTTATTAGCGTCTGTTTCACAATGTCCGTGTAAGTTCTTAATAGCATTTATTTGACAGATAATCCATAAAAAGTTGAGTTTCTCCCGAGTTCTTGTTGCAAAAACACGTGTTGAGAGACTCCATTTTTAACTCAAATCAACCGTACAATTTTTGTTACTTTAGTTAAGTTTTCACTTACGTACGTTTAATGTATCGCGACGCCATTAATTAAGAAAATATAGTAGTATTCAATTTAACCGAGAAATATCTTTTGATCAGACGTTGTGAAACAGGCCCAATAGAATAAGATAATATAATATAAATTTAGTCAGTCGTTTCCTTCCACATATAAAACAAATTAGTGGTTAAAGAAATATATTTGTAATAAACTCATTTAGTGTCGTACATGTTAAATTTTGTTTACAATTTTGTCATGCTTTAAAATATTTGAAATTTTTTACCAAATTCAATATAAATCGAAAAACAAGAAAAAATCCTGTTCGATAAAGCCTGAGACGGGACTCGAACTCGCTACCTTTTGCGGTCCTGCCGAATACCCTTTCCTTTGAGCTACACAGAATCAATAAATCACGATAAATTTAGAAGTATGCCTAACAATGTTGAAAACATTAGAGAAGAGATTTACAAATACTGTCAATTAGTTAAGTTAGACTTTGCTTTTTGAAACATCTTATCGTGAAGTCATTTATCTCAACCGGTACCGAACTCAGGACCTTTTTTGCCATAAGTGTTACTGATGACCAACCAGTGGTCCAATAAACTGGACTGGCCTTAAAACAGGTATCGCCTCACATAATTCCCGATACACTTAATATACTCAAAATGTACAACATTTTGAGTACGTTACTTAAGAAATCATGTAGGTACTACACTGCAGAAATGTTGTTGACATTTTAAATAATAGAACCACCTCTATGTTCTCTAGTTTAAAAACCAGAATGGGACCCAGAGGCCTCTCGATGACACGGTGCGTCTGAGCCTAGGTTCGGGCCTTAAGAGTCACCCTCAGGCGCACCGCTGACTTCCGACTCGAACGCCCTAGAGACACTGAACGGTGTATAGAGACTCCCTCACGGGACGGGAGATGCACGTTGGTTAGAAATTATCTCTTGAGTGGTTTGAATTACAGGCTAGAGGACAGACCAATCATGGTCTTCGCCTTCGCTAAAAACCTGGAGGCTCGATCCCCTAGGAACTAAAAATATATGTTCTGTTTGGTTGGTGGTAGGACTTGTGCTAAGTCCGCGTTGCTAGCTTACCACCATCTTATTAAAGGTCTGTCGCTATAATCTATAAGTGTATTAATACGTGAAGAAAAGACTTTGTATGCTTTTTAAGCACGTTGCTCCAACGGACGAGTGTCCCCCTTCCGACTCGGACGCCCTAGGGACGCTAGGCGGCCGAGAGACTCCCGAGGGGGAGATGCTCGGTTGCCAAGTAATCCCCTTGGAACGTTCGACTTACAGGCTTTAGGACCCCCCAAGGTCTTCGCCTTCTTTAAAAGCGGTGACGTAGGAAATGTCATCAACGACAACCTGCAGTAAAAAAAGGAGAAGTGTATATGGTTGCACAAAAGAGTACCTAGTAATAATGATAACAGTATTGTTGTTATGGAATAATTTTATTTTTGCGTTTACAAACGCGTAAATATAATACTAGAAAAATGCACTGAAAAAAAAATCGACTTGCCTCAGGCGGGACTCGAACCCGCACCTTCCACAATCCGGGTGGACGCGTTGACCAATTTCGCCACCGAGGCACTGCTTTTCGCTGTCGAAATTTGTCAGTGCTTGGTGCTTATGTTTTTATGGTAAACATCGTTTCATCAAATCTTTGAAATTTGCACTTCCAAGACCCGAACGAAATATTTTTGCAAATATTTGACGCCCAGCTAAGATGAAACTACCTTACATTATGGAATAATTTTATTTTTGCGTTTACAAACGCGTAAATATAATACTAGAAAAATTGGTCAACGCGTCCACCCGGATTGTGGAAGGTGCGGGTTCGAGTCCCGCCTGAGGCAAGTCGATTTTTTTCAGTGCATTTTTCTAGTATTATATTTACGCGTTTGTAAACGCAAAAATAAAATTATTCCATAATGTAAGGTAGTTTCATCTTAGCTGGGCGTCAAATATTTGCAAAAATATTTCGTTCGGGTCTTGGAAGTGCAAATTTCAAAGATTTGATGAAACGATGTTTACCATAAAAACATAAGCACCAAGCACTGACAAATTTCGACAGCGAAAAGCAGTGCCTCGGTGGCGAAATTGGTCAACGCGTCCACCCGGATTGTGGAAGGTGCGGGTTCGAGTCCCGCCTGAGGCAAGTCGATTTTTTCAGTGCATTTTTCTAGTAGTATTGTTGTTATTATTGTGTTCGACAGTTCAGACGACGAAGATCCCGCCCGTGAATAACACACTCAGAAAACGAAAAAAAAAACTATTTATTGATCTTTCATATTTTTTACTACTTTTTCTTACTATTTATAAAAATAAACAATTCAATTATCTACAAGATGAACAAAGTTTTATGAAAATAGCTCCTGTAGTTTACAAGCTAAGTAACTTTTTTATTTTGGTAAGACCTTTTTTTTGGTAAGACCGATTTTTTACACACTAAAGGGTACAAATTTTGTATAAATGTTTTCATACTAATTTGTTGTGTAAATAGACTGGTTTCATAAGTATTTTTTTTTTTTTAATATTTTGGTCTTATTGTTACTCATCGCCCTCTTAGGCCCGTATTACAGAATGACACTCAGAAGACAAACATGTTTGAGAATCGTCTGTTACTTTCTATCACGCACAAAGTGATAGAGACGTAGGACGCTCAAGTCGGCGTTCATTCTTGAAACTCGTTCTATAATACGAACATTAATGTCAGTGGTTGAGGGTTTCGGGTGGAGCTTGCTTTCATCTTCTCTCGTCTATCTATACATTCCATTCTACTCATTCCTATTCTTTCCATCTATCTATTTTTTATTTTTAGTTAGTTTATTTGTATTTTTCTCAGCAAACCCTTTCATTTGATACCCATATTATGGTAGTGCTAAAATAATAGTCTGCCATCTTGGGTGGTCCGCCATATTGGATTTAGAGTAAAGTCAATTAAATTTTCGTATTTTTCTCAGTAAACCCTTTCATTTGATACCCATATCATGCGAGTGCACAAAACATAACTAGTCCACCATCTTGGACCGTCCGCCATATTGGATTTAGAATGACATTACTTACCTAAATCAGTTACCATCAGGTGTAATGAAGGCCAAGATCAAATATAAACAAAATTGCAAAATACGGAACCGCTAAGAGTGTGTGTCTGACTGAAGCGATAATTGACGAAAAACGTGAAACGAGGAACGTCAACATACTGTCGTTAACTAGGTAGTTGACAGATACAAGTGTTAAGAGAAACACCGTGTTGTTGTTTTTGGATATTTGCTGTTATTATACGAGCAATGTGAAAATGTCACCTATTGCGTACAGAACTGCTTCACACGACTCTATTGACTTTTATTGGGTAGTTCTTATATAGTTTGCGTCTCTTTTTTATGCTGTTTAGGCAAGCATTTCCGAGAGCTGTATGCATCTTAGTAATGGTGGGATACGGAGCCCAGTTGCTCTAATACGAAATTATAGTTATTTCATATTATGAAACATTTTGTATTAAATTAATATTACCTATCTACGTTTCTCAAGTATCTATTTTAAAATAACAAGTGCAAAGAATTGGTATAACTTTGGATGTAAATATTTTTTTCTATTACAAAATTCGTAGTTTTGAAGTTTAATTTATTGGTATTTTTTGTATATCGAGTGAATTCAAACTTTTTCGACTTTAATTTGTATGATTTTTTTGTAATATATTAACTAAAGCCAGACGTTCAAAATTCTTCTAATTTGGGATATCCTCACATTAATTAGCTGCATATATCACCTACTTGTGGACGTCGATTCCGACTTATTGGAGAAATTATTGATTCTCCATACAAAATGACACCAACATTTTCATCCCCTTAAGGGATGATTTCCGGGTTCTTTCTTTGAAAAACAGACAAACATACTTAGTACTATCGAATTTATATTATTAGTGCGGATGCAACATAATGTTTAGGAGTAAAGTTAAAAAGCAATTATGCTAAGTCTTATTACGATAGAGGCACCTCCACCTTACAGAAGATCGAAGCAGAATTATAGAGAGCTCTAGGAGGTAAAGTTGGAAGCGCGTGAGGCCCTTACCGGTTACCGCTTGCGATCAAGTAGGCCATGATTGCCACCCACGTGGTATAAAAAATTACTGGCCGTATAGTCAATACATCATAATGTTGATATTACTCACAGTCATTTTTTATTTGTATTTAATTAAGTAATATTATCACCAATATTTTCTGAATCAAGTAGTCTCGATTAATTTGTCAACTCGGTAACAATAGCCTTCGCTTTTACAACTAAATAATTGCTGGAACATTATTAACATACCCGCATAAAGGCAGAGATCGCTTCATTCGACATCCTACGGTCCTTACATATATCATTCGCTTCATCTACATTACCTCAGTCCTCGGCGATTTCGGTTAAGTACCCTTTCTTTAAAATATTTTCAATTTGGTCGACAATAAGTACATTGGCTATGTCTCCTTGCAAAGTATCTACATTAGTATTTTTGGGGAAGAACAAATCTCCAAAGTATTATATCATTGTCGACAGAATCCGCAAGCTAAGCCGGTACGTTATCAAATATCTCTGTTAAAACCGCATCTGGCATATATACACCCATACATATTATATATAACAAATTAAACAAGCCGACGGCTATTCCTTGGGTAAACACATACAACCGCTCACTGGTCACATAAAAACTGAGAGCCGGTCATACGAGTCCGAAGAGCGACGACCCCGAGTAGTTTAACTTATGGAAATTGGTTGTTGCTTCACCTGACTGATAGGAAATAGCATAGAATTTTGATAAGCTGCCGACTTAATCATCAAAGGAAGTAGATACCTTTTTTCTTTAATTCAATTTATTTATATTATACCAATGGCAATATGGGTCATCTGATGTCGCACTTTGCAGTAAGTCATAGATGTTGCAGTTATTTTGCTTGTTGTTAAGAAAGGAATAGGTTCTTTTTTCTAAGGCGTTTATCAGTTATTTTAAACGGGATTACGAATTCACTCAGAAATACTCAGATAAAAACCCTATCCGAGGATGATGCAATGTCTCATTTAACAAACAAACGATTAACATCCCCTTTTATTACTTACTAATTAAATCTAGATAAGTCTTGGTATGGCAGTAAGGTAGTATTAAAACTATCTAAGGTAGTAATAAAACTATAATTTGAATGTTTTCCGTTTTCAAAACGTAAAGAACGCCCGCTGTGGTTTCATACTTATTTTATAATCGGGTTTGAAGAACCTAACGAAGTGACATTTCTTTAGCACTATTTTTTATGCAAAGAAATATAAGTATAATAACTAATTAATTTTCGTTCGTTAGTCTTGAGACTGCGTAGATTTTGACACATGACTGAAAGCCTCTCCGATAAACTCCGATTGAAACACGGAGAGCTGATAACTAGGTTAAAACAAGCTATACGAAAGCCTGACGCCAATAACAGGATAAGAAAATGTTCTGATGTCGAGAACTATGCAAAATTATTGTCAAACTTGACTCAATCATGGTACAAATTAGTATACATTTCTAAAATATATACATGTAAGTCCATGTTATGTTATTAACAGGTATTCAAGTAAGTGTACTAACATCAATCATATTTATCAAGTAACTTCACTAGGGAATGTCAATATTATTTGATCGAAGACCGGTCATGTCATTTAAGAGAGGTGCAAAAAGGTATGTTGTACGTACACTGTTGTACATGTTTGTATTTGCAGATTTGTAATCTTGACTTTGAATTTGGCTTTGTACTAATGTAAATTAATTTAAAGTTATGATATCGTTAAATATTTGATGACAATTGTAACAATTTCTGTGCTTTCTGTTATATTATTAGAGAACGAAAAATTAAAAACGTAAGTTCTTGGAGTAAAGGATCCCTTTTTACTAAGTTTTTCGTGATGTTTAGTAAAAAACTGAGATTCATGAGTTAAATAAATAGGACTAGGCATGTAGGACCAATATTTAACAATAAAATTTGAATTATTCATCAAAGAAATGAGAGATAAAAATATTAAAGGATTAATTTCGAAAATATTATTAATTTAGATCCTGTGTAAAGAAAATTAGTTCCTGGAAAGTTTACCCGGACTGCTGAGATGATTTTGAGTGTAACATCTGTCCCTGTCGTTGGGTTTAGTTGGTTTGTTCACTGAAGGATTGTTAATTTTTGGGTTTGGTGCCCCTTTAGTGTAGGCGATAGTCTGCAAACCTGTCACTATTTTATGGTACTTTCTGACCCATACTACCAGATGTGGCTTTGTGTGTAGTCGAATGTTACCAGAACCTCTGCTCGACCCCTTTTTGGATTGTAGGCGTGATTATAAATGCATGTGTATGCAAAATTAGTGGTTACATTTTATTTATACTCTGTGAGTAATCTTAAACTAAATGAGAGCACGATATAAAAAAGTCAGACACGACAAACATGTAGCCGTATTGTGCATCTTTATCTAATGGGAGGCAATGCGCGTTTTCCGTGCAGACTTACATCAGCGCTCGTAACGTTACGCGGTTTGCGCGGCCGACCGGTTGCTGCGCATGCGACGACGATGCGACGCGTTATTGAGGTTGCCAATAAGACACGGTTTCCTTTGTCAATGTCTTCAAGAATTATTGTTCTCGCTCTGAAGTTTGAATCATTTGATTAATTACTGCAAGTAAAATGAAACTTTACTCTTGTAGTAGAAGATGAATGATGTTATTCACACAGACTTACTTACATCAACAGATTTAAAAATATTCATCAGTCAATTAGTTTTTATTGACTTTATGGATTTACATCACGTTGTCTTGGTGAAGTCGTCAGTACCTATAGCTGCCTACCATCAAGCGATCCGGGTTCGAATCCTGGTAGCGGCAAATATTTGTGTGACGAACACGAATATTTGTTGACGAGTCATGGTTGTTTATTATTCACCAAGATTAAAGTAGATAACACATACAATAAATTATACAATGGGCGGCCTTACCACTAAAAACCAACCTATGGATAGAAAGAAAAAAGCTAGAATTTATATATTTTATTTAAGTTTAATTTTAGAACTATCTCATATTATTGTAGGTACCTACATTTTAAAAAAATCCTTAATCCAGTATCCGTTACCTAAGTTCTTAATGATACTTATTTTGGGCTAGATAATTGGTATGAGCGTGTGTTTATATTATTATTATTATGTTATCGTATAACATGCAAATATTAAAAATAAGTAATTTGATTATTCGGATAATAAAAATTATAATTTACTCTTATTTTGCAGGGTAAATTATATTGTATAATCGTGGGAAAAAGGAGAAAAAAATCTCATCAAATGCCTCAAAGTCGTTAGAATGGTCGTAGTAGAGCAGGTTCACACTATTTGCTAATGATGAGGACATTGATTGGTGTCATTTCCGTGCGATGACGACAGAAGGTCATTGACCTTTGGTATTGCCAGAATAATTCAATGGGACGTGCATTGCTTTCGACATTTCAATATATTGAGAGGCGATACTAAAGACGCAGCGCGTTAATTGATTGTTGAAGCTTCGAAGAAAGTACGAACGAATATAGAATCTCCTAACCTATTACAAGTTGATGTTGCAATGCAAGTCGTGGCGGGTTTAGCGGTCGCGCTCGACGGTGCAGCACGATCTAACGTTCCGCTCTGCGTCGGCGCAAGCTCCCCGCCTCCCGTCCCCCCTCCTTGGCCCTGACCGAGACACAGACCTCACGAAGGCGAAATGTTACGAAATTGTCTATACAAGCTTGTTCACGATCCGATAGAACCCGTTCCGTCATTGGAATTTAAGCAAAGCCCTCTTGAGTCTATAACCACCTTTCTTTATGACATACGAATTTTGGAGGGAACTTTGTCTGTTAATAGATGTATTTCAAAAAGAGGTTTGTGTTTTCTTAAATAGGTTAAGGAATCGACTTGGAATCGACTGATACATGTGTAGTATAGTATTATATTATCTGTGGTATTAGTGTTCTATGTTTCACTATCGCAAAGTTAGAAAAATTTGAAACATTAACAATAAGGTTCCTAATAGGTATTTCAAAATCGCAATTGTAATCAAATCTATTATTACTTCGTACATACAGATATAGCTAAACTGTGTTTCTATTTCAACAGCACAATATAAATATAAGTTAGTTTAATATCGCGATAACTAACGTTACCAGAATTTTGCGAATTTATACGATTAGGTTTATCTATCAAAAACCCCTGAGGATTTTGGTAGATAAACCTAATCGTATTATAGTCCTTAGTTTAGTACCTAAATATAACGTTGAAGATTTTAAGCCGATCTCTTATTGTGTAGACCATTGATATAAAAATTAAAATGATACTAAACTTTGTGTTTTATTTCATAATGCTAAGTGGATTACCAAAACCAGGTAATATTTGGATTCGCAACAATAATGCTAAAAGCACTGATTATGTAAATCAACTTGGAAGCAAAAAGGACAAAGAAGGATATCACAATATGATAAAGTCGACCAGTTTTGGCAAGAAACAACAATATATTCTAACTTAGATCTGTGAATATTTAAGTGTGGTCAATATTTCGAAAATGTAATCAAATGTGTTGAGTTGATATTTTCGGTACCTACATAGTTTAAATTTCACATAATGGAATAATAAGTCAACTTACTCGCAACAATTATCGAACGCTACGAATACTTATCATTAAAAACTGAAAAAACATCGGTGGTGTAGTGTGTAAGGGCGTTGTCTCCCACCCGGGAGGCACTGGTTCGAGCCCCGCCACGTACCAATGTGTTTTCAAATTTTGTATACATAATATGTAAGTACGTTTGATCGACGCTATTACGGTGAAGGAAAACATGACGAGGAAACCTACACACTCCTATGAAGAAATTCTTAGGTTGTGTGTGAAGTCGACCAACCCGCACTTGGCCAGCGTCGTTGACTAAGGCCTAATTGCCCCTAATGTGGGGTAGGCTCGAGTCCCTCGGTGGGGACATTATGAGCTGATGATGAAGAACTTGTGCAATTGATAGTACCTAGATAACCAACAAACGAAATATAGTTAAGTTGAGATTTTTTAAAATAAACTTAAATAAACGTATAAACAACATAACTTGTGTAACAACTATAACCAAGCTACTTTAAATTATGGATCACATTTTACGATTATAAATATCTTCATAAATCTTTTCATGTAAAGTTATGCCATTTATTGGGAATTCCTCAATAGATAGCTTGCATGCTTGAACATCTTGATACGTCTCAATTTTTTAAGCCTTTCCATTATTTTTCGACAAAACCACTTCTTGTCAGTAATAAACATTAAACAATTAAAAATAACTTTCTAACAACCCTATTGATGAAGACTAAAATTACATTTTCGCTGCACAAAAACCTGCACGGAATTCATAATTGTTATTGCCCACTAAACGTCCACCTGCTATCGCGATTTTGAGACCTCCGTATTTCATGTCACAGACTGGTAATTCATCAAAATACGAACCTTAACTTTTAACAGAATACAAACTCGTGGCTAAAGAAAGTAGATTCGTCCTTATAAAACATCACACGTGATCAGGATTCGCTGCATTTGCAGGTGCGTCTGTTTAATGATTTTGCCGAAAATTTTACCAGATACTGTCTTAATAATTGAGTCTTGACACTAAAGAATATCAGCTGCTACCGATGCTTTTATAATACTTTAATTTTTAATAACATTTTGCATTTGCGAATTTGAATTATTGACTCGTCAATTTATCACGAGACATTAAAATTTCTTTTGGTACTTCAGTTACTGCCATTAATTATCTAGAAGCCGACATTCTAAACGACAGTAGTTAGCACTGTATTTATTAAAAAGTTTGCATTACTATCAAAGATAATTTCAATCAATGTTACTACATGCAACAACAAATAAAACGAGGAAAGGAAAACTATTTGAACTTTCATTTAGATATTCTGTGGTTCAAAAAGCTTTTGGGTGTTCCAAATTTTGAGGCTGATAGAGATTTTATAACTAGATAAACTGCTGGATACTTATGCCGTAGGATTATTCTCAAAACATAAACATAAGAATGGCGCAAATACAATAGTATTTTTCATTACAAGTGCGGAAAGGCTGTCATTGCAAAGAGTTCCGACAAATGTCTACCCGAGCCAAGGCGCAGCCGAAGGCGAGGGTTGACAGTCGGAACAAGTTGCAATGACGGTTCCGCACGTGTACTGAACGACTATTTTTAATACAGTTGCGAAAAAATGAAGCAATTTAATAAAATAATAAAAACACAATAAACTCAACTAACTTAACATTTATTTCTTATAAAAGTTATAATTAACATATACATTGAAATTGGTACAGTTTTTTATACTAACTGGGGAAGTTTTAGGTTGCATATTTACTGTTTGAGACAAATTATTATTAATTTCGTATAATTCTTCATGTATATTTGTCATACAATGGCGTTTGCCAGTTGATGGAGTTGGATCTGATGAATTATCATTATCAACGAAGGTAGATGGACGAACGTTCTTTGGAACATGTGAATGAGACGGACTGGACCTTAAATTAATGGAGTATGTGATTTTTTTCCCAGTTTCTAGTTTGTTGTTTAATGAATCACCAATATAGCTTTCTGCAACTTTGTCTGATTTCCAACCTCCTAGTCGCTTTAAGGACGTCAAATTGGCTCCTGAATCTGCCAATAATGTAGCAGAGGTCCTCTTGAAGCTGTGCCCAGTATAATACTCAGCATCCGGCAGACCAAGAAACGTAGCTATTTCTTTTGCAATATTACCAAATTTATTTATCCCGATTGCTTGAGCTGTACACTTCCCTTTTTGGTAATTTTGAAAAAAAAAAACGGTCGGTTTTTCCTTTTTGGGACCGCTGATTCATATAGTTTTGCACTATTCTAAGAAAATCTCCTTCAACAACAAAGCTTCTCGGTATCTTATTTTTTGTGTTCGGAATCTTGATTAGTAGCATTTCTCCATGGGCTTCAATATCTTTTAAAGTAATATTGGCTAACTCCTCTCTGCGACAAGCTCCAACAACGCCAAAAATCAGAGCAACCTACAAAAAAAGGGATTTGATTGATATTTTTTTTGAAATAATGTATTAACTGTATTTTGCGATTTCGTAAACTGAATACGAAAGAAAAATATAAGTACTTATTAATAAATTACCTTTGTGGCTAAATAACGATCATCGGGAGCTTCGTTCAAAAACCTTTCCACTTCATTCGATGTATTTTAGATTTTTTACTTATAAAACCGTCTGATTGTCGTTTTAAGAAAGCATTTAATTTGGGTATTCACTTATATCCGCGTTGTTCCTTATTTTCAGCATACTTTTTATCATCGAAAACCTCGACCATAACGTAGAAGGTTTTAATTTTTCTGAGAGTTCGGAGAAGTATGCCAACATAACATTTTCTGAAAAACTATTTGCTTTTTTCTTTTCTCTCCACGCAATAAATTCGTCGTACTTATGTAGCGACTTTTTGACTTTTCCGGTAAAATGTTCTCCGAAGCATTTTGTGCAATTATACTGAGTTCCGGTGGTGTTAATTCAAAAAAACTAGGGTCGAAATTACTCATTTTGTGCAACAAACAACTAAACCCACAAAGAAAATTTCTGAAAAATGGCGCCAACCGTAGAATATAATAAGCAGTTTGTTTTTCTTCACCCATTCTGGTAGGCAAAGGGAACTATGCCCATTCAGCCAAGTCTTCAGTAGGAAGTTTTTTATTGATATGAAATGAAAATGAAATTTAATGAAATCTAACCGAACTCATTCAATCAAATCATTAAATCTGATATTGAAACAAATTAGTAGCTTCTTTTTAGAAATATACCTATTTGCATGAATCATAAAAACTTCTATGATTTTTTTTAGTAAAAACTTCATGGTTAGTTTTTCTTTTTAATAGACATTATTTTGACAGTTGGGAAAGAGAACGCACGAGTCCGGGAAAGGTAAAAAAAGCACGAGTATGTAATAGCCCACATCCCGAACGCTATACGTCCCTGCAATACGCTACTTTTTGAGCAACTGTATTAAAAAGAACTTAATTATCAGTGATTGCAACTTCCATTGTAACATGCAATGTAATTTTTATTAAAATAACCTCAAGATAATGCTTTTTCTGGTAAAATTACAATAATGTTGTTCTAGGTACCCCAACAGTCATTATGATACAATGTTGTGGACGGTAGAGCTGTTCATTACACAATAAAACATCGTGATAACAAATTATGTTCAGCTGAAGATCTTATATCTTGTTCACAAGAAAGAAAACCGAAACAAACTTTTTACAAAATTATTTTGGCATCTGTTGTGTTACAAGTGAAATTTATGTAAAACCTTTTGAACCGACTGCCATACAAATCCTGAATGTATCACAAAAGAATGTGTATGATGTTAAATGGATATAAAAGCAACGTCCTCATATTTATAAATAGCGAAATTTACATTTTAAATTGGACTTTATTGTAGTTGGTTAAGGTGCAGTCTTAATGTAACTCGCTCGAGAGTTCATGACGGTTGACTATGACAAAGAAGTCTATGCATATTCATCAGACGTGTCCTCTTTACGACTGTCGCCTAATGTTGCGTCGTTGACTTGACACTGTTTCGGTATATACATTGGCGACGCTAATTTTTGTGATACGTATATAGAACTATGCCCCACGTTCATGTTTTGCGAGAAACGTGCAATAAGTGAAATGTATTCTTTGAAAGAAGATGATGCATTCTAGTTGTGAATTATATTAATAAACGAGTTCGCTAGTTCAAAAATAAAAAAATAGCATTTTTTAAGTATATGAATCAAAACTTTTAATTCAGCGTCACGTTTTGAGGTTTGTTTTTAGTTAAAAAAAAATACTAGGTTTTTCCTCATTAATGCAAGAAATTTCCTTATTAAAGCTTCAGGTTTTCATTAAAATTACATAGCATACTAAATAAGATATCACTATTTAGAATATTAGAGCCTAACATATTTATTAGGCGGCCGGATGTGAACCTGTCACTATTTAAAGGTACTGCATGACCCAAGCTGTGCAACGAAATTTTACGTAAGGTTCTGATCAACCGCTCTTGGGACTATAACTGATCGTATGTATTATGTGTGTATCATTTATTTAGCTAACGTAATCTTGATTGTCATTATCTATACATCTATACATACATATAAATAAAATTGGAGTGTCTGTTTGTAATATTGAAATAACCGTTTTTTACTACATGCATATGAATATATATAAGGTACATACACCAAAATATTTTTTTTTACAATTTTTGTCTGTCTGTTTGTTCCGGCTAATCTCCGAAACGGCTAGACCGATTTTGACGGGACTTTTTTTGGCAGGTAGCTGGTGTAACAAGGAGTAACTTAGGCTACTTTTTTTTTCTTTTGGTAAATTCTACGCGGACGAAGTCGCGGGCACAGCTAGTAGTGGTATAAAAATACTTCAATGCTTGGAATGTTTTTTTAGAACAATGCAAATAACAGGTGTAACTACATAATACTGTTTGCGAAACAGGTTCAAGTTGAATTCATTGTTTCATTTGATGCTAACAGATTTCGACACGGATTTGTATGTGTCAGCTTATCCTTGCGCACATCCGATCAATATTGTACTCAGAATGCGTTATTTAAAGGTTTTCTATTTTTAGTTTTTATTTAAATTTACATGAGCTACTATTTCACGCCTGGTTACAATGTTCGTAAGACAATGTTGTTTGGCAACAAGTAATTTGTTTTTTTTTGGATAAAAAAAAAATCTGTTTCGATTCGATTGAAAAACTATAAAGTCACAAAAGAGAAATCTGGACCTCTCCCATTCTTTCATTATTAAAGCCCTTAAAACTAGGCTCAATGGTGGTTTAGAGGTATTTCTACTTACAAAGGAGGTCAGCGTATCTACTTGTCTTTAAAAGTCTCTGCAGTCTAGAGGTACGTCTACGTCTACCGGTGTCATATCCAAAGTCCCCGATTTCGATCCTCTATGGATTACGACTTTGAGCTCGATTTGTCTAGTGTATATTTTGCTTTTGCTTTTGTTTACTACAAGTCCCCGTCTGAGTTACTACCACAGGATATGTTCCAATAATAGTGTTAACAACACTGTTGTGTTCTGACAGTCGGAGATAAGAAGCCGCTCCTTCAGTAGTTGAGGGTTCTTGATGAATGTTGGTTCCATCTTCGGTCCCATCGTCATTTACACCAGACGAGATGAAGATGAATAGCTTACTCGTCTAGTTCAAGAGTACAAATTTATTGTAGACTAGTTGACCCGCCACACGCCCGTTGTGGTAAATTTGCTAAAAACAATTTTAACACTATCCTATAGACTTATCTGGACCAAGCAAAACACGTTTACAAAATTTCATTAGTTCAGCAGTTTCCAAGATCAGACATACAAACAGACAGCACTCTGTGCCTCAGCATATGGGGACCTATTTGTCATAAAACTATATGCGTAATTTTTTTGTAATGTAACAAAAGTGTTGTATTTTTGTGCCAAATACCCTTTATTCAGATAAATAAAAAAAAAATGCGATTATAGGTTTTGGTAACGTGCGACTCATCATATGAGCTTAAAAAATATAATAAGAAAAGTGTAATATAATAAACTAAACAGTGATTATGAATATAACTAAACAAGCGAAGAATAGAATAGATGCTTTTTACGATAAGCAGTTGCATGATCCTATAGGCGGTTTCAACACCTGAGGCACATACCGATACTAGTTAGCGAAGTTAATATTTATAGCATCACAATGTTTGATCTCTGATCAGAACCTATGAAAGTGTAAAATATGGACCTACAAGGCATTATCGAAGTACTAAGCACGGACACAATAAAATAAGTGCATCACATGAAAATCTTAGGTACAAAAGGATGAGATGTAGATACTTGTCTATAAAATGTAGTATACATTCTAATTTGTTTATGAAATTTGATTTTATGTTCTGTGTGAAAATAGAAAAATTAGTAATATAAATCGTCTCAATAGATTTTTATATAAATTATCGATATTAAAAACGTGAACCACAATTACTGGAATTCAACGCTGCACGAAGGTGAGGGACGTCGGAAAAGCAATAACTTCTCTCAAATGGTAATAGGCTGGATATGTTGCCAGGCAGAGTGATAGCAGATGGACACAAGCTTTGACTGATTGGTGTGCTATTGAAGACAACAGAAGCGTCGGACGCCTGTCCGCAAGAAGTGTGGATGACATCCGAAGGATCGCGGGTCACAACTGGATGAAATTAGCACAGGATTGAGACTTGTGGCGTGGACAAATAATTCAAAGATAAAAGGTAAAAAAAAAAATCAAAGATAAAAGAAAGTACTTATATTTACGTAGGAAAGTTAGTAACGTGTAATGTAATATACCGTGTAAGGTAGTGGGAATTGCGCGTTTGGATGGCATGGTGCACTACGAGCCTTACATGTAACGCTCGTAGTGCCGTTGTTACCTCACATGGTATATTACGAGTACACACCCGTCTGGCCCCGGCTTTAATGTGACCAGGCTCCTGTGTTTGGTTAGATAGAGGTGATGCTTACAGTTAGCCAGGTGGACTTAAAACAATCCCAATTACCCATCAGACAGAGCACAAATTTACAGTCTGAGGATTAAACTCGGGGAATATTAATTAAAAGTACCTACTATTTATATTATATTTCTTGGATATCACGCTCAGTAAAAGTCCGATGCAGCCCCTGGTGACGATAAAGGACTGAGAGAACCCCAGTAGACATCGCACTAAGGGGTCGACCACCGACAACAGCATACCCAAGGAGCGTTGGTCTCAGGCGGCTGGCTACAAAACTTAAATATTGCCAAACCCAAATTAATTGGAATTAAAGTTTTATTTGGGCTTACTAAGGGTATGTAAACATAGAAGGGCGCTTTCGATCTACGCGCAATCTATATTCCACGACTTTGTATATATTCTCTGTAATCTGTGTTTGTATATTTGGTTAGTTTGAAATGTTTCTGTTAATTGATAATTTTGTGGTTATGTAAAGTTTTGAATAAAGCATTGTCGTAGTTTTTAAGGTTTTTGACTATGTGTTCTATGTAAATAATAAATGAGTCCTCTATTGTATCTTTCTTTATAATGATTTTCAAGCAATTTGGTTCAGTTGCGTGAAAATTACAGTTGTTAAATTGCGAATTCCTGCCACCGGAAAATCGAAAGCATGATGAGTAGAGATGGTCGAATGTCTGTATAGTCTGGTTACCACATATGAAAAAGGGTCAAGGGCCCTTTTGAATCGATGTAAATATTACTTAGTGGGACTAGAGTTTGGAACAAGGAAATTTCGCTTATTTCAACTTGTTCTTTGGTTGAACAGTAAACAATACATTGAAGCTTATCTTAATGATTTACAATGTATTGCTTACCTTTATAATGAGCATTTAAAGTACAAGTGCTCGTAAAACGTTCGAGTAACAGGTGATTCAAATTGCCTATCGACGTGTTGTAAAAATAGTATTGGCGGTGAAAATTGTCGCGATGCGGGCGCCCCCACTGCGCGGCGGAAGTACTGCCTATATGCTGATACTGATATTACCTACATTTGTTTGGATGCGATGTGAATTTTAAGTATGTCCTTTGTATACTAGTATGTATCTTCATTTATTGAAGCTATCAGTGGAAACGTTCAATAGAACATGTGTTGGTTTACAGCAATAATATAAATTGGTCTGCAGGCATTCTTTTCGTATGGTATCTTTAATAACAATTAGTAGACATTTCTATAGCCAATCAATCCTGTTAAATTGTTATTCTGAAGTAATTCGCTTTGCGATAGTGCTTAATAGTGGAATAGTATTGCAGTATTTACTTGTAAGTATACCAATAACATCATTAACCCTGTCAACTCAATCTTACTTATAATCACGCGCATAATCCAAAAAGGGGTTGAGCAGAGCTTTAGGTAACATTTGGTTACACATAAAGCCACATCTGTCAGTATGGGCCCTACAGTACCCTAAAACTGTGACAGGTCCCCAGCCAGTCGCCTGCACAAAAGGAGCACAAAACCCAAAATCTTCTAAACCTTCAGTTAACTGGCAAACTAAAGCAATCAGGACAGATGTTACACTCCAGGAGTCCGGGGAAACTCAATTCAGTATTACTGAACACTGAGTTGAGTTTCCCCGAGAGTTTTCCCGGTGAGTTTCCCCGGAGTATCAGCTCAACTCAACTTCAGTATCAGAGAGAAGGGTAGCAGGAAGGGTACCCATGAAGCTACTCCTGCTGCACCGCTGCATAATTGTTGCGACAAGGAGAGGTTCATCACCGTGGAGAAGAAGAAGAGGAAGCCCGCCCGCCGCAATTTGTGTGGTGTTGCACCGACCGGACTGAACCATTTTGCGTCCAGATGTACCGACGACGCTACTGTACGTGTCCTGGCTGCATCACTCTACGAAGCCAGAGTAGATCGTAGTGTACATGAAAGTAAAGACCAAAGGGTAGAATTTCGAGAAATCCTAAAATATCTCTTACTTAATTTTTAACCGAAATGCCATATACCTGATAGTTTTTAAGAATTTTACTTTAAAATTGACGGGTTGACATACGAGTACAACCTTTCATCCCCTATTCTATACCCTAAATCCTAAAATACGTGTTTTTTAATTTCTTAACGCAAGGACATATAACAATTTTTATGGATTTTACTTTAAAAATTACGGATTTCCATACAAACTCCATCAATTAATTTATTCCCTTAGAGGTTGATTTTCATAAAATCCTTATTAAAACTTTCTTAACTTATAACCGAAAGGCCGCGCATCAAACTTTGCACCATTATTTCAGCACCTTCGAGGGTGAATTTGTAACCAAATGTTACCTTTTTTTTTGATGATGGAGAATCCTTTTAAGGATCTACCGCACTCTGGCTAGGCGCACGGTGTGTGTGGGATTCAACGAGGGTACCGGCGGGTTTTACTACCCACTAAAACCCGCCGGTACCATCCTAAGCGCTTATGGGGGCGCTTTGGGATCGGCGCCTTGTACGTGCGCCTTTTCACAAAAAGCGTCCACGGGCTGGCCCGGCCCAACGAGTGAGCCGGGCGACGCGCCTCTGTGGGATTGCGCTAGGGTACTAGGCAATACCCAGACAGGGAGACCTGTGCTGTGCACCAGGGCACACGGGGGCCAATCCGTGTGCAGGCCAAACCTGAGAGACGGACAAGAGCGGTGGTTATAGTTCTCCGACCAGTCCGTCTACGCCGGCTGGGAGCGGCTAGAGCATCCTCCTCCCGCTCCCTCTCCGCGGCTTCCTTCTGCGCCATCACAGATTCGCAGAAGAAGGCGGCAGCATTCCAGATACTCTTATTACCATCAAGCTTATATTTTAACCATGCTTGGTAATGAGAGGTCTCCCCCGCCGAGCGCCACTCTCAGAGTACGGCGCTCACTTCGTCGGGCCGGGCACACGATGAGCGTATGCTCGGCCGTGTCGTCGGGGGAAACCAAATCCCTCTTGGGATTATGAGTGTGATCGTAATTATAATCCTTTATAATTTGACGTATACAATAGAAAATGAATTGAATAAGTAGTAATTTAAATTATTAATAAAATATTTTCGTTACAAAAAATAGCTTCGCTTATTTACACGTGAACAAAGTGAACTTGTAATCTCTTTCTATTCTTTTATTTGTTTTATTTAAGAAAATGTTAATTAACTATCAACAATGATTATACTGCGATTCCAACAACTGGAGACGTTTAATGATAAATTTGTGTAACAATACACAAGGATATCTAATACATACAAAGTAATAGTTTAGTATCTATTTGTGTTAATGAGGAGGTTGATAATGCCTTTGTCGTGCATACTACGTAATAAACGTATTTCCGCGATGTAGTATTAAGTGAGATGACGATTACCCAAAATATTCTTCCGGAGTATTTTCCAGGATTGGAAGGCTGGTGCTTAAAGTTTAAGTTTAAGTTATTTATGCTTCTCTGAAGGGACTTCGATGGCACCCTGATTGTCCATTCGCTGTTTATTATTCCAAATAAAGAAATAAAAGAAAAAAAAATTAAATAATTAATTATATCATTTTTATTTTTACTTTTAATTAATTTTAATTTTTATTAGACCGGAGAAGCTTTGGCTTTCATATCTGATGATTAGTTAATGTGGAAATATAGGCGGAAGTTGGAAGAGAGCTTCCTCCGGTATCCTCAAAAACTGTAGGTTCACTATCTTATCAATAACTCTTGGAATATAGTCATGCTGTTAAAACTATATTTACCGTCAAAATAAGGCACTAGTTAGTGCCACTATAGGGATGGAATCCCAGACCTACTTAGTGTCCCTATAGGGATTGAATCCCGGACCTAGTTAGTGTCCCTATAGGGATTGAATCCAGGACCATTGTAATTGACACCGACGGGCGAACCGCTAGATTAAAGAGGCGGTTACTGGCTGCTGTCGAACCACCAACCAAACGGCATCAATTTGTGACCTCACCCAGGGATCTAACCCGGCACCTTTGGATCTGAATCCAGTGGGTGAACTATTAGACAAGAGAGGCGGTCGCCTATTATTTTCGGAAAATAATATAATAATCAAGCGAATAAAAGAACTGGTCTATAAGTTACGTCAGATGTCTGAAATGATTAGAAGTAAAACATATCACTTTGCTAACCTTTTACCAAGTACATAATAAAATATCGGGAGAGGTCTCCCCTTGACTTTCTCGTATACCGAAAACGACTCAAAAGTTGATAGAAACCTTATATTTTGATGTCATACATGCATGTAAAATTTTCGGTCACCCAGCCGAGTACCGACCGCGCACTTGGTTGCTTAACTTTCGTGAGCTTTTTGGACTCAGGGAGGTCCAAAAGTGTAAATCCGTCAAAATCTTGAGGTCGAATTTTTTGACGATTACAAGACTACGTATTACGAGAAAGTAAAAATATCATTTTTATTTAAAGCTACAGAAAAGTCCTCACTTTTAGCTATTATTTATGAAAACAGGTAAATATACATAAATAAGTTGAGAACTTAACTAAACCTCTTTATTCATGCGGCTAATAAACATTCAAATAGAACTCATGAAAAATGCAAAATCTATAAAATATTGCTCAATATTTTTGAGAGAACACAGAGCGAATAACGGTACCCAATAGGTGTGTTTTCGATGCGTCATGTCTAAAATAATATGTTGAAAATGTCATACGAATTATGACTAACAATTTTTCTTATATATTTGACCTATTTATCTTGTAAGACATGTAAACAAAATGATTTAACAAGTAAAGAGATTTTAATTTGTTACCTAGTTTTTTCATATACAATTTACCATAGAAACCTAGTATACCTAATATCCAATCGGATACATTCATAAGTAAATGTGATTGGATTTCTTGTTTCTTAATATACCTAGTTAGTTACATATACAAACTTCACATAGTCCTGATGACAAAATTAAGTTTTCAATCCGAATTTCACTACTTTGATTGACCTCCCTTATCTGTTGTAGTTCTTTATGAATTCTTTCTATTTGAAGGAATTCAAGTTAAAAACTTAAAATGTTTTAGTAAAACCTTTTGCTGCAGCACATCAGTCGTGTGTTTTAACCTGAGTCCGCAAAACGTAAGTACATTATATTACAATTTTCAAATTTTTAAAGTCTATCCGAGCTTTTGTAGTATAGCTACCAGTCAAGAAGGCAAGTTCTCAAGTTTGTGTCTATTTAAGTAACTTATCTTTCAAAATTCGCATACAATAATGCATACAACTACTTTTATAATTACTTGCTAATCAAACTTACAAAGACGAACAGGCTGATTAATTTAAAATGGGGTCCAGGGGGTCACCGACTTTTTCGGGATATTGCAGAGCGGCTACGTGAGACAGTAAGTGACAAAATGGCTGGTTCGTATTTCGCGCAAAAAATTTGTCTCGCGATTCAGCGAGGTAATACAGCCAGTGTTATTGGTACACATCCTGTTTTAAAAGACTTAGGTAAAGTCTTTTATCTGTAATTTAGTAGCTTATAAGGTTTTTGTATCTAGTTTTGGTAACCTTTTTATAACGTAGATTTGATTTTTCGTTAATTGGATATTATTAAAAGAAAAATACATACCATTTAAAATGAATGTAACTTTCGAAAATATACTTTTAGCAGCATTTGTTCTTGGACTTATTAAACAGAGCATACACACATAAATACAAAAGGGGTTGAGCAGAGCTTTAAGTAACATTTAGTTACACATAACGTCACATTTGGCAGTATGAGTCATGCAGCCTCCAATAGCGACAGGTTAACAGCCTGTCGATAAACAGAGTGTAGGAGTTTCTTCCGAGTTCTGAAATCACGTGTTGAGAGACTCCATTTTTAACCCAAATCAACCGTACAATTTTTGTTACTTTAGTTACATTTTCTTTTGACATTGGCAAAATACGTACGTTTAATGCGACGCGACGCCATTAATTAAGAATAGAATACAATAGAACAGAGTGTGCTTCTTTATTGTTATTTAAGAAAATAGATCTTTATTTCACCTTACATTAAAGTGTTAGACTTTACATAATGAGAATCGTTAAATTTTAATTCACATATTAGCTTACAAATCGTCCGTCATTGAAGTCCATAACCTGGCAACAGCATAACAGTAATCTTGGTTCGTCCGAAGACAGTAAAAAGTTAATCTATATTAAGTGGAGCAAATCGGTCGAGCTCGCTAATTGTGGATAGGCAATTAAGCACCATATTGTGCAATAATCGATTCAGATACAGTCACGAACATGGGAATACGTTACTGATACAACTTCATGGAAGCTCGATATGCGATATACGTTTCTAAGGATATTGATATTTTAAAATAATGCTTTTTCTGCTGAAGTCGGTTTCTAAAGAAAGAACTTCCTAATTATCGAAATGCACCGTAGAGAATATTTTGTCCTCTCGATAAAGAACAGGTGTTAAAAATTTAGTTAAATTTACAGCAGTACCTAATAGTGAAATAAAAAAAAGCACAAACATGACACATGAAAACTCTGAAGACTCATGTTTGTTAAATGTTGCTTATTCTGCATCTATACAACATAAATAAATCATTCTCATTTCGATTTCCGTCGTTTCTTATAGCTACGCACATTTTCAAGAGCAGATCAAGCTATAGTCTTTATAGACTTTGATTTCTGCAAGCATGATGAATTTCTAATTTTAAATTTCGTAATTTTCCAGCTGCTGCTCTTTGCATTAATCAGTATTCAACCACACATCGAGTTTCCATGCAAGTATTGCTGTTCTAATGTGAATCATGCCAGTCTAATCTAAAATTGTAACATTCTTGTACATTATTTTCCTCATGATGAAATGATCTACTGATTTTAATACTTGGGATGTTAATTTTATTAAAGACAAACTCTTCAGCTTTATTATTAGTATAGATCTGCGACACAGTACACTAGCTCATTTTAAACTCACATCAGTTACTTAGCTCAAATTTAGTATCATTAATAACATAGCAACCAAAGTTAGCATGATGATTCTTTTATAGATAATATAATACTACAGATATAATGCAGGTATGTTTAATATAACAACTACGAACCAAAAACTGCCTCTACAGACATTCGAATCCCATTCCTTTAACTAGTTGATAAATAATATAGACTTAAAAATATGAAAAACAAAATGTATAGTCTTAATTATAACCTATGTTTATATATTTCTGCACAATTGTATGTACTTTTTTTTTTAACACTTTACTGAATCAACGAAATATAGTCGGTGATTCTTAATTTAAAGTTACATTATTCCAAAGTCCGTACATATGGTAGGTATGTTAATGACTTTATTAAACGAGCAGAATGAATAGAATTCGATCAGTGTTATCGACCTTCAAGCTTTTCGTCGGAATCGGAATAATTTTAATCATAAAATGTGTTGATGTATTCAACGACGGTGCCGCCATGGTTAAGACCCATGTTTTGTAAATTCAACAGGAATGGCAAATGAATAAAGTAAGAAGAACCCTTGAGCGAAGGCCAAGAGTCTCCATGCATAATAACTAGGCCCAAGTCCCGAACAACGCTATGTGGTAGTAAGTAGGTACTTATTTGCGGATGATGTGATGACATATTTGCGAACCAACTAAATAGAACTTTGTTCAATAATGTTTCGTACTGAGTTATACATTGGTTGTACTGCGAATATAAATTTTAAAGTAATGATAAATAAATTACTGCATATGCTATCAATACTGTTGCATATATTTTTTTTTAATATTTTATAACCGCACTTGTATATTAATCTTAACTTTATAGCTAACTTCGTAAATTTTAATTGAAATTAATAACCCCAATTTATAAAATTATATATTTAATCATAAATCTGTAATTTGTTTGAGAATAAAAGTTATTTTTTTTGAGAATAAAAGTTATTTAAGTGCGAGTTTTTCAACTTATGATCCCTATATACCAGTAAACAATAGCGTTATAGGGCATTTTAGGACTAATACTAGCAAGAATTTTCTCTGTAGGGGTAAGGCAGACCAAGTCTTTCTCAATAACTACATAAGTAATTGTTAATTGTTATAACTTCATAATGAAGATTATCACACAGTTGTCATTGTTATTGAGATATTTTTTTTCAGCTCCAATCTATTGGTTTTTCTTATTCGACCAAGGAGGTCAGTGATCTCGATTTTGTTTCTACCGCATTACATAATATTAACAATTGATTGAATATGTATACTATTTTGTTATTAAAATTATTGAAACCTTATCCTTTCACAAATGTGGAAGTAAATATGAAGTGTATTTTTGAGGTAAAAGCTATAAATGCTAGAATTTATATTGTGTAAAATAATAGAAAAAAAATAGTTAAAGGCAAACGATACAAAGCCATTCATAACACTTTAACACAATATCATCATTGTTTATTTACCTACAATGTAAAGCTGTCACATTATGAAAGAAAGAGAGCATATAAATTTAAGAGAGACGATGACAGCCAATCACTTTTTGCTATCGTCTCATTGACAATGTAATTCGTAGACTATGCGGTGACGAAAAAAAACTCGTGTCGTGATGTCTTTTTTGATGCCAATGATTCTTCTTCATAAAATTATTTTGTCGACTATTTCTGTACTGACTGTCACGGCAGTTATGCGATTGATATCAATTGTAGCGTATTTATGTCAGGTCCGGTGTAGAATGACAATATCTTTAGAAGCTAGACTGTGTATAGAGACGTAAATAGGACAGTTATTGAGGATCTTACATTGTTAAAGTTTACTTTGACGTAGAAGTAAAATAAAAAATAGATAATGGGGAAAATAATATCATGTTTGTTACTTAAGCTGAGTATTCTTTCGTGGCCACCAGTCAATAATCAAGAAATAGAATGCCCTCCAGCACACGTAGTATCTTCCATCTTAGAATTCTGTACCCTTAGTATGAGTTTTGATAGTTTTCGAGCTCGATTAAACGTATCGTCTCTTTTCATACATTGCCCACTGTTTCTGATAGTTTATGCTAGAGGCGCTAGTGGATAATGTATGAAAAGACGATACGTTTGATCGTGCTCGGAAACTAACAAACTCATACTAAGGGTACTAGATCATTCAAGAGGAGAGAAGCACCTGCAGGTGGGCAAGGCGAGGGAAGCTAGTGTGGCGCGTATTATTATCTCCACAGATATATCAATCTAAGGAGATCGGTTGAGTCGCCGAGTTCATAGGAAGGCCGAGTGTCGCGATCAGCGGCCGTACTACATAACATGGTTCTAGTTGAGCATGCCGTAATATACACTATTCATTGCGCGCGTCTTAAGGACTGTGAAGCGATGAAAGTTAAGCACAGCCGCAAAGGAGATCGGTCAAATCGCTGAGTTACGTATTCACTTGACTTTATCGGAAGGCGAAGTGGTGGAAATGTATGCCCACATGGCATAAACTTGTCACAAGTTAAACGCCGGCTTGGCCTATCTCCTTGTATTATTAAATCTGTGATTATCTCTCACACGCACCATTTAATGAAAATATGCTGCGTACGTTGCTGTATTTTGACAGCACCGTATTGGTCCTTTTCGTCCCTCAATTTTTCATGTGTTTCTACCATGATTGACGCAGGGTCAAAAAATATACACAAATAGGTTTTTTAAAAGACACCACTGCTAAAATTAAACATCGCGATTTCCTTAAAATACCATTCAGTCATGTACCATTTTGGTGTTACCTTGTCGTATACGTTTCTCATTATTTATTCTAAAACGATACTACACTGGCCCTGTCTATTTCGACTTAAGGCTTTGTACGTCCGACGCCAATGTCTAGGGTAAGGTCCTCGCACTGAAAGTAGAATGGTGCTGTTGTATCGTAGGCGTATTCGACACGGTTCCGATTTTGTTTCGCGTCGCAAAAAGAGGTTGCGTAATTTTGTATTTCAATCGTGTGGTCTGAAGCAAAAAGTTTATTAGATTTCCAAAAGTATTCTTTGTGTGTTTGATAAATTGACGCATTGTAGAGAGCCAGGAAAATTAGAGTTAGGTATAAAAAGAAAAATTACTTGACACCTTGTTTTGAAGCTTAATATATTTATCTTAAAAATAGAATGTAAAGATTTTTAGGTTGTCAAAAAAAAAAATAGATATTTAGGTCCAAATAACTTTAAATACGCATAAGATTTATAATAAATTGATGTTACTGGAATTAAAAATACCTAATGCCATATAAAGTTTATTTAGTTTTACTTACCTACTTCACAACAAGAAAAATACGCAATTTTCTTCGATGATAACAATTATCTTCCCAAGAATTAAACAACAGCCTTTTAATTCTTAATGCCTGTGTGAGAGTTTATAAATTCTAGTGAAGGCCCTATTTCCAAGTCAGAATCTGATACGGCCAATTTGTTTTGATGACTTCAAGCGAGCTTTTAGTAAGTTTGGCCATTCGCCTCGAAGCTAGGTGCTCCGGGGCCGATGAACTCGCGAGTTGTTTGTGGCAAAAAATGAGGACACCGAGACTGGCTTGCTTATTTTGGTCGGCTTATGATTCAACGTGAGAAAAACAATGAGATCCCCCAATATTTTCTTATTTGTTAAGCCTAGCTCATGATAAAAATTAATACATTGAGAGCAAAAGTGGTATGATCTATTTCTTATCGTAGGGAAATGACTAGGTGAAAACATAATAATTATATTAAGTCCGTCACATAGATAACCAAAAAATATAAGACGCGTATTTTGTTCTTAATCAAATTAGTGAATATTTAAAAAGATCTAGGGAATCCAAGTTCAGGCGTGAGACTTGTGACGTGACGCTTTCGTAAAGTGTACGAAAGCATAACGTCACACGACATGTGCTCTGTATCACCATCATTATTTGTTTACGTAATAAAATAAAAATGGTGTCCAGCAATTTTTCGTGTTTTATCTGATGGACTTAACAGAATTTTTCAGTCATTTCCCTATATGGTGTCAGAGGCTAACAAGTGGTCATTTCATGACTCGATGTCATTTCACCACTCTCCCAGCAAGTGGTATCACCAGCTTAACGTGTAACAGTTATCAATTTTTTTGAAGCGTCGGTGGCGTAGTGCGTAAGGGCGTTGTCCGGGAGGCACCGGTTCAAACCCTGCCACGTCCAATGTGTTTACGAATTTTGAATTCATATGTACGTTTATTCGATGCTTTTACGGTGAAGGACAAACATCGTGAGGAAACCTGCACACACCTATGAAGAAATTCTTAGGTTGTGTGTAAAGTCGATCAACCTGCACTTGGCCAGCGCGGTTGACTAAGACCTAATCGCCCCTAATGTGGGGTAGGCTCGAGCCCCTCGGTTGGGACGTTATTATGAGCTGTTGATGAATGAATGACGCTCATAATCTCAAAATAGTTGAGCGGAGTTTAAGGTAACGTTCAGTTACACATAAAGGTATATCTGACTGTATGGGTTATGGTGTCCTAATATAGTGACAGTTTGCCAGCCTCCACAAAAAAGGGTATCAAACTCAAAAGCAATCTAACCTTCAGTGAAACTGGGTAGGGCGGACTAGCCGAATTTGGTGCAGCCTGAACTTTGGTAGTACCTCCACCTTACAGAAGACCACAGTCAAATGACACTTGTGGTGTTTGTTTCGGTCGGTAAGTAAACTTTTCTTTTTTTGCCTGGCGAATTTCATGAAGGAGGAGTTCTGGCCAGAAAGAGTCGTTTTTCGACGTTTTCGAGGACAACTCCCTAATAAGCTGCGCTACACGTCGCCGACCCTACGTGTGCCTTAGTGTTAAAGTTATATTATTCGGTATGTTAGTTTGAAAGTGTTTATCTATGGGCCCTTTGCTTATTTTAACATCTTTGTAAGCATTGTGTTGCCTAAAATATATGAATTATTATTATTATATATTTTGTAAGTTGGAGGTATTACCACTATAGTCCGCGCAATATAATAGGCCCGTTTTGACAGATAGATACGTCAGTAGAATGTAACTGAGACGCAATCAAAACAGACGCAAGCAAAAAATAAAAATATATTATTGCATTTTTCAGTAATACAAATACAATCATATTTTAGCGAAATAATTAAAATGTCATAATAAAAATAAAAACTATTCTTTCTCGCATAATATTTAAAGTTAAATGTAAGTTGCTAATGTTCTGAAACTTCATAAAAACAGTTACATTCTTAATCTTTTTTTTCTTTAGTGATAGCGCAGTGACTTAAATTGATCGTTAATTTCACGAATATATTCGGTGCAGTATACGAATATATTGTATCGAAATTGAAAAACAAGATTCCTAGGTTTCTAAATTAAATTAGAGTTAAATTATAAATTTAAAATTTTCAAAAATAGCGAATTGCATGTTTTTAATGCAAGGGAATTGATCAAATCCCAAGTGATTTGATCAAACCACTGAGGATGTTAAAATAACAACATGATTTTATCATTTTACTAAATGAATGTCTACACGTAAATCGGTCGGATTTTTATTTATTATTAAAACCAGGATATAATTACGATTACAAAGCTCATATAATTGTGACTCGATTTCTCATGTTAATCGTCTAAGTAAATAATCGATTATTTTGGTCACATCACCAGTTACGATATTTCGACATGTGTCAAATCGGGCCTATTATATTGCGCGGACTATAGTACTATATTTTTGTAGTGTTGAGCTTCTTGAGTAAGTTCGCCGGAGATCTGCGGGCTGAAGGAAGGGGACCATGGTTGTCAGCGCGCGAGTGTCACATCAGCGTTGCAAGCGTCTATAGGCTACGGTGGCTGCTTACCACAAGGCAGGCCTTATGCTTGTCTGACAACCACGTAACGTAAAAAAAGTAACAACCGGTACAGATGTACCTATCACTTTAGCTTACTCTGCTTCTTAAAATAAACTGGTCTGGTACACTTTTAATATAACAATTGAAAGACAAATGAATATTTTTGTTTTTAAATTTTATTTTAGTCATTTCTTAAAAAAGATCCTTGACTTTAAAGTATTTTTTATAAAATGAAACATTTTTTCGAGTCCTTTTTATTTCCAAAGTACATATTGTATACTTATAAAGTTATTGCAATTTTGAAAGTGTGATACTTAGTTTTGCAGGCTAGTGTACTTAAAATCGCATTACCTTAAAATATTGACATTAACAAGATGTCTTACTCCTAAATATTTATCAAAAGTTATGATTATTAATAATAATTTTCTCAAATTCATAGATATAATCTAAAACTATATTTTATATAACTTTGTTTAATTGTTAAAAATTTAGTGATAACAAAATGCACTAGATGTCACTACTTAGTATTAAATTGGTTTTATATTTTTAGACACCGGGCTATTCATGGTGAAAATATAAAGAATCATGAGTGTAACCTTTGCCCGTTCAAGACGAACCAAGCGAGTAACATGGAAAGACATTTACGTTGTCATAAAGGCCTGAAGCCGTATTCTTGTCCACATTGTGCATTTAAATGCGGTAGTTTGGTAAGCCTTTTAAAATATTTCTGCAAAATGTGTTTAAATAGTAATGAAATCATTATTTCATATTATTTATTTCAGGAAAATCTTCGTAAACACGTCCTCAAAAGTGGCCGGCATCCTGGAAAATATTTATATCATTGCCAGTGTTGCACCTATCTCACAAATACAGCCACTGACTTACGTGCACATTTAACAACAGTTCACGCCGACAAGTACGACAGTAAATCGGCTGTACAAGCTGTTAAAATTATTTTATTGAGGAACGATGTATGACAAAATCAAATACTTAATGACTTGCTTGCTCTATTTATCGCTGGAAATAGCTAAAAGGATAAAGTACTTTAATTTTCTACTCCTTAGTATATTTTAAACGCCTTGTTTATTTTCATGCGTTAATAATATCGAAAAGAGAAGAGTTAATAAATTTGTTTACTTATAATTAATTACATACGTATCTTTACTACCTACTTTTTTACTGTCCGAAATAATAGAGCGGCCTTTGAGATGACGTGATTATTCTAATTTTGAACCGACTATGTATGTTCCCCGAATACGCGAAGACGCCTAAACCGATTTGCAAAATATTTTTTTTGTTTGAAAAGGTACTTTCCAAATGGAAAAATAATTCCAAAAAATACTTTCCAATCTTTCCAAAAAAAAAAATACATAAATCGGTCCGGTAGTTGGGATGGGACCATCGCCTATAGACACTGGCAATATTAAGGGTAAATCACTTAACACTGCAAGTGCGTTGCCATCCTAGGGGACTAAGATGATATGCCCTCTATGCCCAGTTATTACACTGGCTGCTTTTCCTTTCAATCAGAAACACAGCGAACTGCTTCACGGCAGATATAAGAAAGGCGGTGGTACCTACCCAGGCGACCTTACATATGGGTCTACCCTACCACCAAGTAATGTTTTGATATCGACAATACTGCTATAGATTTTGGCATTACATTTTTACGGTCAGTCCCCTGCCTGACACAGGTCCTTGGGAACGATCTTCAGCCAGGACCACCACCTAACGTGCCTTCCTAAGCACGGAGGAAAATCGATTGGAATTTTTTTTTTGCGGTCACCCATCCGAGTACCCACCGCGCAATTGGTAGCTTAGCTTTCGTGATCGTTAAAAAGAACGCACGGCCTCGGCGCCATCGACCTCCTCCTGTTAATTACGTACCTAAGCTTGGCATATAGAAGCAAATAAATAATTACGATTAAAAAGTAGACATTTCAGATAGGTAAGTAAAGTTATAGCTTTCGATTCCAAAAAGCCTTTTCTAATTGAAATAGTATTTTATCTTACAGTTTATTAGTAAAATCACTTCAGTATAATTCCACACTTCCATAGCGTTGTTCACGTGCCAAATAGCTTTATTATTTTCGCTCGATCTTACCTTTAATAAATGTCCACGCTTAAAATTCTCAAACCGACCTATTTAGACGTCGTCAATACTGTACGACAACGACCTTAAAATTACATTCTGAATGCAAACATACCGGTGGCTGTTGTAAACAAGAGCGTGTGACGGAAACCTTGATATTGCTTCGGGAGTCATGGCCGTCATGAATTCAATTCGCCTGTTTTAAATCAAACTTCTTGTTCCAGAAAGTTCGATTCGATTTTTAAATTTCCCGCGCAATGCAAGTGTGTACAAATGTGTTAACATTACTCCAATGATATTATTTTAAAAATGAATTAAATATGTCACAGGCGCGCGCGCTGTGATCCTCCAAAAAGGTCCCATTTGGGGTTTCTTGCTATCAGTCTGTGTCAAACCATTAGAAAAACATTTGCACAGTGGCATAGAATTCAACGCAAATTAATAGTTTATGATATCATTGCATTACTCCAACATCGCAATAAGAATTTTCCATTTAGTTTTTTTAAAGGAAGTCATAAATCGTCAATAATTTTAAACCAAATTTTAGGACAGGCCTTGGTCAGGCCTAAAGTGTTATACATTTCGCGTAGGTAATAAAAATACCAATATGTATATTATATAAAGATACCTACGACAATATATTTCTTGATTGAGGATAGAAAAAATACAGTAATATTGTGTAGTTAGGTAAGTAGATATACTTACCAGAAGTTTTGCTTTTTCGCTTTACCTCACCTAAAAAACTAAGCAAATAAACTTGAAGTTGGCCTTATAAAATAGCCTTTAGTGTTCCGCCCGCAACGTAGTACACGTGGAATTTTTTGGAAAATAAAATTGAGTCTACTATTTACCTATATATTATTATTCAGTGAGTAACTGAAAATGTAGCATGCTACAGGTGCAAGAATTATAAAAATCGGTCCAGGTTTTTGAGCCTATTCACAACAAACATACAAATCTTGTCTCTTTGTAATATTGATGTAGATATGAGATTTACATTGTCGTATGTATATGTGTTATGAATCGAAAAACGTTTACATATTAAAGAAGTATTTTATGAAACAAGTCCGTCTGCAGTGTATTTATCCAAGTATTCATGTGGCACAGAATAAAATGAAACAGGAAACATAGTTTTGAGGAAAAACTAAGCAGAAATCACGTCTAAAATGTCTGACTACGAGGTTTTAACAGATTAATTCTAGAGATACAGTTATCAAGGAAGATTTAAATTGCATCCAAGTGTCTAGTGAGTTATATTGTCCCTTCATAACGCGACGCGCCGCCTAGGTACGAGCCTTTAGAGGCACCCTCAGGCGCTGCGTTTTTTGACACGAAAGCTTTTGTAACTCTTAATCGGTGTAGAGACGCCCCGTGGGAGATGCCCGCACACTAGAAATCCTCTCTTGGATGGTTTGAATTAAAGGCTAAATACCCCTCCAAGGTCTTCGCGTTCTTAAAAATTCAGTGACGCTGGAAAAGCCATCGGCGGGCACCTATAGTAGTCAGTCCAAAGATATATATATATTCTTGTGAGGCGTCAACAAAAACTTTTATTTTAAATTTTCTTGAGTTTTATTTAAATTGTGTGGTAGAATAGAATCAAACTCTTATTAAAATCATGCAAAAAATTATTGTGATCGTTGGATGAAAACTAATATTCTCACTTAAAAACATTTATTCTCAGGAATTTTAGAATTTTATACATCTATGAAAAACAACATATTTCTCACCCTCAAGAACACTTCCTTCTTACTATCCCCCATCTATCAAAGTAAAAAATACTACTTCTTTCAAACTAATATACCATGAACAATGAAACAAATAATAATAAATAAAATAATACAAACAAAAATTCCAATCCTGTTAGACATATTCTTAAAAAAATATGTTACCTACGAGAACCTGTACCCAGTGGGCTGGAGACAGGTTGATGATTAAGATAATTAATTAAATTTATAAATTACTAAGCTTTTTTGTTCACCAAGAACAATAATAAAATACATTTATTACAAAAGCTAGATTGTACTATGAGCGGCCTCATAGCTTCTTTCAGGAGACTTTTTTATGGGTGATAATGAATTGGATGGAAGATAATGATTTTGGTTCCTACAAATGTAGGTATATAAATTAGATTTAATAGTATTTTACTTTACATATATTTCGGTGTTGAAGAGTTCATTGAGAGAGTTTTCTCTTACATAAGACATCAACGGGATACACAAGGTGGTGGTCCAAAATTATTTAAGAACACGTTTTAATATAATTCATATTTCACTGTATATAAAAAAAATCGTGGAACATACATGGGTATTTGCGTAAAAATAAACTTTTAGTATTGTTTTTTATAATTATGGGAAATACATATAGGTATATTTTACTTTTATTTTTTATTGAATGAAAGTCTATGGCTTGGTCTTCACCTTTTTATTTTCTCGGCGAGTTACTCTCCTGCGAGTCATTCTATCTATCGATTCTATAAATTGGATCATCTACGTAAATTCCATTTTTGAAGGTGTTTAAAAGTGGCTAGATGTCATTCTAGCCACTTTTAAACACCTTCAAAAATAACAACGTCCAGTGGTCCGAATTATTTACGAGTAATGGCTGTTTATATAGAGGACAATAACCCCGAACCCCAACCAACCATCAAAAATTGGTATAATCATAAAACCAATTGCAAATCTTTCAGAAATTATAAGTGAAACTTTTTTAAATTAAATAGAGACAAGAATAATTTATAATACTGTCATTTTATAAGAAATACTAAGATTGTACGTACATTCTGGTGTCGAACATTTAGGAAACTCTGATCTATTTATGTAAGTTTTTTTTTAATAATAATATCTAATTTATTTTGCAATATTTAGTATCCACTTCACATATTCTTAATGATGTTTAGTTTAAGCTAGATGTAAGAAAGCTTGGAAATTTTGTAAAAACTATAATAATATTAATAATAATTCCATAAATTCGATTATACATTTACCATATACTGTTAAGCTTTCGTTTTCATGTTTCCTTCTGTTTTCCTTCTACGGTTTATTAAGTTAACATCGTAAAACAACAAACATATTTTGGGACCTGCTTTAGTTTCCTTTAGAGTGATACCTTTTAGCGGCCTCTGTAACTCGGTCACGCAAGGATGTATACGACTTATCATACCGCAAATATTCTCATGAATCATCTTAATAATTTGTATCTTGTTTTAAGACTGTTAAAGTTCAATATAACTCGTAGCTAAGTAAATGTAGCGTCCGCATGTATTTACCTATAGCTAGATGGATATGTACTTTTTTACTGTTTTTTTTATATAAAAAAATAAAGTATTATGTCTAAAAATTGACATATTGTTTTTAAGTTCATAATATTAAATGTTAAAAATATATAACAGGTCTTCAAGGTTTTGTACTGTTCTAATGTTATAAAAGTTGTTTTATTGTAATAGGATTTTCATCTTTACATAGAGATTAAGAACAAGGATCTGGCTATTTTTACGCTGATGTTCTAGTATTCAATGTGTCTTAGTAAGGTAGAAAATCATAAGTAATAGTGGAAAATTTCTTTGATACATATTCTTAGAAAAGTCACTTATGCTGACGTTACCTCACTGATTTTCCTTTCCATGTGTTGGAGGCGGCGTGTGCAGGCTAACGGTATGCCTCACGTGTCCCCAAGAAGCCATCGACCCTCGCCGGCCTCCGCAGTAGGTATTCTACGCGCAATACCAACCTCCTTCCTATAGAACGTCGACTAATTATTTCTTCTCCACACAAGAATAAACCTTAGCGCTTCTAATATAAAAGTTAAAGTTCTAATACTAAAGTCCCATTCTTACATCTTTATGGTTTTCTTGTTTATGCCACTTCAATCGATACCTCGAAGGTAACACTTTATGTAACTGATTCTAAGCTTTATTATGTAAAGCTATAGAGGTTGTTGTGGATTGAAGACTGTGATAGTTGGGTTTAGATTTTATATTTCCTGTAATAAGTAATTTCGCGAAGATCGTCGACTTCTTAGTACTACTTTTTCTGTGGAGATTAAATGGCAAGCTTTAATTCACATAATGAAAATTTAACGCATTCGCATAGAGTCAACTTTCACGCTCTAAATATGCGATATGGCTCACAATACAATCAAATAAAAAATAAAGTGTAGGTTACGGACAATATCCTTAATAATGTAAGTACATATAAGAAAAAAATATTATTTTTCATAAAATTAGATACTAATAAGAAAAATTAAAATCAAATTGCAAATATTACGAAATTACTACTTGGGAAATATTTATTTCCTAAATTAATATCACTTATTTGAGGAAATGAATGTAGTACATAATACAAGAGAAGATTATCTTCTCTAAACAGAATAAAAAATGTATTTGTATAAGCTTTTATATATTAGTAAAGATCTGTGGTCGATAATTCCAGGTGAAGGCTTCACCTGAACCCCTCAACCTCTGCTTGAAGCTCCCTTCAACCCTCGGTCTTATCAACACTTAAGTACTATGTGATGAGATGAAGGCCACAAGCATGTGCGACAAGTCAAAAACATATATTATTCAGTTGGTGTTTTGAAGGAATATCTTTGAATGTATAAAAAAATCTGCGCATGTAGAAATTTCTCGTCGACATTAAAATGACAATAATAAAGTACTTATTCAAAATAATTTAAATTGGCAAGATTATCATAGACTCACGTGTTATGATGTTTTGTCGTTGCTTTATTTATCGTTAAAGTTTAGATTTTTTGTTTCATATACTTATGCCAATCTATATTTACGTGTATGAATAGACAATCGTTTTTATTGGTGAAATTTAAATCGTAGTATGTTTTCTTTGATTACAAGGAGAGGCCTTGTGTCCTAGCAGTGGGTCGAATTATAAAGGCTGAAAGTCTGTTATAACTATGATGAAGTATGTGGCAAAAAAAACATTCTTAGCGTTTATTATTTTTTTATTTTTGTGCCTATTTAAATGAAGTGTGAAAAAAACTGCGCATTTTGAAATTTCTCGTCAATTTGGTACATTGAAATTACAATGAGAAAGTACTTATTCAAATGTATCATTTATATTAGGCACAATTATCATACACTCACGTGTTAGTATCTGTTTTGTCATTTCTTTGTATAGCTTGATACAGTAATGTTCTGAATTATTGATGGCATTGAGTTGTTTGTCTATATGCAATTTAGTTGAAAGTAGAGTAAAATAAATTTTTCTTTATTATACTTAATTTATTAATAATTTTTTAGAAAATTTTAATTTGATAATGCTTACAAATATAACTTATGCGAGAAAGAATATAAAAATGTTTTAAATAATAAGCACAATTTTACATGAAGATGCGATTTCTTATAACCCTACACTAGGCATTGCCCGTCCTGTGGCCGTCAAGCATATGTTTGCAGAAGCAGAAGTTACAAAAAAGACTATTTATTTAGGTGCTGTTAGACACGCATAAAAATAAAATCATACTTAACCAAGAGCATAAATGCATACAGCATTTATTGTTTACTTTATAATAAAATTTAGAATTGTTATAATTAACGGCATGGAGGAATCTGATATGATATAAGGAAATCAAAAACCACATATTGATTATCTTAAGATAAGACCTCTTGACTGTGTACTACCAGTGTCAGCACTTTTAATACTGCATTCATTTTTGTGGACGTAATTCTCTGATAACCATATTTTTTTGTGAGCGATGTCATCAAACACGCTTTTGCAGAAATCACTCATCAGTTACAAGATAAGGAATAATAATATTTTGATGATTCCTTTCTATTTTAATTTGGGTTGGTGTAATTATGTTTTCTTCGCCCACATTTGCTTTTTTCAGAAAGTCTGCATATTTTCTTTAACTTCCTTCATTCCTTCCCACTTTATTCACATTTATGCTTATCATCTTTGTTTTACTGGTGTTACTTTCAAACTTCTTCTAAAATTCCTCCTTTTTGCAGTCAGTAAGTACCCACATAATTTAAAAAGCAATAACAATTCTAATTTGATTCTAACACAAGGAGGCTGTTATTTGGAAGAAACTTTTTTGTATATGTATAGTTCATTCATAATTTAAACGTTTTGTTTTATGGATAGAGTAAACCAAATAGAGTTAAATTTAAGATCACGTGTCTCACGTGAACGGACGGCCATACGTTTGTTACCCTTTTTTATAGTTATATCAAAATAGTATACTTACTATTTTTTTTTATTTGGGCTTGAGAATGAAATGCTATAACATTCATGCTTATTGAAAATAACAGTTCAATTGATAACTAATTTGTTTCTGATTTTCTAACCGACTTCAAAATCAAAAAAGGAGGTTATCAATTCCATACGTATGTATGTAATATTGTCAGAATTGCACAGTTTTTGCTTATGTTAGTCTATACCAGCTTCTAAACACATGTGCCGAATTGCGTGACTGATTTTCTTAGTATTTATCCGACTTCAAAAAAGAGTTTTCAAAAAATTGCACTTGTATGTTTTTGTATGCTTGTTACGCAATTACTCCGCCAAATATTAATTGATTTTGATGATTCTTTTTTTGTTAGGTAGGTCATATTTCAGAAGTTGTCCCATATACATTTTATCGATATTGATTCAGCGTGTTTTGAAATTGCCATCATCAACAAAAAAGTTCTTGTTTTATTGACGATTTTCAGTTTCTGTTTTAAGTTCCTATTTATGTGTATGAAGCCTTCTTAATAATTATTCATTTATATAATTTTTTACTTTTAGTTTAGGTTTATACATGTAGGTATAGTCTTGAAGTAGATTTTTGATTATATTTAGAAAAAAAAAATACTTTTTTGACTTTAAATAAAAAATTGGAAATAGAAATAACTTTATATTTTTTTAGGATTACAACTTTTAAGTAACGATCATTAAGTAATGCAGGTCCCATGGTTCACAATTTTAGGACATTAGTCGCTGTAGCCTTAAGTTCAAAACACAAAACAATTTCACCATCATCTTTGGCTTGAACGCTTTGAAGACTGACCTGGGATTTTTTGGAGGTGGTAGAGCCACCAGTCGACACTATGGCAAGCTCTATAAGATTTTCTACGGATTTTTACGTTTACATAGTTTTTCGCGCGTCGGAGTCGACAGGCGGATGTGGAGTGCACCAGTGTTTTTTCTTAAATTTTTCTCTCTTTTTGTTTTATCAGTCTCTGTTTTATTGAGCATGCCGTGTCCAACCGGAAATTCTCACATAGCCTGCCAGCGAATTTCTATAAATATTTTTAAAAATCTTACCAAAGCTTTTCTTGAACCAATGATAATTGATCAATTGAAGTAGGAAAATCAGTGTAATCTAAGCGTTGAAAGATTACATTCGGAACGAGCCGTTCTGTCAGAGTATCAAAGTTACCGACAGCTCATAATGTGAGCAAGGTGACATGGTAAATGATTGGCCATTTTTGCCGGAGACGATGAAAGGAAAACCAATGGTAGGTTTTCCTAAAAAGCCAAAAGTGTATCAAATTTTTTATTGCAATTTTATTAAAATCTTCATTTGGAATTCAACTTTTGATAAGCAATAATTAAAGAAAGCTGATGGAAATCATGTTTAAGTACATCTTAACTATTTTTTATTTTTTTAAAAGTCACAAATCGAAAACAGAATCACAGTAACGACGTCTTAGCTGCCCACGTTATGAAATGTTTAGCAGGGAGCACACGTGACGCGCCGCGTGTTGCGGCAGATACCGCTACATTACCTCACTGTACCATTTGTAACCCAAATCGGACGGGATCTGATTTGTTTATAATATGATAATTTCACTTTTTGCGTCTATACGCTGAGCCGAGGTCGCATGCATTTGAAGTAACGTGAAAATATTTCTGTTTACCGCATATATTTCACCTATTGCATAATTCTGGAATCGTTCTCGATTTTTCTGTTACTTAATTGTGAACAATTCTACATCGAAACGAAAACAACAACACGGTATAAACAGAAAAGTAATGTACGGTTATGAATTATTTAAATATTACATAAACAAACGACAGAAACAAAACAATGGATTCTAATTTATCGGAGTTAAATAAGGATATGACGGATCAGCCCTTTGCACATGCATTTCGAGTGCACTATTTTACAGGAGACCGCAGACAACAGCAGAACAGTCTTCCTGTGACTGAAGATATCCTTGGTATACGCCTTGCTACTAACTATTAGGTATTAAGCAGACAAGTGGCACAAATAAAACACCAAAATGGCGTTGCTTGGCGGGGTACTATAAAAAATGCAACTAACAGGCAAACATAATATGTCTGCGTGCCACACGTGCGACATAAACTGTCAGACATATTATGTCTGCCTGCCCGTTCAGGGGTTAAGAATGTCTCCATTTGAACTGTATTCCAATTTTGAAAGCTATCTTCCTTTTATAACCATTTTAATTTTCGGTATACTTAAGATGCCTCATAACCAAATATTGGATTTTGACTTGTTGGTTAGTTTTAAATGAAAATTGTTGCATTTAAAACTAATCAACTTTTGTAATACAAAATTTGGTAATTTCTAGACCAGTATTACAAAAAAAAATTATTACCCATTGGTCGTTTACATTGTTATATATTACGGGCCATATTAGGTGACTAGTTTCCTAAGTAGCCCAGATGAAGCTATTAGTTTTTGAAAATAGCGTTTGTTTCCATTAAGTACCAAAAAAATGTTGCAAATTTTTAAGTGTATGTTTTAATTAGAAGAATCAGAGCTTTATGTTCGTAGTTGGCTTAAACCTCATATGGGCCCATACTGCCAAATGTGGATTTATGTGTCGCAAAATGTTAACTAAGGCTCTGCTCAACCCCTCATTGGATTACGAGCGTGTACGTATGTATGTATGTACTGTAAGAACATTATGAAAATCGTTAGCTAGTAGGCTGCTCCATTTGAAAAAAATATATATCAAAAATTTAACTAAGCTGCACTATTATCGTGACGGGTTTACCATTAACAATTATCACACTACAATAGCTAGTCTTTTTATTAAATTATAACTGACAACGCCTCCGCATTCTCACATCCCATAATGTTACTGCAGGTGTGGTTCATTCATAGCCTATGTTCCCACGATCGGATTTTTGTGTTCGTCTTTGTGTGACCACCCTCTATCGGAGGCTTTGTGGGGACGAATACAGGTAGCTTGATAGTTTACGGGAATACGTTACGACCGTTGACGTACGTTATTTATCACAATGGGTCAAGGTGAAAATGTTTGTTTGCACCATTTGTGGGAGATATCCGTTGGAATAAGGTTCCTTTTTGTAAAATTCTTATAAAAGTGGCCTGCTACTTAAAGTATTTTACACTTAATAATACGTAAGCGTAATGATTTATAAATATGTACTTAAAGTTAGTTGAATAAAGTGTTTACCTTAGACATAGAAAAAAAGAATAGCAATAATAACATCCTTACTTTGTTATTGTTTAGTTCTAGACGGTATCTCGACGTGTGCGTGGCCAATATGATAACCGTCCCATCGAGCGGGACGTTGCTTTGTGACGTCTTCTACGTTTCCTTATTCTCCTTCTTCTTTTATACAAATGGCGCCAATTACGCATTGCGCCAATATTAAGTGAAAATGTTATTAAAGTAACCGACGATTGTACGGTAGATTCGAGTTTAAAATGGAGTCTCTCAACACGTGTTTTTGCAAAAAGAACTCGGGAGAAACTCCTACGTTTCCTATATTACAATGCGCACACTTCGACGTCAGCGGCCCGTCCCATCCGCGGTATGGCGTCAGCTTAACAAGTGGCTTTCTTTTAGTAAACATTGTAATTATGAAATATTGTATTTAATTGGTATCCCAAGTATTTCAAAGGGAAATACTTGGGATGCCAATTAAAAACTAGATAATTGCTCACATTTTAATATTCAAACTACGTTATGAAAGGGTAAGGAAGTCAAACAAAGAAAAAGGAAACGGAAGGGGACCAATGTTAATGGCGGCATACATTAAGAGTTCCTCGTTATTATCGAAAAGAATCCTTATAGAGCTTTCGATGAGATGACCCTTGAATAACGTATAGTTGATTAGTTTTGGATATTAAAATACTGCTACCCGTCCTGAGATCTTTTAAGTAACATTTATAGTGGCTCTCGGCTTTTGTTTGTTGATTCAGGTGTAAGTTACTTTTTGAGTTTCATGGCCCTTTTATGTTGGCGACAGACTGTCACTATTTTGAAGCTCAGCTCCAAACTTTTGTGATTTTAAGCATAAAAGTATGTATGTATCGTATACTGTATAGTATATAACAAAATACAGTGGATAAAATTCCGAGGATATATATGATGGGTGCTGAGATTAAAAATTTCAAATTGAGATAGACCATGGCAGGAGAATTAAAGTAATGGCCAATAGAATCGTAATTGAAATAATATTGAGCAATTACATGTTTTCAACAAATTTAATATTGTACTTCTGTACAAACAAGCACAATAGTATCAGTTGTTCCTATGTTATACAGATAGTTTAAAATAAAAGTTTATTTAATGAATTTATATTATTTAATAAATTAAGCGAATAAACACACGAACATAGACATTGTTCACAAACAAAACATTATAAAAAATAGAAATTACGAAACTTGTTTTAATATTATACACAGTACTGAATTATTTTCAATGTAACTGTTTGATATTAAAACGTCGTGTATCTAGTTTGTACACGATAACATGTTGTAATTTAAATTCGAATACAATTAGCTAATACCAAATCAGTTCAAATAAGCCTGAGAAATCTTGGCAAAAATCACTTTGAAGCTATGTTCGGTTCGCTTTTATTGCTTGAGAATATCGTGCTTAAAATGTTATTATCAAATAACGCATTTTTCAATTCATTAGGTATTGCTTGTCCTCGATAAACTACTTTAAGCACATTAAGATTTCAGGTTATGTATAATTAACTAACATGTAGGCAAATGTTTTACTCGAAATTATGTAGCGTTTTCAATACTATTTAATTTACATTCCCTATTGTGAAGAAGTCATAAAACTTACCAGGACCACACAGCGAGATATGAGATTGCAAACTTTATTAAATTTTAAATTCACTTACATCATGAGTTATTGAAAAAGCTTGCATTAAGATAAAGTAATCGCCCACTATACTTAAGAATACGATCGTTTTGTAAAAATGTAATTATTATCCGTGCATCATATTTTTTTTTCCGAATTAGAGAGAAGTTTTATTGTGTACCAATTCTGTCGAACTTCAATCTGTCTAGTTGTTGCCTTTTTCATTGTTTTACTGAAGGTTTAGTTGCTTTTTGGGTTTGATGTTCCTTTTATTTCATACTAGTGGTCGCCCGCGGCTTCGCTCTCGTCAATGTCAGCTAAATTATAGCCTATATGTTATTCTGATGTATGAGCTATATGATTGTACAGTTTCATTAAGATCCGTTCAGTAGTTTTTGCGTGAAAGAGTAACAAATACACATTCATCCATACAATTTTCACGTTTGTAATATTAGTAGGATCGTATAGTCGACAAGCTAGCAACCTGTCATTTGAAGGATGGCATGGTCTATACTGCCAGATGTGTATTTTTGTGTACCTAACCAAAGATAAAGCTATGCTCAGCTTCTTTTGGGATTATGAGCGTTATAGTATAATAATAATAGACTTCCACGCTGACACCAATTATCTAGCTCAAAGTAAGAATCATTAAGAACTTGCATGTATCATCATCATCAGAACGTCGGTCGGTCCACCTTTTTTATTTTATTTGGCTGGAAGAAAAGCATACTACCTGTCTGGCAGTCACCGTAACTTGCAACACTAACGTGTCACTCGTACGCTGCAAACTCTAGTCCCTTTCCCTACCTCGTGGAGCTCTGGCAACAGAACTCACCAACAGAACCTCAGCACCACAAAAATGTAGTGTTATTTGACTGTGGTCTTCTGTAAGGTGAAGCTACTGTGCTGGCTGTCGTATATCGACTGAACCTTGTGTGGGCCCTACAACGTTGCATCTACCCGGCATGCGCAAAGGCGTCTCTAGCCCATGTAGCGCTCGTGTGCAATCGTTACCCGAGCGCCCTTCTTGGGCGAGATTTCTAGCAGCAAGATTACAAAAATTATGGAAAGGTAAAAAGTGGTAGCGCCTGTGAATCCTTAGTAGTTTGTATCCTGTAGCATTCTTTATATGACCGGTGCCCAAAGGTTAAGCCGTACGCACCCACTACGTTTCTAAATAGTTAGGCGCTCGCTACGTGCGGAACTGCGGAGCGTTACAGTGCAGGCTCTATGATGTCGCACGAGCGGCTCAGATCCCGAGCCGTCCCGTAATAGCGCACTAAAGGTCAGGCCTGTGAGGATGCTTAATGGGTATGGAGGGATCGCCTTTACCTCGAGTCCCACATATCTCTTGCGGTTGGCACCACCCCGCAGGGACGATGCTTAACTGCATTTGACCTCCCCGTCAAAAAAAAAAGGTAAAGCCGCCCCTGGGTACGCGGTCACCATTCGCAATGTAAGTATTAAATTGGTAAAAATGTAATTATTATCCGTGCATTATAAATTGGCTTATCCAGCCGAGAGACACCATAAATCCCGTGACTCGTAAACTTTAATGATTAAATTACGAGGGCCATGACGCGGAAATAACGTGCTCGATCGTGATTACGATAAATAAATGGGAATGAATCGCTTGAACAATGGCTGGGTTATCGCACTGCGGTAACATTTCGGTGAAGGTCTAGATTCGAGGTCAGTTTTTAGCTAGCATTCTGCGACTTTATTGTGTTCGAGGAAACTATTTATATCTGCTCTATTATTATGCTAACGTGTACAAAAAATTAACAAAAAAATGTTTGTTTGTTATACTTAATTATTTGCGTATCGATTTTTTCTCGGTTTAAAGTAAATAAGTAGTGCTTTGTTGATATTTTATTGTCGCAACTACGACGTCTACACTAATCTTACAAAGTGAATACATTTGTATATTTCATATGTTTGTAATGAATAGGCTCAAAAAAGTACTGGTTAAATTTTTATAAAATCTTTCACGGGTAATAGATTGTCACTTAGTAACACTACAGAGTAAAGCAGACTATATGTATTTTATTTTCATTTATTTCCGCGCAAAAAGGTCGTAGGTGGACCTATATATATATATATTTATTAAAAGCGTCGGTGGCGTAGTGCGTAAGAGCGTCATCTCCCACCCGGGAGGTACTGGATCGATCCCCGCCACGTACCAGTGTGTTTTCAAATTTTGACACACCTGACCTGCATACACCTATGAAGAAATTCTAAGGTTGTGTGTGAAGTCGACCAACCCGCACTTGGCCAGCGTTGTTGACTGTGTTGTCTAATCGCCCCTAATGTGGAGTAGGCTCGAGCCCCTCGGTGGGGGCATTATATGAGCTGTTGATGATTTAATAAGACAAGTTAGTTTTATCAACATTATACTTTTATAAAAAATGGCGACTTTACTCAACAACATCACAGCACCACAAATGTGTAGTGTTGTTTGTGTTCCTCTGTAAGCTAGTGGAGTTTATGAAATTTTGTACCTAAACTGTTCACCGCAAAACTAACGGCGTAGAAGTTTATATTCTTGCTGCCTACCATCTCTACGCACTTTACGCATAGTATTCTTAATAATTGCAACTAGTAATACCGATTCTTCTCGATATAATAAAGTTGTTATTTGCCATTTACCAACAATATGTACGGTCAACGACCCCAAGTAACTTTTCGGTGAAGGTTCTTCGACAAGGCCAATTTTTTGGTCTATGAAACTAGTTGATTGTAAATGCTAGTAGTTCCTTCTACGTTTTATTATTATAGTATATTTGACAAAAGCTCGTATTTAAAGAAACATTAGTAATTATTAATAATAGGAAGCAATTATTTACTAATTAATTGCTTCCTAATAATTAGGTTGCTTCTGGTGTTCCCATACACATACTTCATTTCTTTCTACATACTATTTTCTTTCTTTTATCCATCATCTTTCTTGCTTTTATTCGTATGCTACCATCGTTTCCTATTTTATTTTACTTTTCAACCGACTTCAAAAAGGATGAGGTTATCAATTCGACTGTATGTTTTTTTAAATGTTTGTTACCTCATAACTCTTTACTGGCAGTACCGATTTTGAAGATTCTCTCGACCTTTGGAAGCTGATGCTTGTCGTTTGGTGCCATTCAAATTTAATCGACATCTGACGAGTAGTTTTTGAGTTATCCTTAATAATTCCTATTTAATTGACATCGGTGATATCGTAACACTTGTTAAAACAGTAAAGAGCAAAAATAATATTTTTACATAAAAAAAACAGCATTGAAAACTGTTTTAAAACAGAGAAACAAAAATACTGTTTATAAAAATCTAAATGTGTTTTTGAGGTCGGTGCCAACTTCAATATTTGGAATAAACGTTGAAACTTGCTCAAAAAAACATTTAGATTTTTATTAATGATCTGTGTACTCGTAGACTTACTGGCACAAAATAGAGTAGTTAAAACAGGATCTGTAGTAGTAATAGCTAACAATACTAATTTTTAATTTTAAGTGAAAATTGTTACTAACAACTCTACTAATAAATTCTATGGACTGTTGGTCTGAAATAAATAAATTCATTCATTCATTCATAAACAGAATTTTTATTTCTCCGTTTTTAGTTTTTCATGCGGTTTTATTATGCAAAAATAATTTTGTTAGGTTGGGGTGGATGAAATTATCTGTGGCGGCAATCTTTATTATTCTGTGCAGTTGGAAAAAAGCATACGGCCTGCCTAAAGGTCTTAGCAACTCTTTCTACTATAAAAAAGAGGCAATACGCTACGGTCTGTAGCCGTTTCGTAGCCGCTGTTCGGTGTTCATATTAAAAAATAGGCATTCCCTTTCCTAGCTGATAAGTGTGCTATGACCTTTATGATAAGTCAGTAACCGCACTCCATAGACCATTATTACATTGAGGAAACCCAAGACAACGAAAACGTAGAGTTATTTGACTGCGATCCTCTTTAATTGGACTGATAGGCATTTAAAGCCTCACATCCACCAATGCAAATGAGGTCAAATAGCGCGAACTTTCTGAAACAGGCCGTATTATAAAAAAGACACTACAAATATTACAGTATTTTCATTTCTCCTTTCTTAAAATAAACTTATTTGAGATGTAACTTCGTGTAAGTTTACGGTTTAAATTAATATAAATAAAATTAAGAATATTACCAACTTCAGAAATTAAAATGCATAAAATACACGAAGTGAAACGTTATAAAGTAACTCATTTTATAGTCCCTGTCGACGTATAAAGGACTACCACAAGCATTAAAAGATAAACTGATCTTATTCACCAAACGACCCTTAAAAGGACGCGTTACGCAGGAACGTACTAAAGGCGTGGCGGCTGTTGAGTTAACTGCGTAGTATATTCATTCTCAGTTTTCAAGCCACATAAAGCATTTCTGCAAAAAGACTCATACGCTGCCATGACGCATATCTGTAATGCGTACTTGGGCTGTATAAATCATTCGGCTTAATTTACAACGATGGTTCCAAGTATTACGATCAGTACTCGAATCCATATTTTAACAATAGGTTATGTTCTTTGCAGAGGCGTATATTATTCCTCCGAGATTAATTTTTGTTTTAAATATGTTCCTATATAAGCTGTTGGCTTTACCTTTTTTCTATGTTAAGTAGTTCGCAGACAAGCATACGGCCTGCCTGGTGGTATCTTATCTTATCTTGTGATGGGGCCGTGAGTGTCCTCACGGAGCACTTCGACCCAGCGGGATCTTTCGTGTCTCCCCTTTCCTTTTACTCTTGTTATCCTTGCATCTATTGCCCGTGTTCCTACTAGTAGGAACACGGGCATTTTTTTTTGTCCGTAGTTCTATCAGTAGTACTGTATCAAAGGCATCATTATTTTGTATGGGCAATGGTCCTACTGGTAGGACCACGGGCAATTATTTTGTCCATAGTTCTATCAGTAGGACTGTAACAAAGGCATCATTATTTTGTATGGGAAATTGTCCTACTAAAGGAACTCTACGCAACGGACCGCATCGCGTCGAATAGGAACAATCTTTAAACGAAATTAAATCTTGTGTACAGTGTTTTTAGTCTATATACAGGCACATCAGCCCATGGTCCTACCGATAGAACTACAGACAAAAAAAGTTGCCCGTGGTCCTACCAGTAGAACCACGCAGTAGGACCACGGGCACTAAATGCTCCTTGAATATGTAAGCCATAAACCTAACTATGTCCATGGGCTTTAAGAGCCTGTAGTGCTCTGGCCTTGGATAGGCAACTTCCAGGATACTCATTCTAGTCCTGGCCATGGAATCGCAGTCACACAGCAGGTGTTCCGTGGATTCCCAGTCATGTCCACATGCTCTGCAATTCGATGTTGTTGAAATTTCCATGTTATTGAGTATGTGGTTTGTGGCATAGTGCCCTTTAAGCCCACCCAAGATTATCCCAGCCTTTTGTCTGCTACCCCCATATATGAATTTACGTTGTTGATGATGTTGCGTCATTGAGCGCATTTTACCTAGGTAACTAGTTTGACATAGAACTCTCAATCACTGTGGGACTGGCTGTATATTAATAACTGTCAGAAAATAATAATGCTCATAGCATAATAGGAATGATGACCGAGTAAGAATATATTATTAATTCTATTAATTCTGTCAGATAGATTACCAAAACATATTAGACGCGTATTTTTTTCTAAATCGTAAATATTGCTTGCATATTTTACTTAAAAGTGTACAAAAGTGTGACGTCACATGACATTTTAACGCATATATTCTTTACGCGATATTCTTTCGTGCCCTATCATCATCATCATAACAGCCTTTACTTATATAATTCGACCCACTGCTGGGACACAAGGAGTCTCCTTGTCATGGAAGGAGATTTAGGCAGAAGTCCACCACGCTGGCCAATGCGGATTGATGGACGCAGTATAAGGTGATCAATACCCGTTTGCTGATCCATTAGTCGCTTCTTACGACATCCATCGGAGGATATGGCGTGATAAGCTATTCTACTCGGCCGGCATCACATGGCTACTAAATTTCTTGCTCTATCTGATGGACTGAACAGAAGGTTTTACACGTAATCCTTATTCCGGTGGGAAAACCATTAGTTCATGAAAAGTTTGTTATTTTCTAAACTCAAAGTAGGTACTTAATGATAAAATTTGAAATGAAAAACATTACCTAACATTTGGTACGTTTACCACTTTAAAATCGCAGTTCTTTAAATAGTCTTTTCAAATTCGTAATTAATAATAATGAATTAACAATGATTAATTATAAAGTAAATGTATTTATCCAAAGTTACCAAGCAAAATAAAATACTTGGAGTTGAATGTTATAACATATGTTAAGTGAAATAATTATTATGTTGGTGGCCATAAAAATAAAATATTTTATCGAGAGACGTTTTAACATAAGTGGCACATACTTATGTCGTTAAAAAAACTACCATTAATAACTTAATGTCTTGCTGAATGTCAGCAATGCTATAAAAGAGAATGAAGAAAATTAATTTTAAGTAAGATTATCAAGTCATTCATGCCTACGTTTTTGAATAAATTTTTGCTGTTTGCATTGTTATAATATATAGCTTAAAATAAAATAAAGGCTTTTTTCTTAAATAAAAAGAGCATAACAATGAATTTAAATATGTGTGTATTTTACTTACATATTGATTAATAATCTCGGTTTACATAATTTCATATCTAGTTTTGTTACTGTTTTCCTTCTTTTTGACTTTTTATTTCAATAATGCTTTGATAAATATAATCTCAGTAGGTATATCTTTATATCTTAATGTACGACTCATTAAATAGAAAATTAAGTTATTAAAAGGGTAGGATTTGCGTTCCATATAAGCAAGGAACATAGTTTCCAATAATGTTTTATTTTAACAAACAACTCTTGTGTCATAAAAGATCGTAGAATTGCGTTCTATGGCTTAATACCTAAGTGTTATTTATGTCAGCTGTTAACGCAAGTTTGTAGCATAACGATCTAGCCTAGACCCGTCTGGCAACGCCATCTTTCGGCGCACTAGGAGGACTAAAATAACAATCTACAGGCACACTTACAACGCCTATGTGTGAGTGCCACTTCTATTTCTATACGGCATAGAAAAACAACCGGTACTCACACAAGCGCAACGTTACAGTCTCTTACGTGAGGTACGTAAGCGAGTGCGGAATACGGCCATCTTGGTCTTGGTTCTTGGCTGACATTGGCAATGGCAGGTCAATGAACTGCGCGCGCTCAACCTTCGAAGCTTAGATCTGGCATTAGAGAGGTTGCTATTTTCCGACGTGTTTTTATTTTATTGCGAGATGGTTTTGCTCTCGTAATAGATACTGTACATTTGTAAATTATACGTCTAGCTATGAGATAAAACTTAACATTTTTGCATATTTACCTATAAAATGTTTTCAGATTTAACTTTATTAGCTATGTACCCACTAAACATATTAGTTGCTGATTTTTAATGAACTTGTTACTGTTATTTTCATAAATCACACATTTAAAGAGGCCGCATTGATGACGGCTTTAATTGACTGTGCTATAACAAATCTGCTAGTTTAGGTATTCATTTCGCATAAAATCGTGGTATTTTTTTTGTTAATTTTCATTTGACACTGTCTATAATGTTTGGAAAAAATTCTTTTTATCTATCAGTCTTAAAAAAATAATTCAGTATCGCTGAGTTCTTCTGACAACTGTTCAAATGGACCTATCGCTGCTTAAGTCACGTAGCTCATTGGTTACGCAAGCTATCTTAACATTCAAAGAAGAGGCATTAAAAGGCAAAGAGGCCCGGATTCCAAACAACATTAGATCGGGCCGGCAAGAGTAGCAAGAAAAGTAATTTTAAAAGCACAAGAACGGCGGTGGCTCCTCGCGCGGCTGTTTGCGGCAACCGCGGAATGTAGCTCAACCTAACGGTGCGCTTGCGCCGCGAAAAAACTCAAGTTCACTATCACGGAAGATTGCACGCTAGGGTTGTTACTTATGTTGTGCGCGTAAATTATGTTGTGTTTTCTTGGAAGCAATTAAGTGTTGAGTATGTAACATACCTACGTATTCGCTTACACTGATAGAAGCGGTGGTGCGTGATTTGATAGGCAAAAAAATATGAACCATAAAAAGGTTTTTTCTTTAGCCTTTTAAACATTGCGATAAGAATACTTATAGTATTTTTTTATTTAAGTTTTGAATACTTTTTTAATACAATTCATGAATACTACAGATGTCGAGACTTTGTTGCATAGTGAAATCGAAGTATTTTTAGTGCTAATACTTTCATAATGTAGATCGAAGGAAAGACATGAAAATCAATAAGTTCTGTTTGAAGATAAATAAGACTTGTGGTAGCTCACCAGTTTTTTGAATTGCGAAAGGTAACCTAAGGGGTACTTACATGTCCCGAAAGATATTTTTTCTTGTTTTCCTGCCTTTAAATATTTTATTTGGTGTACTTTTCAATATTGTACTAGATTTCTTCCGTACTTTTACAGTTATTCCTTCAGAAATTATACAAAATGAAATACGTAATAATTCTGTATTTTTTCTTTAACTGTGCCATCTTGCCGTTTTGTGCAATTAAATCAATAAACTCGCTATTGCATTTAGGAAACGGGTAAAGAGTAAAACATATTAGGTCTCTAGGGTCTACGTCTACTAGGATCTACGTTTTTTTATGAATAAGATAAATAAAAATGCAATAATATTTCTTAAACGTATCCACGATTAAGCATGGTCAATATAATGATGTGAATAATATGTCAATTAATGCTAATATTCAGGAACACGGTGTATGACAAAACACAGTGTGCATGGTCAACCTACTTCTTATTTCTTCTCATTACGAAATTTTAAGCTATGAGGTTTCTTTTGCCGTTTCTTCTTCTTCTCAGCATAATATTTATTTAAGGAAAATAATTATAAACGATAGTAGGGTTTTTGACGATTTAAAAGCAATTAATAAAATACTTTTAATTTTTTAATTTTCAAAAATATTTTGTGTCCGGCGTGGGCGATAGTATTATTCAATATCACGCGGCAAAGTTGACAGCCCTAGGATATCCGCGCTGCCATTACATCGCGGTTACGTTGTCGTTGACTACCAGCTATTATGGTGCGCTGTGTAACTATGTATTACACAAGATATATAACGCTTTATATCCTGAGTAGATCACAGTATTAATAGCTTTCTTTTATATATATTGTAATATATGGTTAACACAGTTAGATTAGCTTAGTTACTGACCCATATAATATTTATTTAATGAATTATGGACAAGGCTATAGAGAAGTTAAATTAGTGTCAGTATTTTGACAGTAATTTAAAGAGTAAAGATTTGTGTGTTTGTGTGTTTGTTATGACTAGGTTCCTTATCTTATTCATAATTAATGGCTTCGCTTACGCGTTTGGCCAATGTCAAGTGAAAATAGTATGATTTCCTTAAGATTGACGGGAGATTGAAACAATGGAGTCTCGCCACACGTGTTATTACAACAAGAACTCGGGTGCAATAGGTTCTAAAAGCACCTACTAGAAAATATTAAACTGATAGAACTTTTTTCACTCAGAATATAGGCTATATGTTTTCATAAAAATAAGGATACTTTCGTAAGCTAACTCCGTCGGTATATTTTAAGGCTTAACCATTGAACCATCTTGATGAATTTTGTTGTAGAGATAGAGCTTGGACAAGGACATAGGCTACTTTTGCTACACACCTTTGAAGTGATCTTTAAGAGGGCTATATAACTTATATTAGGAGAAAATAGCAGTCTGGTGGAGATCCAGTTAAAAACAAATGAACACGAAATACGTTGGCGTGAAATACATCTCCTACCCTACTCCCAATTTATTTGGGGTTGGTGCATTTGGTTAACAATTCACACACACTACAATCCGCCGCGCTGTTTCGTATAACAGAAAATTTTTATTTTATGCAACGAATATCTAATAACTAAAAATTATCCAATTATAGGATAGCTATAATTGGATAATTTAGGTTAAACGCTTAATGGCAGCATACCTAAGCGTAAAAATATTTAAATATTCTTATGGAATTAAATATGAAATAGAACTAATTAACCTACATTTGAAAATGGCCACTTTTTTCAAATAAAGTTAAGTTCTACGTGTAGGGACTGATTTCAGAGGTAACACTTTTAATTTATTTCTGTATTTGTTCAATGTGTACTATTGTGTAATAATATAATATTATATTTCCACGCTCACACCAATTATCTAGCCCAATGTACGATATGGATACTAGATAACGGACATTTTTAATATACATAATATATTAGATATTTTTATAAATAAACATAAATAAATATATAAACTCGTAAACAAATATTCGTGTTCGTCACACAAATATTTGCCGCTACCAGGATTCGAACCCGGTCCGCTTGATGTGTAGGCAGCTATAATTATCACTCCACCACTAGGGCGTCAATGTATCTATAGTTTTTTTTGTTTTAAAGAAAATAATTGGCCAGAAGTGAACGGACTGTATAAAAACAACTTACTTGCCGAAGTAGGTTATCAAAACACGTATTCAACTTCATTGTATTCGTGTTTGGTTATAGACGTTATCGTGTAAAAATATCACGTCCTGTTTAGAATTTTCCTTCTAATCTTAAATCGCAAAATTGAATTAACTAACTGAATGTTTCTTAATTGTTCGATATTATTTCGTATTGATATTTGGTGGTTTTATCGCTGTAGTAGATTCTTATTAACCCCCGACGCAAAAAGAGGGGTGTTTTAAGTTTGACCTGTCTGCGTGTCTGTCTGTGGCGTTGTAGCTATTAAACGAATATACCGATGCGGTTTTTTTTCGAAAACAGACGTGATTGAGATGGTTCTTAGTTAAAATTCATGAAAATCTGTTTAATCGTTTCAAGGTTCTTCTCTCTGAATAATACTCAAGAATAGTGTGATTTGTATGAATGAAATAAAAATAAAATATTTTTTTAAGTAAGCCCCGACACAAAAAAGCTCATAAAATACAAAAATCAGTCGGTCCTTCAACTTCATTAACTACATAGATTTAAGACAACCGCGTCGGGGGTCCGTTAAGTAAATAAAATGAATTCAGAAAATTATATTTTGATAACGATAAAGATTGAATTAATAAGTAGGTTTTTTTATCTGAACTGATAAGGTCGGACGAGGGCCAAGAGCTTCGTTTTACCTTATGGTAAGTAATGGTAAGGCTGGGTGGAAGAGATATTTACCTGGTTCTCATAATCACCGAGCAATTGGATTTTAATAACACAATGAGCTGACAAGCTCATAGCTCAAGTTACTGGAAGGTATTTAATTTTGGCTACATTAAATTGATGACATTACCTATGTGTGAGTTTTATTTATAGATGTACAGATATCACGAGGAATATCTATACACGAGGAAGCGTCGGTGGCGTAGTGCGTAAGAGCGTTGTCTTCCGCCCGGGAGGCACCGGTTCGAACCCCGCCACGTACCCATATGTTTTCAAATTTTGAATTCATATATGTATGTACGTTTATTCGACGCTTTTACGGCGAAGGAAAACATCGTGAGGAAACCTGCACACACCTTTGAAGAAATTCTTAGGTTGTGTGTGAAGTCGACCAACCCGCACTTGGCCAGCGTGGTTGACTAAGGCCTAATCGCCCCTATGTGGGGTAGGCTGGAGCCCCTCGGTGGGGACATTACATGAGCAGTTGATGACGATGATGATGAGATGTCACGAAATAAATCATTTTACCCTAACTTGGCCTAATCCTCCTCCACTAAGGATTAGTTTAAAGATATGCCGCTCTTCTGTTAGTTAAGGTATTTTGAGAACGGTTCTCCAATTTATTTTTCTGATGAAAAGATATCTATATAAGAGATCTTACGTGTAGCCTTAGTTGAAATATTCAGATATTCACAAGAAGTTGATGTAACGTTATTGTTTACATTAAATACTAAGGTATAAAAATCACAATACGTTTTACTAATTTTCACATTGACATTGAGTAGAGTCTCATAATGACTGTTACTTACGAGAAACATCCGGTACCTTCGTTATAAATGGAAATTATTAAAAAATATGTCAGGGTTCCATTGAGAAATGAGAAACGCAATTCTACACGTGTCAAAGTTAAAAATTACCTATACTGGGTGTAAAAGACATTAGTTCTATTTCATTTTAATTAATCATTAAATTTATTTGCTTGAATGAAGTCTTTAAGAGCCATTTCACCGATCGTAAGCGCTCGACTTTAGGTTTTTTACGCGCTGTACGCTTGTGTGCGCGTACTTGGCAGCGTGAGTAGAACTATATTCTGCGAAATAATCTTGATCCTTAATGTATTTTTTTGTATTGGTTAGTACATATTTATTGTGTTTTAAAGATATTTTTTATAGATACCTATCTACTGTCCGTGTTTCATGATACTCATACTAAAGAACGTATTACAGCACAATAGTTATTGATCAATGAGAGATGGGTGAAGGTGGTATTGTTATGGCGGCCACAAAAGCATAAAGGTATTCTGTGAATATTTCAAGTGCCTACCTATTATGGTAAGAGATATAGCCATATGACAGAGAGACAGACACATAGCGGAGGCATATTAATCGGGTCCCGTTGGCACCCTGTTTTATTCAGAGTTCCCTATGGGTAGGGAACTCTGAATAAAATAAGAATAAAAAAATTTCATACAGCGTCACACACATTGACACACATCGAAGATGCCGTTGGTGGAGCGGTCAGTATAACTAACCATATTTTTTTATATATTCCTCCGATACTTTTTTTTATTGGTTAAATGGCTATGGTAACTAATGTGAATTTTTAGATTCCATATTACATCCATGGATATCGGGGTGATCCCAAGATATTTCAATGACTTATCGCTCTATTCTTAAAGCTATATTACAAAAAAAAGTGAGATGATATGTATTTTTAAAATAACCACTTGCTTAAAAAAAAAGCCGTTACCCTTTAGTATTAAATGATGTTTGTGATTTCACGTACCTACATCCACGGATATCTACTTGATCTGTAGATATTTTTGATTTCTAAAGATTTAATCTTAAACAGATATTACGAAAGGCTTTGATATGGTGAATTTTTTTGAAAAAAATGGTTGTCTGTAAAGTCTGTTTACGGACGATAAGTTTACGTGTTAACGTAAATACCGATCGTGCTTCTCTATCGCCTATTCCGCGCTCTCGATTGCATACTCTCCTCAGGCGGAAAGTGACAAAGAATCATGTATTTTTGTGCAGTCGGCTTTCGTTGATTTATAAGACGTTATCACGTCAAACTACTTCACAATACATCCACGTATATCCATGCAATCATGTGATATTTTAGTGATTTTAAGAGTTCATTTTAATGACGAATTATCGTGGATTTCGGGATAGTATATATTTGTGTATTATATGTGCAATAAATAAAGCAAATATCAGTGATTTAATATTCAAATCAGTTTGTTGTCGCGTTTTGTATCAAGGGAATTTTCACTAAATTTCATTATCCATAATACATCCACGCATATCATTGCGATCCCGTGATATTTTAGTGGTTTTACGATTTAATTTAATAGACAAATTGCCAAGGATTTCGGGATTATATATATTTTTGAGTTACGTTCATTTATTAGTTTTAGTGCAAACATAACAAATACCAGTAAAATAAAATAATAATATAAAATCACAGTGTCATATAGCTTCGCTTTTTCTTCGTTCAATATTTTTGATTTCGATTGTAACAAGAAAACCACTTAGCTATTTCTACATACTTTCATCCCCTATTTCAAACCATTCAACCTTTTTTTCGAGATAAAAAGTAGCCTATGTCCTTTCCAGAGATCAAATCTATATTTGGACTAAATTTCATCAAAAACGGTTCAGTGGTTTAGACGTGAAAGCTTAACAGACAGACAGACAGAGTTACTTTCGCATTTATAATATTATAAGGATATAAGGAAGTAAGGATTGTGAATATTGCTTGCCTTACATTGTGCCCGTACATGGGGACCTAATCATATCTGGCGAAATGTGGGTGTTAACACCTCTGCCTATACCTTCGGGGATAAAAGCGTGATGATATGTTTATGTGTATGTTTATAACCAGCTTCCAGCTCCGTCATCAAATCAGCTTCAGGACATCATAATATTGCTCAAGTATATCGTTATTTCCAAGTTGAAAAATAAATTATTTGCTTTTTTTAAGGCTACAGAATTATCGCGTTTCCTTTTTTTAACGCAACGGTAATAACTATCCTTGCGACCCATAGCTAAAAATAAATAAATAAAAAGAATGTTATTATTATACAAACTACTAGTATAATTCATACCAACATATTTAATAAGTAACAAAACTTAAATCCAAAAACAAAACTCAAAATAGATCAAAACTATTTGTCGCAGTATGATTATGACTACTTGATACGAGCGAACGAATATCGGGACGCGGGAAAAAATAGCACAGGTCCTACCTGGACGGACGCTCGCGTCAGACTAATCGGAGCACGCTTGTGCATCGTGATTTATACTAATTTATTTCACATTTCATATAAATATATTGACAAATTTATTGTTGATATTGACCAAATAACTTTAGAAATCAAAAGTCGAAGGAATGTTGTTTATTTTGGGATAATTTTATTTTAGTTATTACGATGTATTTTAACCAAAATTGGCGATGAAATTATTATGTTAATGTTAGAAATTTGCCAAATGATTTATTTTTTTACTCATAAATGGTAATGAAATTCAAGAATCTATTTCATTAAGTACCGACTGGAACATATGTCCGATGATTCCTATATTTTTTTACGTTTATCATTTTAACATTATTAATAGAATAAGGACTTTGAAATTGAGTCTGCGAATGTTTTTCAGCAAAACGGTTGTGGGAGATCGAACATTACAAATTAATCAAATAAGTTTTAGTAATTTTGTTTCATTAAACGTCAACAACATAGATTGGCCTATTTTTATCAATTATTAAATAATATCTGGATATTCCTTAAGATTGTGATATAGGACTCCAAAATCTCCGAAATTCGTGCAAAAACGTGAAATGGCTCTTAATTTTGTTTTAAAATTTGCACTTGTAGCTACGACTCCATCAATTCCCAGTAAAAAAGGGATATAGTACAACACCATACAGTGTCAGCCTCCAAAAGTCCCTTGGTTTTTGAATAGTGACATTGGTAGACAATTTATTGTCACAGGAAACTTTCTAAAACAAAAATTCGGATTTATAATGAGAAAGGTAGAATCTCCTAATTGTGACGTTTGCGCCTAATTTGATGATGTCCATCACATACTCACAGAATGTATTAAGTTTCGTCAAGGGAGAGAGTAATTTCTGCACAAAACTGATATTATAGATGGGATGTAGGTAATTTTATCCCTACTCTCCGCTAAGAGACACTGGGAAGGGATTAATCAATATATTTTTTTGCAGCAATGAGCTCTCGCAGAATTCATGTATCAATACTGATTTATTTTAGATTTCTTTGAGTCTATATGCAGGACATCCTTCAGACTTTTATTAGGGAATGAAATAATGGTTCTTCAATAATTCCAATTCCGAATGGAATTATTGAAGAACCATTATTTCATTCCCTTTTATTAGGGAATGAAATAAAGGTTCTTCAATAATTCCATTCGGAAAATTATAGGTAGTTGGTATACGGAACTCAACTCCTAAGACTAGATCAAGCTAGCCATACATTACAATATCATGTGAAGCCATATTACGACGGTTATGATGTGGGAACTAATGCTCCATACAATCGTGGGTAAGCGCGGTTCACTCTTAAAATGCTAATTGCTAGACTCTATAGTATTTTTGTGCGAATATTTGAATTGTCGGTGACTTGAACGATGGGGTTCGCAATTACACCTTGTTTGGTAGGAGGAAACTTGAATATTGCGGTGCAAACGGCATAATTATAATTTAATTTTTGATATAAAACAGTACATATCTTCTGAGCGTTAATATGGGCGTTTAAAGTTTAAACAATTGTGAAAAATGTAGTGTAACAAGCAAAAAGTTTAAAAAACTGTGATCTGATAACGGAAAAAAAGAAAAGAATGAAATCGGTTAAAATCGAGATTTACAGGGTAAAATCAACTCCTCCTATTGTTAAAGTAAGTTAAAATATAGCCTATGTTACTCGGGCTATAAAAAAGAAGCGATTGACACCTTATTCATCAAAGTTGGGTAAATATTTGAGGCTCTACGGAGGAACATACGTAAATACAAACATACATTCATAGACTGCTAAAATCTTCTTTTGGCTTAGCAAAATAAAATACGATATCGTCAAATTGCTTGCTTGAGGAGGTTGATGTAGTGCGTTCTTAGTAACAATCTTGAAAGTTAAGCAACTAAGTGCGCGGTCGGTACTCGGATGGGTGACCGAAAAAAAATTCTACTTAATCGATTTTCCTCCGTGCTAACAGTCATTCCCAAGGAGGGTTATTGTCGGGCAGGCGGCTGGCCGTAAAAATCAAATGCCAAATCAAGGCATATTCCACCGTTCCCAAATAAATTGGGTAGGAAAATGATGATGGAGCGTCAAATTGCTTACCATCATGTGATGGTAAGCAATTTGACGCTCCAGTGGTCCGAGGCCCTACTCTACAATCTTGTTTGACATACGTATAAAAACAGTAAAGTTAGTTTTTCCTAATTTTAGTTCCATGTCACATTATAATACGCGCAGAGCTTTTATGCAAACTGTCAAGGTCATTTGTTATTAAAAGTTAAATAAAGCGTGAAGCAATATTTGGAGGACTGTAGAAATATTCTTATTTTCAAACAGATATGAGCAGTTCGTATCATATTTGAGGATATAAAAAGTCAAATTAACATCGAAAGCAAGCTGCGAACCGAAATGAAGTTGTTATAAAAATCTACAAACGAAGGGAAAAATCAGAAAAAAAAAAACAAAATCACTTTCTAATGCCATAATAATAACTCAATGCGGAGATCTGATTCTATTCGTTATAACAAATGACCGCTCGCGAACATACGCACCTGTCACCAATTTCTTTCCATAAAATAATATTAATCAGATGCCTTGTTTCAAAAGATTCATTACCACCGACCTCGTGTTTGGCATTCCTGACACGGGTACTTTTCACGCAACTAAAAATGGTTCTAAGAATGAATGACATAGGACTGTTATTTGTAAAAGAGTAAATATTCTAATTGACCTATATTTGTAACATATGGGTTAAGGCAGGCAGCTGGCGGTAGGTCAGGGATGGTTACTAAGGCCATAATTTGGAACGCTATTATCGGATATTGATTTACTTTATTTGGGACTGAAGAGATTGCTTCGGGCGAGGGATGCTAATAAGGTGTTCGGTTTCTTTAGTTTTGCACCTTGTGCTATCAAATCTTATCGGAAAGTGAGGTTTATTGAAAAACCAGATAGAACAGGTGTGTGGTTTTATTTTGTTTTTGATTAGTTCTAACATTTGTTTAATAAGTTACTTCTATTTAAGTATGATGGCTTTTAAAGTGGCTTGTGGGATAAAAACCGAGATGTTCCTTTATTTATAAGGCTATACCTATTACATATAGCGAACCCGACTCTAACGTTCAATGTCGCAAAAAAGTTACTTATGGGGTAGACTTCAGTAATTTACAGACAGTCTAATTGAATTCGAGAAATTGCAGGATTATCAAATTAATTGTTATTTTATTTGAAATTATGCAATTTCAGTTCTTCAAGCAATTTCTTCTTCTGTTTTTTGATGCTAGTTTGATTTTTCACTCTTATAATACAATCAAGAGATACAAATATTTATAATGCAGAAAAAATGAATTTAACTTTTTTATTAACTCAGTTTTCTCTATTAATTGAGACAAAATTAAAAGCCTTTCTTTATGAATTTAGTGACTTGGTAAATAAATAGAACTCAAACTTAAATCTGTTAAATTTAGGTTTTATTTGGTAAAACTAACTAGTACATATTTTAAGAATATAGAAGGTTGACGGACTTCACACTTCACCCGGAATCCCTGTACTAAAAAAGTTCACTACTCACACGGATAGGCTTTATCGTTTCGTATAAAAACAAAATTAATTAGATACTGAAAATAAACTTATTAGACAGAAAAAGGTGAAATTGAAGTTTATAGATCAGTTATTTGTAATAACAAAATACAATACTTGTAAGCGTCTGTCTAAAGCGACGTAGTTCTATGTCAAATGCATCTGCAGTTGAATAGGAAACGCACTGGCTCGCCACACCTGCGGCACTCTCCCACGCCGAGGAACGCTATCGATACTTCGCTCTGTACCAGTAATTGTCTATTGCAATACTCCAATACATCGCAATAGTAGGTAATGCAATTTTCATTAGATTGATTCTGTAAAGAAAATGAAATTTTACTGTTATTTAGCTATGGTATTACCTAATACAATGTAGACTATTATACGTATTTTTTGTTATATTAAAGATACTATTGAATCATTGTCTGACATGTCTCATCACCTTAACAGCCTTTATAATTCGACCCACTACTGGGACACAAGGCGTCTCCTTGTCATCGATGGATATTTAGGCAGCAGTCCACCACGCTTGCCCAATGCAGATTAGTGCTGATCCATTAGTCGCCTTCTACGACACCCATTGAAGGATGCTATTGGGTGATCCTATTCTACTCTGCCAGCATCACATGGCTACTGATATGTCTATGTAAAATAAATTGATAACGGGTATTGCAATATCCCTAGAGCCCCAATTAACTATTGTGACTATAAGCGAAATTTTGTAGAATTCAAATTGAAACATGTTGTACATTTTTAAGCTTACCTAAATACTTTTTCAAAATATGATTAATTTCGTACTTTGTATCCGTTTCTATGTGCTACGTTTTTTTTCTTGACAGTGAATCTCTTGGCGTTCTTCTCATTTGAAGGTAAGGCATGATTTAAACTTGATCTGTAACTCTCAACTGCAGGACAAGCTCTAGGCAGTTTTCTGGTTCTATGCAGTTCAGATACAGTTGGTCCACTGCATTGACTGCAATTTGGCAGCCGGTGTGCAGTTGAAATGCAACTTATCTGTCTTGAGGCTTATGGTTACCTGTTACCTGGCTTAGGTATACAAAAATGCTATCAACCCTGCTGTTATGGCGACAAACTTTGATAAGATGGTGGTATCTAGTCAAGCGGACTTAAAATGAGCGCTAACGTCAATTAAAACAATAATTAATAATTTCATGGTCAAAGTTAATGCTCAATTATCCTTAGGAAAACGGTGTCGTTTCAAAGTGGACTATCTGTTCAAAATCGGTGCATCTTTCCTGGGTAAGTTCATCGTCATCATTATATCAGCTGAGACACGTCCACTGTTAGACGTAGCCCTTTTCCAAGTATCTACAACCCTATCTGTCCTGCGCTGCCCGTATCCAGTGGCTTTTCGCGACCTTTACCAGATCGTCGGTGCATCATGCCCACTACCAACAACGCTGCGTCTCCGGTTACATGGCCGCCATTCGAGACCTTACCGCCCCAACGACCGTAAATTTTCCTCGCAATGCACCCTGCCCACTGCCACTTAAGCTTCGCAATTCTTTGGATTATGTCGGTTACCATGGTTCGCGGTGGATCTCATCATTTCTGATACGATCATGTCTGGGGAAGTTAGAAGTTATTAGGAAAACACAATCAAAATTAATTGACAGATGAAAGTGAAAATCACCGTGTGAGGTGATTTTCAATTTCATCTCGACGGGTCCCAAGAACAAAGTCGTATCTTTAAAATTAACTAGTTGCAGTAGGAAGCATTAAAGTTACGGGAATCAATTTCGTAACCAAAAATAAAATAAATGCAGTAAATTATAGTGAAAGGTATGTTTTTATTTCGTTTACTTGTGTTTGCTCGCTAATATTTTATTTTAATTATGTTTTTTTATTAAAAACGGATTCTTATGTAGAGATAAGACTTTGTTTTTCGGAATAACCTAAGCCTTAACTACATGTACGATTTTGTTTTATGAAAAATTTACTAAAACAAAAAGTTGCATGTGTACAAGGGATTGTGTACATCGATGTTTGGCTAAAAAATTAAGTCGTATGTTGCAAATATAGGTTCCTATACCGACTCAGTACTATGAAAGAAAATCATTGATATGATCACTTATTCATTACTTAAGTTAAATAGCTTATCTGTGGAAATATTTTTCCAATTAGGTATTTAAAAATATGTTAAAAAGTTAACAATAAATAAAAATCACAATATTTTTAAAAATTCTAAATAATATTCTTCATCAATAATCTGCTTTTGACATAATCTAGTTCCTAAATAGGTATAACAATAAAAACATTCAGAAGAAATCTAACAATTAAGTTAATATCTAGAACAAGTGCGTATGTAATCCGCTCAGAAGCTCAGAAGAATCAATTTATATGAAATAATTTTCATTATAAATACCACATCTGAGATTTCACGTCGCTTATATAATGGAAGAAGGTGGAATCTTAAATAAAGTTGTAAATAAGTACTAGAACTATAGGGCAGCCTCAGACGATAACACAACAATTTTACGAATTTTTCCTGTAGGTACATGTTCAATTTGATTTATGTATTTGCTATAACGCGGATTCCAGATCTCAAACCCATACTCCAGAAAACTTCTTACACCTTTGTAAGAAGTGTTCTGGAGTATAAGATTTTAATGTCGTTAAAACAGACTGACGTTTTCATCACAAATTTTGAAGAGAGAGAGAAGCTGTTTTTCACGATATCATCAATGTGCTCGTCGCAAAGGAGCTTTGAATCGTTTATAACTCCGAGATCTCATACTTTTGTAAGTCTTTGTAGGTTTTCTTTTTTTAATTTGTAGTCTGAATGTAAAGTTACATTTTTGCGGCTGAAGGTTACAATAGAACATTTAGAAGGATTAAAATCAAGCATATTAAACTCACAATAACGTTCAAGCCGTAACAAATCAGATAGAAGATCATGAACATCTATCTAACGAACATCTAAGTCTATTTCATCTTAATCTAAATGAAATAGACTTAAACAACTTCATATCATCCGCAATAATAGCAATTAAGAAGGGTGTAAACAAGAGCTGATGTCATTCACAAAGATTAAAAACAAAAGTGGACCCAAAATATACCCTTGGGGCACTACACTAGGTACCAGTACCTACCTGGAAATGTAGTTGTTGATTACTACAGCCTGGAATCTGTTAGATATATACGATTCAACCCAACTAAATAGATCACCATGAAGACCAATATAATTAAACTTTCTGAGCAATACTGTGTGGTGAATTCTATCAAAACATTTGCTGTAGTCTGTGTAAATAACATCAACGTGCTTCCCATTTTGCATACTGTCAGTGATAAAATCATTCAATAAAACAATATTCTAAACTGTTGACCGTCACTGATGAAACCCATGCTGAGTCTCTTTAAATAGATTAATTAATGACGTAAATAACTGTTTATATATGATTCATTCAAGTACCTTGGCTATGATGCATAACTTTGAAACGGGCATGTAATTTGTCACATCGTCTTTCACACCTTTTTCAAAAATTGGGGTTATAAAGGCGGATTTGCATATGTAGGGTCGTCTGGGTAGGTACCACCGCCTTTCTTATTTCTGCCGTGAAGCAGTTCGCTGTGTTCCGGATTGAAGGGAAAGGTAGATTAGTGTAATTACTGGGCATGGAGGGCATACCACCTTAGTCCCCAGGATGGCAAACGCACTTGCGGTGTTAAGTGATTTACACTTAATACTGCAAGTGTCTATAGGCGGCGGTGACCACTTAACATGAGGTGGGCCGCAAGCTTGTTTGCCATCTCGTAACTTAAAAAAAATGTTATTAGGGATGTTTGAATATTTTTACCGCGATTTAACAAATGACTTGTTAACAAAAGAGGAATATTATTTTCGGTAGCTTCAAGTTGAAGATCTGATATTGCTGTGTGATAATGTGTCATCAAATACGGCATGATAGACATCTGCCATTTCGGTGACAATGTTTTGGGCTTCTGACGGTAACGGGGAGCTGTCACGTTCATATGCAGAATCTGTAATAAAGTCAAATAAAAAACAATATAGCTACAAAATTATATAACCTTGCTTGAATACTAGCCTATCGCCAGTAATAATAAATCTTTTCAAATTAAATAGAGTGTTATATTGTGTATTTTAGAATAGAACAAAGTCTGATGTAAAAGTTCTCACAAAGAACAAAATCGTACTATCACATACGACTGTATTTTTTTGTTAAAAATAAGTGGAACAACATCCTATGTGAACATGCGTTTGATAATTTAAAAAAAATTGTGGCTGAACAACAACTTATGTGAAAACAATATGAAAAAAAGTAAATGCAACGAAATTAAATGTTATTTTGTAGTTTTTCTAAAGAATCAAATTCCTACATTAAAAAGCACAAAATATATTTTTTTTCGTTATCGTAGAACAACATACTTAAGTCACAAACGATGGTAACTATAATTTTTTCCGTATTTTTCTTAAAATATTTACCATTATGTAAAAAATCCCTGAGGTATCTTTAAAACGCGTGTAACTTAAAAAATAATTGCAATTACTCACCAAGATTATTATATTCTTCATTGTTATTTCTGTTTGTAGTAGAATCACAACAATCATTTTTAACCATTTGTAGAACTAAATTCAAAATTCTTTTCTTTCTTCATAAATCAGACATCACAGAACATATACGGCAACTCTGTATTCACACCTTTTATCATTGATTTCGCTCAAAATTAAGAAATAATTTTAACTACTAAAATCGACCCTCAATTTGGAGTACAAACTCGTATCTGACGCTAAGTCGCGGTGCGCGTGGTGCTTGCCGCGTCAAACAAGTTCTTACATGTCGATGCGTGATTGTTCGTTGAACTATATTTCAAATAAGGCATTGTTCAATTGGTTATTTAATAAAGTAAAAACGTTATTTAAAAAATAATTACACTAACATATAGCTGATATGATACTCAATACATTTGATCAAAAAACTAAAAATCGTCGTATATTTCCATAAGTGTTTGTTCTACGGACCCGTCGATCTGTCAATAAAATTTAGCGAATAGGCCGACAGGATAGATTGTACAATGTACACTCTGATCTCAGATTCAGATCCGATGGTACAGTCTGGGTAGGTATTATTACCTATTGGACAATCTCCATACAACGAAAATGAACTTAGCAGAACCTTTGATAAATTACTTTTAGTTTGCTTAAACATAATGGTCTGTTGAAATTGTCGTAGTAGAGTGGTCAGTATCGCTGCCTACACATCAAGCAGTCCGGGTTCGAATCCTGGTAGCGGTTAATGTTTGGGCGACGAACACGAATATTTGTTGAGAAGTCATGTTTGTTTATTTATTTAAGTTTATTTATAAAATATCTGTAATGAATACCTATGTAAGTATATTAAAAAATCTCTGTTATCTAGTATCCATAACACAAGCTCTTGAGGCTACATAATTGGTTACATAATAATTATTATTACTTATATTAATTATCATCATCATACTTTAAAATTATCTAAGGTAAGAGGGAAATCAAAAATCCCTTACAAAAATATCAATTTACGTGATTTCATTTCCCACGAATGATGCGCTTTCACTGGTTTTTTCACATATCATAGGTAGGTTTTTTGCTATCAATGTTTTAGTTGATATTTAAAAAAATCCCTTTCGATTTCCGTTAGAGTGCCATCTGCCGCCTTGTGGCTTGTTTATATTGGATTTTTTACAATTTTTGGGCCCAGATTTCACCGGAAGTATCCCAGGCCTATCAATGAACATGGATTAACATTAATTTTATGCGTTTTAGAGAAACCATAAAGATTAGGGGATGTTTATGATAATTTACAAATTGTGAATGAATTGGTCAGGATATTGTTTATCTTATATTTATGCGATAAACTCTTTCGAAAACGATTTAAGTATTCTTATGATAAGGCACAATTAAAAAAAGAAAATCATTTAAATTAAACACAGAATAGTTACATTAGTTATTTGACGCCGTCGTGGTGGAGTGGTCAGTGTTGCTGCCTACACATCAGGCGGTCCGGGTTCGAATCCTGGTAGCGGCAAATATTTGTGTGACGAACACGAATATTTGTTTGCGAGTCATGGTTGTTTATACATGTATTTATTTTAAGTTTATTTATAAAAAAAATATCTAAAATTATTATGTGTATAAAAATTTCCGTTATCTAGTATCCATAACACAAGTTCTTAATGATACTTACTTTGGGCTAGATAATTGGTGTGAGCGAGGAAATATATTATACTTAAATACATATTATATTATTAGTATTTACATGTTTTCATTATATATTTTTCTTATATTTGTAAATCATATTTTACAATGAATTAGGTTTTAAACGTTATCACATGACCAATCGATTTCTTATTACGCGGAGAAGGCTCATTTTATGAATTTATTTTTGTATGTAATTTGAGCTCTTTTACAATATACATAAGGATCATCAGTTTATGATTACGTAGATTGAAATCAAAGTGTACCTAATTTTTCATATAATCAATACAATTGATAATTTGTGTGTGTATAATATGATTTGATAATAAAGCTGTTTTTTTTACAGCATTCATACCGTTATTGCGTGAATGTCAAGGCTAATTGAAATGTCATTCTACTTATTTATATTATTATATGCTTCTAACTGATTTCTTAATGAGAAAAGTGGCATATAAGCGAATGGTTAGCCTAATTGTAGGTTATAAGCGGACACTTACCTTACTCCGTATAGCTTGGAATCCCCGCCGAAAAAACGAGAACTGCGAAAATATAAAATAAATATGTATTAATTATTTAAATATTAGTATGTCAAATACTTTTAAATCTTCCAAACAAGACGCACGTTTCAGCCTTTGTTTCAACCGTAAATCCACTTTTAAGTAGATTTTTTTTTAAATTGAAACGATTATCTGTCGTGCTTGTGTTAATCTTATTTTATTAAACGTTATAAATCAATGCCTGGTTGCACAATTACTGTCCTTCGGTTGTAGACTTTCAATATCGCCAAATAAGCTCCATAAATTATTATAGTCGATCATTACCCAGATTTAAATTATATATAAATTGATATAATTGGTCTCGCTTTATTGAGCCGCCATGTTTATTATATTTGACATGAAGGGCGCTAAACTTTCAATATAACTGACAACTAGTAATTCCTGCTGTACGTACAATGGTAATTATTCCTTTCTTACGTACCTCCAATGCAAGGCTCCAATGACAATTATTTCTTTCCTTTTTACGCCGTCGTCGTGGAGTGGTCAGTTTGAGTATAGCTGCCCACACATCAAGCGGTCCGGGTTCGCATCCTGGTAGCGGCAAATATTTGTGTGAGGAACACGAATATTTATTTGCGAGTCATTGTTGTTTATAAGTATATTTATTTTTGTTTATTTTATCCAAAATTATTACGTATTTTAAAAATGTCCGTTATCAAGTATCCTTATCACAAGTTCTTAACGATACTTACTTTGGGCTAGATAATTGGTGTGAGCGTGGAAATACGTTATTATTATTATTATAATATATTATATTATTGCTATTATTAGGTAAGTAGTAAATAATATAAAATAATAATAACATATTTAACATTACGTTTTCGTCAGTCTGTCTCGACGTTCTCAGGATCGCGTCTAAGCATCAAATTGACCTTTATATCAATTAAACAGGTCTTCAATCCTTGGGGCTCTGAAAATATCAAACTTATAAGGGTAGGGTTTTAAACGGTCTTATTGACACTCGTAAGGGAATCAAAACTTTAAGGATACTTTTCTTTGATATAGAATCAAGAAATATGGCAAGAAGCAATGTCTATTTAGATATAACACAAGCAAAAAAGCCATCACAAAAATAAATAATTTACACACCTACAAGTTTTTATATGGAAACTTGAGAGCGCGGGTGTGACTCGCTCTCGGTCTGTTTTTTTTTATTATTAATATAGAATGAGAATGCCTGTTCGACAAATTAAATGTTAAGAGGGCAACACTAGGTGGTCTAGATTACGTGTCTAATTATGTTGCCTTAACTCAAACAATGTTACATTAATTTTTTGCACAATGACAGTAGAGAATATCGAAGATGACCTATGTACTAGAATGTAGACTAATAGGTAAATAATTAATTATAAACCTAACTGTAAAGCCCTCTGTTATTGCCATGCACTTACAGGGCGCTACATTGTATCTTATCACCTAAGTACAATTTACATATTTAAAACAATGTACTGCAATGTAGCATGCAATAAGTAATTTGAATTTAATATTTTTTCTAGCCTATAGCCTTCCTCGATAAATGGACTATCCAACACAAAAATATTTTTTCAATTTGAATCAGTAGTTCCTGAGCGTTCCATTAGCAAATTCAACCAAACAAAAAACTCTTAGCTTTATTAATATTAGTATAGAAAAGGTCAAGCTATTCAATCAATGAATTACTCCATGATAATGATGGTAAGTAAAAGTGGATTTCAAATGCAAAGATAGTGCGAGAATAAACTTTTGCTATTTTCACCCCTCTTTTAGAACCCAGAATTGTAAGAAGGACCCCCTTCACTTCACATTTCGGCGATAAAGTATTTCGGTAAGCCATAGTAAGCTGCTTAAATCGAAATCAGAAAAATAACCCACGACAAATATTATAAAATACATTAAGTCAAAATCACGGGTAATATTCAGGTTTTATAAGGGCTAATGAGCTCTGGGAATTGAATCAATTGCATTACAATGAAAGCCTACGAGGACGTTATTACGTTTGGTAATATGTAATTCATTTTTTTCAGGCCATTAATTTTTAAATTATGATGTAGAGTTGTAAGTGTAACGTGTTGTAAGTGATTGCAGTATTCACCTTCAAAATTGTTTGTTTTAGCCGTGTTGTATAGTGTTATATGTAGTTCCATGTCACGGCACACCTGAGCCGAGGCTCGAGCTATTGAGGTTCCCTCAGGTCTGCCGCTTCCTTTCGACTCGATCCTTGCAGATACTCTAGATGAAATAATTAAAAATTGTTTATTTATAAGAATCACCAATCCAAAGATTGATGTAACTCTGGCTTCTGAGATACGATAACCTCATCATCTAGGTCTTCGCGATTCGCCAAGGGGAGTGCGGTTCGGGCTTTGACTGCTCAACCAGCTTCTCGTCAAAAGGAACCACTCGCAGGTAATCATGTCGCCGCTGCAAAGCGGCAAAGTCCTACCTTTGCTTCGGTTGGCATTGGCCATGGCCCGGTGACGCCAGCGAGCAGGCTGTGTCTTACTCTTCAGCCAGGGGAGCTCGTGAAGTAGGGGGGAAGGTTAGTTGCTGATGATCTTCTTACTAGATGGATAATAATGGTGCGCTTCAAATAGTTTGATGTTGTTGGCCAGAGCACATAGTGCAAGACTGCGGTTTTTGGAGGCGAAGCCCTCTGCGCTGCCAGGACGTGGGGGCTGCCACGGCGCTCAGTACTAGGGGTGCGATCAGCTCGTGGCGACATTGTTGTTTACCTGTGTTACAGAAGATGGCAGTGAGACTTGTGGGACAATCTCTACGGGAATTTCGCCCATGCCAGAGGATCACCAAGGTTCTCGACCTCTTTAAAAAATCTCCAATGACATACGCACGGCACAAAGCCATCTGGGCCGACAGTAACATTCAATAAAAAAAATCTTTACAATTAGGGATAGGTATGTTTACACCTAAAAGTGATAAGCAAACAAGTGCCGTAATTATTTCGAGCAATTGTTTATGCCGTCAAGACATTTTGACAGACAGCAATTGTAATTTCTCGTCTTATAATCGGTACAATATTTTACATGTCATTGGGTATGAACACAATAACCTTATCTAAGAACAGTATTTAAATTTGTAGTGAAAGAAGCATGGCATTTTGTCAAATCTATGGCAAAAATTATTATGTTTCGTTGCTACAAACACTACGCAAATCCCAAATTGGATTTTAAGTAATTAACGTGTAAAAGTAACAGTTTTTATTACCAACGTTACTGAACAAAACAGTTGCCAACAATGGTATCACAAAATAGGACTATTTTGGAAATTGTTGGATATCTTCAAAGACGCCTCATTTCTAACTATTGGTGAGTTTACGACTTAACAATGGCAGAATGTATTGTGACTATTATTAAACAGGTAAACAGTATACCGACTGTTATCTTCAAATAGAACCGCTTTACTTTCTTCGTAATATTATTATATTGTGACTTTCTTAGACAGATGTAATTGTTACGTTATTTTCGGGTAATTTAAAAGGTTCTTTGAAATGCAATAGTTTGAACTAGGCTACGATAGCAGATTGTATGGATACGTTAACTTTATTGCTTTTAAAAAGGGGTAAATTGGTGTCGAATGAATAGGTAAAGCTTACAGATGTAAATATTATACCTTTTTTTCATCGTCTGTTAGAAACGCCTTTTACAGCTCTTTAAACAAAGTTAGATTAGGTAAAAGTTTGTTTCCATTGATTTGAGATAAGTTATTTGCATAATAGGTATAATGTTCTATTTCAGATCATTATACTTATGCGGCAAAAAATATGTTATTGGTTGTGCATGAGGTTGTAGTGTTACTTGACTGCAGTCAATAAGGTGAAGTGCATAAGGTAAAGGTATTTTTCTAAGATTCCATTAAGATAAGTTCTGCAAATTGAAGCGACTAATCCAACGCGTTCTATAACACGGTGAGGATTCTGAGGAACTTTTTTCCTAATCCCATCTTCTTTCCTTTCTTGTCTTTCTTTCTTAGGAACGCGCGAGCAACTTACGCTATCAACTTATCACCATCAAACTGCGGTTACCACTCCAACGCAATCTATACTAATAATAAAGCTGAAGAGTTTGTTTGTTTGTTTGTTTGTTTGTTTGTTTGTTTGTTTGTTTGGTTGAACCCTAAGATCTCAGCAACTACTGACTCAAATTGAAAAATTATTTTTTCGTTGGATAGTCCATTTATCTAGGAAGGCTATAGGCTATATAACATCACGATACGTCCAATAGGAGCTGAGCATCAATGAAGAATGTTGCAAAAACGGGAGAAAAATATTTCTTTTCAAAGCTTTCACTGCGTACGCTGCGTTAACGGTTAAAGTTACATAAAAATCGTGTATGACGGAATTGTTCTCCATGAAATTTTCTAAAAAAAAGTCCGCGACAGCATATGTCTATCTTTTAAGGTTGGCTCACTATAACCTTTCTTTTTGGTAATCAAATTGGTTTTAAAATAATGCATTATCTGCGATGGTGTTTTTGTATGCATGATATTATTCCTTATCAAAATAAATACATTATTTATGACAAGTATTTAATTTTGCACAAAATTGTTCATAACTTCATTTGATTTCAATGAATATCTTAAGAAATATCATAGTTTGAAATAAACGGAAAATTATAAATTTTGATTTTCAGAGATTTCTTTGCGTGCGCTGCGTAAACGGTTAAAGTTACACAAAAATTATGTATGACGGAATTATTCTTCTTTAAAAGTTCTAAAAACAAGTCATAGACAGCATTTATCTATCTCTTAAGATTGACTCGCTATAACCTATTTTTGTTAATAAATTTTATTCTAAAATAATGCTTAATATGCGAAGGTATTTTTGTAAACATGATATTATTCCTTATCAAAATTAATACGTTATTCATCACAAGTATTTAATTTTGTACAAAATTGTTCTTTACATCATTAGATTTCAATGAATATCTTCAGAGATATCATAGTTTTAACATAACTCCGCAGCTAAATAATGATCAAGTACTACGCACGCATCTATACTGAGTTGTTTTTTTTTTTTGGTTGATCGCGCTTATCTTAGGAACTACTGATCCCGTCAGATTCAGACGCCTTAGAGACTCTAATAGGTTCAGAGACTCCTCCGAGGGAGATGCTCACCGGTCAGGAATCCTCTCTGGAGTGATTCGACCTTAAAGCTTGAGGACCCACCGAGGTCCTCTCCTTTACTAAAACCCCTGGTGACTCAAAGAAGGTCATCAGAGACATCCTGTAAAAATAGTAAAAAAAAAAACCGCCTAGAAGGAGTCGGACGCGTGAACGAAGGGTTCCGTGCCATAGATTTTATCAAAACTGTCCGAAAATTATTTGAATTTTAAATTAAATATTTTGTTAACATTTCAAGTTTCTACCTGTTATCGTTATTGAGACCGAGAAATAAATTACGTTTGTTGTTGAGCCCCCTTAATATTAATTTCATTTTAATTTATTTTTTTATTTTTAAAGTGAATAATATAACTAAATATTCTGTGAATATTTCAAGCGTCTATCTGTTGCCGTTATCAAAATCGACCAACAAAGTCACGTTTATTTTATGGGAGCCCCTTCAATATTTATTTTATTCTATTTATTAGTATTTGTTGTTATAGCGGCACCACGTCATCTGAGAAAATTTCAACTGTCTAACTATAATGGTTAATGATATACAGCCTGGTGACAGATGGACAGACGGACGGCGGAGTCTTAGTAATAGGATCCCGTTTTACCCTTTGGGTACAGAACCCTAAAAAGGGGAACTACTGATTCAAATTGAAAAAATCTTTGATTGTCTATTTATCGAGGAAGACTATAGGCCAGGAATTCCCAAACTTATTTTCATAGTGACGCCCTTAGGAATTTTCCAATTTTTACGAGCCCTCCTCTCCTCCCCTCCTCTTAGTAACAGCAAAGTTAAGTACATACCTACAAAAACAAAAAAAACGGACGCAGCCGCCCGAATTGCGAAAGATGCTGTGTTCGATTTTTTCGCCCGCCCTAGACAGTCGATCCGGGCTCAAGTTTTGAAATCGCGACTTTCATTTCTTTCTCTACATTTATTTTCGTTCTACTAGCTCGCATAGCAGCTAGACAGCCATTCTGGATCGTCTCACTACGCCCGCCCCGGGATAGAACCGCGAACCCTGGGATGCCAGGGCATCGCGACGCGCAGTATGGGAAACCCTGATATACAGGGTTACAGGAAAAGTCGACCTAGATCCGTTAAGGGCGTGTAGTACACATCATTTCTGAATGATTTCACTATGGAACCCCCCATCCTAAACTTAATCGTTTTCGAGATATTCGTGTTTTAATTTTTTTTATGAAAATGCCCAATTTTTCGGCTATTCAATTGAATATTTTGATTTTTTTTGATTCTAATGATTATTTTTTCGGTTTTTTACATGAAGAATGAGATGGTTAATGACCTCAATGACTAAAATTACACGTAAGTTAAGTAAATGGGTCATTGTAGACGATCGAAACTTAAGAAAATAAGTACAAATTATAAAAAAAAAATTTTCTTTTCTGGATATCTCAAAAATTTATCATGGCACTTGCTCTGCAGATGTGCTTAAAAACATCTACATTTTATCAGCTATCCAACGAGGTATAACAACCTAGGGTTGTATTTAAACTCATAGAAAAAAACATAGTTGAAAAGGTTCAGGTAGTAGGTCTAACGGTGAAACTTAGTTTCTAAGGCTACATGGGGCATTCAGAATAAATAGCACTTATTTAATCTAATTAATTTGACTTAAGTTCAGCATCATCATTTCAGCCTACTGGCTTCCACTACTGAACGGCCTCCCTCGGCTAGGTACAATCTTCATGCATCCATCGATGTCCCGCTATCCTGACCTAGGAGATCATTCAGTAATTCACCTAATGTTTTTGAATAAAATTTTATAGTTCATGTTCTACGTGTCCACCTCTATTTCGCACACATTTTCTAATTCTTTCACGTAGTCCACTTTTCACTACACCAGTGGTTAATGTTCTTCTTATGTCGTTAGCAGCATTAATTATCCTTTCTTTGAGAACTTCCACTGACGATATGGGGTTGAGCTCACTGTAAACGAGGCTCTTCATGTGCCCCCATACATAAAAATCCATGGGGGTCAGGTCGGGAGATCTGGCTGGCCAGGGTAAAGGCCCACCTCGTCCAATCCATTTGTTAGGATAGTTAGTGTCCAACCAATCCCTAACGCTTCTTCTGAAATGAGCAGGGCAGCCATCATGTTGAAACCACATGTCCCACAGTAATTGTAATGGGAGATCATCTGGTAGGTCACCTAAGTCACCTCTTAAGAAATTTTGATTTCGTTGTCTTGTTCCTCGTCGTCATCAATGACACGTGGTCTTCCTAAGTCCGTACGTCGTCGCAAAACAGAGCCAGTTTCACGAAGTCGTCGGTAAACTCCGTCGAAAACGCTCACATCAGGTACTCGACGGTCGGGATAGCGTCGTATGTACTCAGTCCGAGCTTGTGCGAACCTTTTCAACTATGTTTTTTTCTATGAGTTTAAATACAACCCTAGATTGTTATACCTCGTTGGATAGCTGATAAAATGTAGATGTTTTTAAGCACATCTGCAGAGCAAGTGCCATAATAATTTTTGGAGATATCCAGAAAAGAAAAATATTTTTTTATAATTTGTACTTATTTTCTTAAGTTTCGATCGTCTGCAATGACCTATTTACTTAACTTACATGCAATTTTAGTCATTAAGGTCATTAACCATCTCATTCTTCATGTAAAAAACCAAAAAAATAATCATTAGAATAAAAAGAAATCAAAATATTCAATTAAATAGCCGAAAAATTGGGCATTTTCATAAAAAAATTAAAACTCGAATATCTCGAAAACGGTTAAGTTTAGGATGGGGGGTTCCATAGTGAAATCATTCAGAAATGATGTGTACTACACGCCCTTAATGGATCTAGGTCGACTTTTCCTGTAACCCTGTATATAGGCCTATATACCTCCATAGCATCACTCTACGACTAATAGGAATTGAGCATCAATGAAAAATGTTGCAAAAATGGGAAATCCACGCGGACGAAGTCGCGGGCACAGCTAGTCAAATATATTTAGCAACTCATATCAAGAAACAGAATTCACTGCCAAAATGTAAGCTCCGTCCTTTTTAAACCCTGGGTCCTTTCGAAGGAGGTGTGAAAAAGCACCTTGTAGGTCGGCAAGGTAAGGGTGGTTAGTGCAACGCATATATGTATTTATTGTATCTCACATTAGCTTTTATCTTTTCATTGGGTTCCACTTCTGCTTACCATAAAGTGGATTCAACTCATTTGCTGGGCCTCTTATATAATAAAAACTGTGCCTTCCCACGCTTAAATTGATAAAAAGTAAGTGAAATTATTAAAATAGTAATTCAATTGCATGATATAATGATTTCCTTTCCTTTTCAATGTGAGTTCAATACTCAGTGAGACCGTACAAATTAAACAAGATTTTCAAATGAGAGATTTCCTTCTCAAATAGAAAGCTTAATACAATGCAGTTGCGAATTCGCAAATCGCAAATATCTCACAAATATAGGGTTCACCGGATGCAAGGTACTAACCCTTAACAAAAACTTTACACTTTGTACCAAAATGAATCGTTTCCGAAAAAATAAGTGACTTGCATAGGTTCTTGTTTCCTGTCCTATTTATTATTTTCATATAAGTAGGGTGTCTATGCTTAAAGGATAACCAATATTGCATATTGATTTGCAATAATAAGATTTTAAAAATATTTCACATTATTTCACCTTAATTCTTGCTGCAAACTATAGGAATAACTCCTAAACTAACGACATGATCTGTTGTCAACATTATCACTTCATATTTGTAGATAATATGTTTCCTAATGTAGCGGGCGAGAAAAGCTGTCAAACTTTATGTCTCTAGGTGCCTTCAAATTATTTTATTTTAGTTAACAAATGCTTAAAAACTGTTTGTTTTCTGAAATAAAAAATAAATAAACTGTATGTATTGGATGAATATGTTACGGTCAAAGACCGAAAATATTAATTGAGCGGGAAAACTGCTCACAACACGTTGTGGTCAATTTCAAATATTTATATTGTTGTTGTTTCTATTATAAAGGTGTAAAATAAAGATTGTCTATTGTTAAAAATAAATGAATTTAACTCGTTAAGCCCCGTTCGCGCTCAGGAGCGCGAGAACACAATTAAAATCAATTGTGTCTGGATATTAATAATCGTCCAGGGATGTGTCAAAACAAAATCGAAAATTAAACACTGATTTCTTTTCTGTATTGTTTGATTAACTTCCTGTTTCTTACTAGAGGAGGAAGGAATATAGAGATTATAATTATATAGTGACCAATCCTAAATTATACTGTCAAATATTATCAGTAGCTTACGCTGTTAAACTCTAGATTCTATTTCCCAGAATTAGTAGGCAAATACATACACCCTACTCAAGCGGATTTAGAAAAAAGGCAGTGCACGACCAGAGTGCATCTGCCGAGGTTCCCACGGGTGCCCGCTCCGAAAGGATTGGCGCCGCGCCCTCTATGCTCCTTGTTCTTACCTGTTTGTGTTTTTTTGTGCCAGAACTTTTACTAATCACATGCATGTCCAAAGTTGTTACTTTCCTTGGCAACCTAAATTTTGTTTTTCATTCTAAAAGTCACCATAAATTGTTTTGTAAAATGGCTACAAATTGTTCAAAGATTTCGAAAGAGAAGCATTCGTATTACAAAAGTCGAAAATATTATTTTTATTACGAAAACTTTTTTATAGCGTTAAATAAATGTAAAATAAATAACTACAAAGTATTAGATATTTACCTAAAATGTATATGGTATACGTTATTGTCTTAATTGCAGTTAGTAAACTAATGCATAGCGAAAATACAATAAATCCCGGTTATTTAACTAATAAATAAATGAAATAATAACATTTAATCAGGACAGCATAACAAATGATACAAACGATCATAAGCATAAATTTCGTTTCTTAAAGATTCATAATCGACATGTAATAAGCATGCAAAAGACATCAACGCATGCCATAACACGAGAATTAATCATTCATTATTATCAATCATGTAATAGTTTTATTTTCAATACTTTTTGATATTAGATTTATACCTTTTGTTTGAAAATAAAATTTAATAAATTGTTACATGAATCAACAAAAGCTATATCAGTTTCTTTTTATATTTTTCATTTTAAATCATCAAATGACATTCACGAAACAATAACGTTTTATAATTTATGTCTAAGTCAGAGTTTTTACTTATCTTATTACATACATAAACGAGTCCATATTTAATACCCATATATGTTAACATAATTTTGGATCCAAAGTAAACTGATTTAATGAACAATTTGCGGACGACATTATACTAATGCAAAAAGTATGTAATGTATCGTAATACCTGATAATGATATACCAGATGAAATCAAATTATTTGCATCTGTCTCTTAAATACCGGATGGCACGAAACGTTTAAAATTGCTCTCATTATGTCTAACAACCATCTTTGAACTTGCGGCGTACGCGGTGTAGTTGAATTGTGTTTGCCAAATGTTTTTCTTTCTTAAAACCTTCTATATAATGGTTTAACGTGTTTTGTTCAGGGTTGTCGCTGACAGCACATATTTAAACATTTTGAAACCCCCTTAAAACTACTCAATATGTAAAATACAATTGTTACTTTTTTCTTTTTATCAGTAAGAATATTTCTGTATTTTTGCAAAATTTTACAAAATTCATTTATATTGTAAATGAAGAGACCTATAAATTTTATTGCAACGTATTAAAATTCGAAGAATACATCTGAACGGCGTGTGGGATTCATAAATAAATTATCCATAAACATTCGTCACAAGAAATTCCTTGATAAAGCGGAGAATATTATACTTTGTCATAGAATACATCTGTCCATTGACAATCCTTTGCGATTTGTGCAAATGTTCTATATGCACAATGCATTATCCCAACCGCAGACGCAAATTGTGTGGTGCACAGATTGGGCATTCGCAATTGCGTGGTTTCAGGGTTCCCATGGCTAAGAGAAGAAAAGAAAATAGTGTACTTTGTATGAAACTACGTACCTATGAGTGAAATCTTTAGAACTAATTTTAAGAATCAATAGTCAAACTATGTGAGGGAGTTTGTAACACTACATAGACGTGAAACAACTCTAAGCTCAAGATTCTTAGTTTAGAAGGCTTAAAAGGATTACTGATAAAATATAGGTACAATGAAATATATAGGTACTTATTTCTTAAATGATACTTTTATTTGATATTTGACCAAGTCCAAGCAAATAATAAAATCTGAACAAAAATAAGAAAGGTTATAAAGTTGTATTTAGAAATAAAGTATCTAGTATCGAAATTAAAAAAAAAACGCGTAAAAATGTATAATGGGGGACCATTTTTAAAGTTGTTACATGCAGCACAAAATTTTACTTCGATTTCGATATTAAAGTTAACTAAAATTAGGTATTTTATGATTTTGTGAAGAAACTATCAGTCGGAAATGATGGCATTAATAATATGTATTTCTCCTCTGAACCTTTCAATCTTGCAAGCGATTTGGTAACCGTCTAATTGCGTCTTTTATGTCACTATTGGAATTCATATTAACATCATAATTACGTTTGTAAATATTTGAATCATAGCCATTAAATAATAAATTGTATAAATATATCTTTATAATTTTTATGGTTATATACGGAACCACTAAAGAATGTTTTGAAGAAAACCACACAAATTAATATTGCAATAGCTTCACCGAGTCCAGATGACTTCACTATAGTTTGCAAAGGTGTAGGGCCAATTGCATACGGTGGCTAACACATGCCGTTTTCACATAATACCTTTGAAAATAATATAAACATATTGCGTATTCATTTGTTACGGAACAGACCACTCAAGGTGCGATAATGGTGAATAATGTTACCATCAATCATTTAAAGTAAAATAAAGCTGTCATGAAAGACAGACTTATTAATAAGACTTAAGATCATTGCATTTTTACTTTCTCGTATATACGTAGTATAGAGGAAGTCTTGTAATCGTCAAAAAACCTCCTCCTCCTCCTCGAGATTTTGACGGATTTACACGTTTTGGACCTCCCTGAGTCCAAAAATATCGTTTTTGGAATTATGTCTGTGTGTGTGTGTCTGTGCGTTAGCACGATAACTCGAGTATGCTTTAACTTATTGCAACTAAATTTAACATTCTGTATAATATCAAAATATAAGGTTTCTACCAACTTTTGAGTCGTCGATCACAAAAGTCAAGCAACCAAGTGCGCCGTCGGTACTCGGATTGGTGACCAAAATTTAACATGTATGTATGACAACAAAATATAAGGTTTCTTTCAACTTTTGAGTCGTTTCCGGTATACCAGAAAGTCAAGGGGAGACCACTCCCGATTTATTTATATCAGGAGTGCTATGAATAGTCTAAGCTCTGTAATATTTTTTTAAATCGTTGTTTCATGTCATGTAATAAATATAATATTAAATATATAATGCAGTGTTTTTAATAACCAAACAAACAACTTCCAATAGAAATAAGAATGTTATAAAATGTAGTCTACTATATGAAATAGACTTTACGAGATAAAATCATCTTTATTATCATTTGAACTACCTATTTATCACCTTAATTTTTTGAGAAAGTGAAACTTACACTATTTAAAATCAATCAACTTATGTGTTTGTCGTATACCATACGTTATTATTTAATATTATTATATAATGAACGTTATACTATACGTTTTAAGAAATAACTAAATTATGTAAAGACATGAAACTTGTGTGTAAATTTTGTAATTCTTGAAAAAAAAAATTAGAAGCGAAATCTATGAACAGTCTTATTTATTAAGCTAACAGAAAAGACTCCTTTTGACATGATTTTTTCCAAGCTAGAAATACATTATTTATTACTTTTCTTAAAGTGTATAGCGTAAAGCGTTTTGATTAACACCTAAAAATTTTATATGGTATTAATCAAATTGATTTAATAGAATTGAGTAAAGCATATCATAGAGTCATGAAAGTTATTAACTACTCGTAAGTGTTAAAAGTGTGTATCAGAAAAAATCTGAACATTCAATTTAATATTACATTGCATAATTTAAAAAAAAAAAAACTTATTTTCTTTTTCTATCAATCGTTTGAGGGTTGATAGTAAAATAAAAGAAAAAAATATATTTAAAAAATCATTTGCAAATTTTTACGATGTAAAATGGCGTCTCTCGTGACAAACATAGAACAACGAAACAAACGTACATGCAGCTAAGCCTAGTAAATAATCTGTAAGACGTAACTCAATCGCATGTAGAGTTGAAAGACCGATGCTGTGTTGTTTATATGACCTTAATTATTGTACAAATATCTACGACCACTAGTACTTGCTTATGTTGCTGGTGTCGACGTATGTGGTCTTGTATTTCTCTGGTCTTATATTTACGGTCAACAACAAAAGACAAAATTGAAGTCTGTTTGTTTTCTTGAATGCAATAAAATCAAGTATTGAGACAGCCCAGAAAGTAGGTAATACTTGTGTTGGCAGTAGTTCGCTCTATAACTATTGAGTAGTAAAGTTACTTTACTCGGATCCTTGAGATGATTTTGAGTGTAAAATCTGTCCTGGTTGATGACTTTTGTTTGTTTATTTACTGAAGGATTGTTACTATTTTTGAGTTTGTCCCCCTTTTTATGTAGGTGACAAGCTGGTAAAATCAATTTTGTAGACACCATATTTTATTTGACTGGTAGGCAACTTTAGATACAGTGTAAAAGATATCTTTTTGCTAATCTACAATTGAGTTTCATTTGTATAATCATGAGTATGTATATGCAAAAACCCAGACTTCAAAGTTAAAGATAGATTTGTCTATCGTTTGCGAAGTTATATTACGAAAAAGCCAAACTTAAATGTTAGATGTGATTATGAATGATGATTCTTCTGAAAATGTAATTATAGCCATTGCGTTTTTTGACATTGGAAAAAATATGCATTACTGTAGCATGTACGTAGAGAGTTTAATAATAATGTCGTTGATTACAAAAAATTAGAAAGTTTTCTTTCAAAAATATCTTTTAGCATATTTCAATCATGTCTCAATTCAATAAAAAAAAATATAACTATCACTAAACTGGAACCAAAAGGTGAATGAAAGCTGAGTAAGCATTAATAGTCATTAGTTGTGATACTCAGGAGTTGTAAGACCTCGTAACTGTTGCTTTTTGAAGGTCAATTAGGCCTACAGCCCATATCCCATATATTGGTAAGTAGACCCCTTAAATTAGATCTAAGATTATGATCAATACCGCTTCTTATTCATAATGAAATATTGACAGTAAAATCGCGAGAGATCAGTTTCAAAGTAATCCTAAGCAAGATTTAGACTTCAAATATAGAAGGAAGAAGATTAATTCTTGCCTTAAATTTTAAACTAACAATGGATATAACGATAAATACTTAAATATGCTTGAATATATTAGTGATAATCATCACTTAGTTTCATTAAAAGCTTGGATATGTAGGTACATACTATGTATAATTACTTGACATTTATTGTCATGATTTTTAGCAACATTTTAGAAGATAATTATGTTGCTGTAATATCTACACTGGCACACTTATTTTCAATTAGTATAATTTAATGAAGATAAAATTTAATCCAACATTTCTACTGCGGATTAAACTTAATGACCATTCCATCAATCAGAGGCGCTTTATCAACGTCTAGTCTTCGTTGCTATTTTTTGTTTAGATACTATTTCCGCAAGCTTGTACTGTCCTTTGCCGGTTTTGCAAGTGGCAGCACATAGATATAGTCTTAGTATGGATAAGACTAATTTTGGTGCATCGACAGTTTTTCTTTTGTTTTATTTTCTTATAAACGGACTGAGGTAACAAGAATATTAATTATGGTGCACTTTGTACCTATTATTTCTCCTGTACATGCACATTAAGATACATAAAACATTGAAAATAAATAGGTTCTAAATATTCTCAACAATTTATGTGCTGTTTTTACACCACAGTGGTGATATTATTCGTATCACAGGCGTATGAGAGGGGCACGGTGGCGCCACCAAACTGCCATACACTCGTTTGGTATAGCTTGACTGCTACCGCTGCGCGCCCTAGGTACGACAGGATTGGGCGGGGTGCAGAAGAAAACTTTTTTAAACTTTTTGACATCACATTGTCATTATCAAGCATTTTCCTCAACTTCATCGAAACACTGTATGCTTTTACGTAGCGCTGTGGTTACGTGTTATACTTATGTGTTACTAACCCCGATACAATTTTTACTTTCTCGCATTATGGAAACGTTTAATACTGATTCAAACTTTATTAATACTAACAAAAACAGAACACTAAGAAGGACTATTTAAGGTTGTCGTGATTTGACTGCGCCTTCTGTAAGAGGTACTTCCCCGGGCGTTCAATGAGGAAGGGTTCTTTATTATATTAATATTTACTTTGTTAATTTATTAGTTTTAGTTTATATGTTTATGTTTTGGAGTGTCTGATACTACCTCACTTTATATGCTCTACATCCCTACTGTGTTTTTTGTAGAAAATCTAACGTGATGGTGCAAAAGTTATTACACTTTTTATATTGGATGTTAACCGTAGGTAATCAGGCCCGACTTCCCTACATTTGTGATGACACGCGATGACTCATCAACCTTTCCATTGCAAGTCAATTATTCATAAGTTCAAACCTTTTTTTTACGATTAGATAGCCTATTCAATAATTTAGTAGACATGTTATAAGAATGCCTGAAAATTAGTATCGTTATCTTTAGGCTTTTACCAGTAACTATTATCTAGTTTTTACCAATATAATAATACGCGACAGACTGACGATCTGACACTATTTTGAGGCACCACATGGCTCATACTCCCGGATGTGACTTTATTTGTAACCAAATGTCAAGTAAGGCTCTGCTCCATCCCTTTTGGAAGCTTGATGAATGTATGTAAATAAGTTGGTAAATGGAAGAATTTATAAAAAAGGGACAATTTTTGCGGACGTTTACCATTAAACTTTGGTATACGCTAGGTTTTACCAGTGACGTTAGGAAGATGTTGGTTTATGGGTTAGAGAAATTTACCACCTCTAAAACGTACTTATGTAACAAATAAATTAAATAAGATACAAGTAATCTATTTTTCGACTCTATCACAAAAGGTCCTCTTCGCTTAATAAAATTAAGTCATGAACCTATTGATGATACAAATGTCCAGAATAATTGATAATATAATCAGAGTGCTAGGTACATCTTAGTTTCTGATATTGTTTTTGCATTTAACGTATTTCAAGCGGGTACAGTAATATATATGTACCGCAGTTTCACAATATTAAGTATTGTAAAGAAATTTCATAGTACCCTATAGTTCTTTGCAAAAAATTCAAGCGTTATGTCTTTGTTAATCTAGCGTACTATAGAGAAAGGTGAACGCCCTCTCTTGTCCTCTACAAGCTATAACTCTTAGAAGGCCTCTCGCTAAGATTCGCGGTTGCTTTGTAGCTTTACTGTCACACTTTACAGATATACAGTTTTCGAAGGTCGAATTCTATTTATAACAATTTATAATATTGCTTTATTTATACAATAAAAAACAGTTCCTTGTTTATCTAAAGAACCAAATATAACTTAAATAGAATTAATGACTGTGCTATTCTGGATTTAGGAGAAGGACTGTGATGTCATTTTCCCGTTCTATGGGTTATGTTTATGTCCCCTTCCTAGTATTTTTAAATTCAGGTTAATCTTTCTGTTAAGTAGCTTGTGGTAAAGTTAGTGTTTATGACCTATAAAGTATAGAAAATTTAACTGAATCAATGTTTGTTTTTGTTTTGTTATTATTCAAATGGAACCATATTTTGGAGGTTTTACCGATTGTGATATAACTATTGCACACATTAATTCTGGAACACAAAAACTCGAAAATAGCAGAATCGATGTTCATTATTGTTCATTTAAGACAGTTTACAATTTGTGGCCATATAAGACTCAGAGAAAAGGCTCCAAATTTTAAATATCGGCACTTTTAAATTACTTTCCCAGTCCTCTCATGAAATGAAATGAAATGAAATGAAATGAAATGAAATGAAAAGCTCTTTATTTAAATGGACTTTGCTAAGTACTTTTAAATCGTCAAAACCCTACCACCATTTCGGGACGATAATATTATTATGCTGAGATGGAGAAGAAATGGCGAAAGAAACTCCACAGCTTACAATTTGGTAATGATTTCAAAACATCATTACAGGTCAATAGATAATAATAATATAATTAAAATTACAGTTTTACATGCGTAAATTTTGGGCAGTTATTACTCCCACGCATTTGGTTCATTTATAATAATAATTTATGTTGTAAAAGCTTTTCTATACAATTCAACTAATCACATTAATGAACTAATTAATTTAAGTCTTATACCCACCACCATTTTTTGTTATTGTTAGATAGATTTTGCTCAATTTAGGTGCAAGCATACATTTATGATCCTTTGGTTAATAAATATATCTATAAGAATACAATGTGTGCATACCAAAATAAAAATAAAAAAACCAATACCTAATACATTAGTTATATAAACAATATCATAACACAAACAAAATTATCCTATTAATGGCATGTGTCATACAATTATCCATCTAAGAATAAACAACTACATTGTCTAACATTTACATCAAATAAAAATAAAAAGTTCAAGAAAACATGAGATGACCAGGTCTCATTGGCGGCACCTGTTCACAGGCATGACGCAAGAATCAGCCATCGCTTCGCTCAACCATATTTTAGGGAACGTAACGACCCGACGCAAGACGACACCGCCACAAGACCTTTTTAGTGAGAATGACATACACATGCTTCTTGATTATAATCTAGAACAAATTTAAATTATGTTTCTTAGTTAACTATAAGACACAAGGTTGATAATCTGTGTAATTAATATATTATATTTTGGATGCATAGATCATGAACAAATTCACCCCCAAGCGTTAGAATCATTTATGTAATCAGCTATTTTATAGTAAGCTTTATTATACAGTTTAGATTTAATAGCAGTTTTGAACTTATTAACAGGTAGATCTCGAATATTATTTGGGAGTTTGTTATAAAAGCGTATACATTGCCCCATAAAAGAATTGCTTATTCTGTGGAGACGAGTAGCATGTACCACTAGATTATGTTTTTTTCTAGTATTAATATTATGAGTGTCACACTTTTCAGAAAAGTTTGTTATGTTTTTCCTTACGTAAATTAGATTTTCAAATATGTATTGTGATGCCACTGTTAGAATATTTATTTCTTTAAACTTTTCCCTGAGTGAAACCCGAGGTCCTAATTGATAAATAGCTCTTACTGCTCGTTTTTGTAAGACAAATATGGTGTTAATGTCCGCAGCATTCCCCCAGAGAAGAATTCCATATGACATAATGCTATGGAAATAACTAAAGTATACAATTCTGGCTGTGTCTACATCAGTAAGTCGTCTGATAGTTTTAACTGCATACGCAGCTGAACTAAGTTTACCAGACATTCGTTCAATATGTGGACCCCATTGCAATTTAGCATCTAACATTATGCCCAAGAAAATAGTCGATTCAACAGGTTCTAATCCTATACCATTTATTTGTATATTTGTTTCAACCCGTTTCACATTGGGTGTGCAAAACTTAACTAATTTGGTTTTATTTTCGTTTAAAAGCAAATTGTTAATGTTAAACCAATCTACTACTTTAGATAGTGCGTTGTTTACTTCGTCATAATTAGTCATTCGTCTGTTTATTTTAAATATCAGAGATGTATCATCTGCAAACAACACTATATCATGACTTTTATTTACACAGTAAGGTAGATCATTAATATATATCAAGAACAGAAAAGGACCAAGAATTGAACCCTGTGGAACTCCTATTGTAACCGCAGCTCCAGAAGATCTTTGACCATTTATATCGACCCTTTGAATTCTATTACTCAAGTAAGATGTCAAAAGGTCGAGAGCCCTATTTCTAACGCCATAGTGATGTAATTTCCTGACAAGAGTATCATGATTTACACAGTCGAAAGCCTTGGATAAATCACAGAATACTCCCAAAGCATCCTGTGAATCCTCCCAAGCTGAATATATGTTTTTCAATAATTCAACTCCTGCATCAATAGTTGACCGACCCCTCGTAAAGCCGAATTGGTTTTTATGTAGCAAACTGTATTTTACGAAATGATTGAAGAGTTGATTAAGCATTAACTTTTCAAAGATTTTACTAAGTGTTGGTAATATAGAGATTGGTCGAAAATTCGTGGGGTCCGAAGCATCTCCAGACTTAAATAAAGGTACGACTTTGCTATGTTTCATCAAGTCAGGAAATACACCCGAAGCTATACTGCTATTATACACGATAGCCAAGTAAGGGGCAATTATATCTATTATACTTGAAACAGTTTTAACAGAAAGTCCCCAAAGGTCCATAGTTTTCTTTATATCGATGGATTTAAATATCTTTATAATATCTTTGTAGTTGACAGATGTGAATTCAAAATTAGCATCGCATTTACATACACTTTCCATAAGTAGTGTTTCAGCTGTTGTCGAAGATGAACTTAGTGTTTTAGTTGTTAAGAAAGGGATTTCTGTGAAAAATTTTTCAAACTCAGATGCAATCTTTAAATCATCTTTGACATTTACATTGTTTACATTTAAATTGAAATCACGAACGCGTCTGGGAGCTCTACCAGTTTCGCTATTAATAATATTCCACGTTTCCTTAATTTTATTTTGAGCTCTGGTTATTTTATTTTTCAAATAAATGGACTTAGCAGTGGCACAGGCTCGTCTAAAAGTAATAGAGTAATTTTTTACATAATTAATAAACGTGGGGTTAAAATTGTACGATTTTTCACCGTACAATTCATATAATTTGTTTCGGCTTTTATATATACCAGCAGTGGCCCACTCACTGAAGGATGGGCGGTTGCCGATTGTTATTGTTTTTGTTGTAAAGTTTTTACTGAATTCCTCACTAATAAGTTTGAACAAAGCAGTATACAAGTACTCAGTACAGTTCTGAAAAGGCATCCATGATAGTTTCTGAATCAAATTATTTTTAAACTTTTCTAGTCTACTAATAGTCACAGGAACAAAATTAACCTTGGTTCTTTGAGAGGTAGGTTTTTTCCTATAAAATGAGATTAACTGACCGCAATGATCAGAGTGTAACAAATTAATTATGGATTTCTGATTAGGCTTAATGTTAGAAAAAATGTTGTCAATGCAGGTAGCACTTGTGGCAGTAATTCTCGTGGGCTCGTTAAAACAATTATGTAAGTCATAGGACTTAAATAAATTTAAAAAGTTACTCGTCAAGGCACTTTTTTCTAAAATATTAATATTAAAATCACCACAGATAACAATTGTTTTATGACTACCACTGATTTTAAAAAGGGCATCCTCCATAATTTTTTGGAATGACTCATAGGGCGCACATGGAGGTTTGTATACACTCATAACAATGAAATGCTCAAAATCAACAGACAAGCTCACAAGGTCAATTCTTTCTTTGGATTTAATATTATTCCTAGTTACAATTAAAGAACCACCATGCCTCAAGTTTGTCCTGCTGAATGAGCTAACAACCTGGTGATTATTAAAATTGAACATAAGCTGATGACTTTTCAACCAGTGTTCAGTGATACAAAAAATATCAATGTTTTTACAATTCATAAATAACTCTAATTCTAATTCTTTACCTGAAATCCCTTGAATATTTTGATGCACCAAGTTAATATTATTACATTTTACAGTCTGTGGATTAATTGCACAAATTGGAGAAATAATATTTGATAGGTTTAAACTACAACTATAGTCAGCACTTGTAGTGCTATTATTGCCAGAGAATGCCTCTTTTGTCTTGTGTTTTAATTTAAAGACATTGGAACACATTCCATGTGGTCATATGTCATTTTACTTTCCTGCCCAATAAAGACAGTGTAATTAGCCAATGAATTGGCTGGCTTAGAAATAAAATATGATAGCGAAGTTGCTATCTGTTTTTTGTAAAAATTAGAAAGATAGTAATTATCTTTGGTCAAATAAAAATGTCTAATGAATACATTAGTGTCAATAAATTCAAATTTATTATTATAATATGTCATGTTCTGCAATTTTACATTACATTTATGTCTATATTCATTTTCAGTATCTGTCAATGACCTACTGTATGGTAATGCAAATAAAATAATTTTCTTCACATTCAGGTTACATAGGCACTCAAAACATTTTTTCAAACAATTTATATTGGTATTACCCCTTCTTCCTACAAAAACAATTATTGTTGTATTAGTACTGTAGTTGCTTGAGTTTATTTTGTCTAATATTTGTGAGTAGCTGGCACCAGGCATACATAAGTTAGTTACCAGTTGCCCTGTATGTTGTTCCATTATGAGCCCCATATTTTTGCCAATCTCATCACAATACATAATTATGTTTTCTTTGATAGATGTTGTCTCGGTCCTAACCTCATCGTGGTTGTTGTGTACAGGTGTAGTTATACATAGTTTGGCTTTACTGCAAGTTTTTGGGTGTAGCTGTTTATCAAAGACTGAACTAGGTGGTTGTGTCATTTTGTCACACAAACTAAATGAACACCTACATGAACGTTTTTTATTTAATGACTCAAAACGCTCTGCATTATAATTACATAAATCCACCATGTCATTTGACGCTACAATCTGGTAATTTAATTGCTTTTGCGACAAATTTTGAATATTTGTTAACATGTTTTTCAATGTCTGTTCAAGATTTTCTATTTTTGATTCTAAGTTTTTACTGTAATCAATATAGCCATTTTTGTTACTGTCAGCAATACTATTCATATTATTCAATTTTTCAATTAATTTTGAACGTTCCATTCGACCAAAATTTTGTATTTTCTGTTTATTATATCTGTTAATTGTTTTTTTAGTTTTATTTATAAATTTATTAATTCGAATATACTTTTTCAGTTTTCTTACACTTGAGAAACTATTATTGTTGTATTTATTCTTTGAACTGTTTACTAGTACCGAATGTTCCTCGATGAAGTCAGGTCCGCAGACAGTCAATTCATCGAACAAGCTTTCAGAGTTTTTATCAATAGATAACTTTTTATTAGCAGAGTCTAAATCATTGATATTTCGATTGGCAATACACAAGCTGACCTCTAATTCATTGATTCTACTCAAAGCCTGCTCATGTGTCCTACTACATTCCGCAAAATTACTTATAGTATATTCCATTTGCCTACATTGCTCCAACACATCCTCATATTTGACATGCAGCTCTGTAAGTTCAGATTTTAAATGCTTATTCTTTTCCAAGATCTTAATGATTTCTATTTCACTAAAATGCACTACTTAATTTAGTCTGAGGACTGTGTGCTCATTTTCATTAAGATTCCTTTCCCTTTAGTGTTTTAAAAATAGCATTATAAATATTAAGTTGGATTCATTCGATACGGTTGACTAATTATGCGATTAATTTTTCATCAATATTTTTGGTTGTTGGTCTTGCATACACCCATACATAAATATATTTACTATTGATTTTATATTCACATTAATGAAGCATATTGAAGATCAGAATCCTCTCAGTACAGGTTTATAAAAACTTAAAGAGAGAAATTCCCCAACAAATTATGTATGTACAACATTTGAGTTACAAATAAATATTTTCATTTTCATTATAAGAATAGACATGATCATCATCATCATTTCAAACGAGACGCCCACACAGGCCTCCCCCAAGGAACTTCAACTCGATCGGTCCTGCATTGACCGCATCCAGCCGCTTCCCGCGACCCTTACCAAATCGTCGGTCGCCAAAGCTTGTGGGAGGCCTACCAACGCTGCGTTACTGCGTAATGCGGTACGCGGCCGCCCTGCCATGTGCCCACTTCCATTTAAGGTTCGCAATTCTTTGAGCTATACTATGCTGGTGACCTTAGTATTTCTGCGGACCTCGTTATTTGTGGTATGATCACATAAAAATTTCAAAAAAGTGGTATCAAGGCACCAATTTTGATTGATTCTTGAATAGTGCTTATATTAGAACTTGTAATAGAGAGTCAACTGATAGGCATTCACAAAAATACTCTTTAGAATGAGGATTGAATTGTTGTTCATAAGTATACCGCTGCTTCAGTGATTGGGTTTTAAAACTCATCCACTTATCAAACAATATTCAAAGGCAGTACGTTCAAAAACTTACTTTCTAGTTTCTAGAATCACAGTGAAAAAAAAAACAATATACTTAATGAGATTTGGTTAAAATGAACTCTGCTCAAATCTAATCTGTATAAAGATAATTGCTGTTTCAGTATAGAAATAGCTATTGCCACATAGTTCACTGATCGTGCATTTTTTTCATTACAAATTAACTTTTTAATTTCTTAAAGTCATCCATTTTAAGCAGTTTATATGTGCTATTGCCCGCATAAATCGGTGATTCGGATGTTAAAAATAGATTTTTGCTTAAAACTGTATAATGAGTAGCATACGGTTCATTAATATTTAATATCGTGATATCGTATTTCGAATTTATCATAGTATCACTTAGTATTAGTACGTACAGACAACGACAGATCAGACTCTTACAAACTGTAATTTTTTTCAGTACGCTTAGAACTCTATACATATATACGAGCACGCTCATAGTCTCAACAGTAGTTGAGCAGAGCCTTAGGTAACTTTTCCTTACACATAAAGCCATATTTGGCAGTACGCGTCACGCAGTGCCTCCAAATAGCTCCAAATAGTGACTAGTTGCCAGCTTGTTGCCAGCCTGTCGCCTACATATAACGGGCACCAAAACCAAAAAGTAACAATTCTTCCGTAAAAAAACAAATAAAAGCCAACAACGAGGTTATATGTTAAACTATAAATCATCTCCTTGTACTCTATGGAGGTTGATAATTGAAGAACTACTGTCTTCTAAACATACCTTGGAAGTTGGGTTCTTTTCATAAATTTTAAATTTCTAATTATTATTCAGGTGTCAACAAATTGTAGTAAGTACCTATAAGTAAGTTTATCAAAGTACAGCTATTTATTATGGCTTTTGAAGTCTGAAGTTATCACAAGTATGCTAGATGGTTAATTGAAACTACTTAGACTTGAATCATATCCTCTTGACTCACTATGATGTGATGAAATGAGCAATGCTAGTTTCATGGTAACCCACCTAATTATGCAACGAAGGTTTACACGTCGTTTGTAGTAAAATGGTTTTTATTTTGTAAATAATTTGGATGACGAAGACGTGACAAAAATTTAGACAGATATGCTGCTTCTTTACTGGAACCATGTAAAGCAGCTCTCGTGGAATCGTTTAAACTATGCCTGGGCAGAGAGAGATATCAGGGACTTGGAGGTGAGTGTTTATGCCTGATAAAGCCCTTAAACCTACGCTTGAGTCACAAGACCCAGAGACTTCTCCTGGCTCCTATCTCTGCGAAACTACGGACCCGGAAGGTGACGCCAGGAAGGCGCCCGCATGATAATCCATGGTATCGTCTTCTCCTTGTCAATAGACAAGCTTGCTGTAAGAAACTTTTGTTTGCAAAACACATAGGTTTAAGTTTAAATCGTAGTGGAAAGAACTGACCGTCCTATCTTGCCCTAAATTAGGAAGCTCGGGGCTTTAATATGATTGAACTTCCGGATTTAGTAAACGAAAAAAAAACGCAGCAAGCAACCTGGATCTCGTAACTTTTCAATATCCGCGACGATTGACGATAAAGATTTTTCATTGTAATCAATTTTTCAAAAGCTTATAAATACTAAATGTGTGTGAAACTATAGAATTATACATTTATAAGAGTTCAATATAAAATACAAAATCTGACTTTTACTTCTGCAAATAAATTAAGTGGTTCTCGCTAAATGTTCCCAAATTGTGTTGACAGTCATTAGTCCTTAAACTCCTTCGTGAATCAATAATGGTTGTGACTCACAATGTTCTAGAAAACTTTGGAGTTATAAAATGTTGTCCGATTCCGCAAAAAGTCATCGGAGGACTCGCTCTGGGCCTTTCCATCGAATTATTTCTGACCTACTGCCAGATTGTTGACCCTGCCTTTGCTTATAGTAGGAACGCTAATGACACTCGGCTTTGTATTTTTTACTTACAGTGAGAGAATAATAAATTATTACAATGATTGTGCACAGAAATATGATGTGGAGCGAATTAACGAACGTTTAATATGCTTTGATGAGGTATTGTAATTTGTGGCGGAATAATTATGATGGACGAATGTGAAGGACATGATAGTTTAACGGCGTAATTTTATTCGTGATTTCAAAGAAAATATAAATTGTAGGTAATAACTAAGTTCATTTAACACCTGCTTTATAAAAAAGGTTTTAAAATAATTTTGGAATACTAATTCAGGAGTTGGTTTGACATACAATTTAAAAACATTGCCTTTATTAGATAAATTTGAAAAAACGTTTGATTACAAACACTAAAAAAATTCTTATTGTAATTAAAATATGAGCACTGTAATCTTTAAAATATTTGTCCTCCTTCCCAACTTTTTAATTCAAAGACGAGAAAATCGTATAAAAAAACAATAATAATTTAAAAAGCTTATCTACAAAGTTTCTTTTTATATCTAACCGAAAACTAAAAATAACCTTAATTTAAATGAAGAATGCCTGCTATTTTATTTCACACGAGTGGTAGTGATTGAGCATGTCTGCAGGGCCTCGTGGTGACCCACATATAGTCAGAGTATTGACCCCTCAGCTCGCGCCGGCCACAATTATATGCCCATGAATTACTATCAGTATGAAACCATCGGCTGTGAGATGGTTTTCGTAAGCTTTTCTTAATTTAAATTAATTAGCGAAAGAACCGTTTTTCTATTTTTAAACAGCACAATAATATTCATAAGCTAAATTTAAAACATTTCAATGAATAGCCTCGTAGAAGTATATACTTAAAGTGAATTAATTAAATCAGTTGTGTATAATTTTAGGGCTTAGTCCGCTACGAAAATTAAGTGTAATATTATATTTTAAAGTATTTTTTATTATTGGCTATTGCTGTTGACCGCAGATCCACTTTACAGCGTCAGTGGGATAGTTAAGAAGACGAAGACCTTGCTGGACCTTCTATTAGCCTGTAAGACGAACCCAGAGGATGTCTAGTCAGCAAGCATCTCCCGCGGGGGTTCTCTACTGAATAGTCTCTAGGGCGTTTGAACCGGATGGGACGTACCTACCTAACTCAGACCAAGGACGTAAATTTTATTATCTTTCTATGTAATACTTTTATCCATAATTGTATTTTTAATTACAGACTTCGGTTGTGAAATAATAAATTTCATTTGAATATCAGATGATTTATGAATTTGTAACTTGTTCTACGCGTTTATAATTTATGTAAGAAAAACTGACTTTTTTGCTGTATTTCAGCAGGTATTTTAAATTATATTAGGGCTAAAATAGATTGATTGGTATATAATTGGAATTTTAAATGTTTATGTAACAGATTAATGATGCAAGCAATTATGTTCGCAGAGAAGTTGCGATGACATTTTTCTTAAATCAAAGTAAACATGTTTTTAAAATCATTTTCATATACTTTCCCTAATTGTGTCTGGCAATTTTCTGGTATCCAGAATCTCCCAACCGATATAAGTCATGATAATTATCACGACGAATGAGTCAAGTCAAGAGTGGAGCCTACTAGGCGTACTTTACAACTAGTTCAAACAACTAATAGTGGTGTGTCACGGCGGGTTTGTCGTACCTCAAATTTAGCACATTAGTAAGTCGTGACGATCCGGTCGTAGACATGAATTTGTCGCTTTACTTTCTCATTAGAGCGTTACATTTTCTGAACGTTGCAATCTGTTGGACATAATATTGAGCTATCATAATATATTACTAGCTGACCCCAGCAGTCAGGTCCTGAAAACCTGTATTAATTACTTAGTTGTCATACAAATTATATTTTTCTTGAAACAGAAGAATAGTATTGATATGCTGCAACGCCACCTGGTGGAACAAGGACGATAGCACAATAATCTTCTCAACAAAAAATACATACAATTGTCAATTTTTATAGTGGTCAGTTAAACAGTGTTGGAATGAAATTATAACATATATTATTGTATAGAAATATCTATTTTTATTGTATTGTAGACATAGCTATTTAAATTTATGAGTAAATCACTTCCTATTGATTAAAAATGATGATTCTCCAATTTAAAGTTACACAGAATGCTTTTGCATAATACAAGCCGTTGATTAGGTAGCCCTCATATTGTACTGGTTCCGGATTGTTTGCTGATGCATGTTCTTTATGTTTTATTGATAAACAAAAAATATAAGCTACCTTCATAGTAAAGGGGTTGAGATAAAGAGTAGAAACATGACGAATCTTGCTTATTAGAGAGGAAGCAGTTGTTAAATCAAAAAGGAACTGTGCGTATTACTTAACATTTGTGGTTTGGAAAACATTGATTTGAGTACCTAGTAATTATATTAAGTTTTGGTAATATTAAAAACAAAGGAATATCTTGTGTTTCCTAATTTTTATTCTATAATGCTTTGGATATTTGCAATAACAGAATTCCATCTCATGACGTTATTATAATAATAATTGTCTGATATATAGTAATATAATAGACTAGCTTTTGCCCGCGACTTCAACCGCGTGAAAAAACTAAAAAAGTTAAACAAATGTTTACTCATTTATCGATAGGAGTACTCCTTTGAAGTTTCGAATAAAATAGTCTAATCTTATTCCCTATGCAAACTATGAAGCCCCGTTTCACTACCTTAAGTGATGAATCCTCTCTAAATTTACTCCCAGACCTCATGAGCAACCTTTTTGCCAAATTTCACATTTAGCAAACGCGCGAACTGTCAGACGTGCAAAATTAAACTAGGCATTAAGTTTTCTCAACTTATCCCATTTTTTGAGTAACTTTCTTAATTTTTCTTTCCGTAAGAACCTTCTACAAAGTATTAGAAAACTTAAGAGAAAAAGATGAATCAAATGATGTTATGGCGTAAGTATTTTGACTAATTGTATACATGAAAACTACGTAAATGACAACGAAAACATCTGTTCTACCAATTTTATACATCCCATTATTAAGAATCAATATGATAGCCATAATGAGCCATCATCATCTTAGATCAATGGGTTTTTTGTTGGTTTTATTGAAACATTCATTACCTGTGCGCATTACGTCGACTAAAGCATTAATAATAGCTAAGGTGCGGGTACATTAGAGTAAATTTATATTAAATTACTTTGTACTCTTTATTAGCATATCATTTTAATTTCTTTCGCTGTCGGAAGCGCGCAAAGGAGTGATTAATAACTCACTTTGGTAGCGCACTAATTAGTGTGATTAGTTACAAACTTTGGTTTGGTTAAATGAAAAATAAAACAAATTAAGAGGTTTTATTGATATTGAACTCATTTAATATTTTTAGATTTCATTGCCACTGTTCATATCAAAAGTTGTTGTCAAAAACAGATCTCCTAAATTTGAATTTGGAGTTTCTCCTGAGTTCTTGTTGTAAAAACACGTGTTGAGAGACTCCATTTTTAACCCAAATCAACCGTACAATTTTTGTTACTAAGTTACATTTTCACTTGACATTGGCAAAATGCGTACGTTAAATGCGTCGCGACGCCATTAATTAATAAAAGGATAGAATAGAAATTTGAATTTCGAGCAGAAAAGTTAATTATTGCTTAAATTATTAAATAATTTAATAAACAATTTTATGCAATCATGGGCGTTATTAGATATTTATTTTAATTTGTTCAAAAAAAACTATCTTAAATTTAAACTATTTTACGCTAAAATGAGGATGTAAATTGAAAATTACCTGTTGATAGACCGCATACAGATTTTATTCTTCAATCAAGTTCAAACGTGTGGGTGCTATCATATTTATTCTGTGACTTGTGAGTGGTCTACACTTCAGTGAGTAAGAATAGAAAATATTATGGTTTTCATTTTGGACAAAACTAGCCAAGAAGTAAGTATACAGGTAATATAGGTAGACACTGCGAGTATTGTTCCAGTTATCATCCATATAAACTGTCTCCGTGGTCTTGTGGTTCGCCTATCGGACCTAGATCAAGAGACCTTGGATTTGAACCCCAGGGGAGTACAAATTGGTTTGATTTGTGCTAAGGCTTGTCGTAAGTCTGCCTGACTATACCACCTATCTTATCATATTATATTTTTTTTTAGTTTAGGTTTTTTGAACAAATACAAAAAAGACAAAGTGTTGGAGAGACTCAAAATTGTTGACGACTCTAGCTGAGTAGAATAGCATCACCACATATCCTCCAATGGGTGTCGTAGAAGGCGACTAATAGATCAGCAAAGGGGTATTGATCACCTTATACTCCATCCACCAATCCGCATTGGGCAAGCATGGTGGACTACTGCCTAAACCTCCATCGATGACGACAAGGAGAGGCCTTTTGTCCCAGCAGTGGGTCGAATTATAAAGGTTGTCATGATGACAGATAAGACAGCTTGAGAACCATTTGTAAAGATCTTAACAACTTGTTTGACCACCCCTTTACTTGTCGCCAACAATGTTGTATTACTGGTGAAGGTATAACTAGTACAGGAACGGCACGGGACAAGCAGGATGCGAACCGGTCCCTCGCAGCCTTCCCGATGTAAAAACTACATCTTTCTTTAACTGCATCCCATAAAGGAACTGCTAATGAGCGGTTAGCGATTACGTGTGTGTTAATACTTTATTTTTATTATTTACCTCAGCGGAATTAGACTTCAACAGTGTACGATAAAGTACGCTATAAATTTCCATTGTCATTCTATAACTAGCCAGTAAATTTACTTACGGATGCTTAACAAAGTTTTGTTAAAGGACATAACGCCTTTTATTTATACTACAAGATGTCAATCAAGCTAGCGTTCACCTGGTATTAAGTGGTAACCGTCGCCTACCGTCGCCTATAGACACTTGCAATATTAAGGGTAAATCACTTATACTGCAAGTGCGTTGCCATCCTGGGGCCTAAGATGATATGCCTTCCATGCTCAGTAATTACACTGGCTACCTTTCCCTTCAATCCGTTACACAGCGAACTGCTTCATGGCAGAAATAAGAAATGCGTTGGTACCTACCCAGACGACCCTACATATGGGTCTACCACCTAGTATGCATGTACTAGTACATTACAAATTTCTATTGTCATTCTATAACTAGCCAATAAATTCACTTACCGAGTGCTTAACAAAGAGTTTTTAAAAGACGCATAGGTAACACCTTTATAGGACTATCAATAATTGTACTCTAAAAATTGTCGTGTTTAAGAGATATATGACCTTTTACCTTGCTTCTAATTTATTTGTTGTTGGTACATTATGTATTGTAATCAAGATTTTGGCATTAGGGCTATGGCTGGTTGCCTGTCTGAGACCAACCCTCCTTGGGCATAATATTGTGAGTGGCTTACTCACCACTTCCTGCGGGTCACCTGGGTGTGATAATCTGAGCAGGGTTCAGAACTGCCTTTAGTCTCCTTTTAAGACAACTACACATTAAAACTGCAATCATTAAACCTAATTTAAATATAATTAAGATATTTGTTAATGAAAAAACACTTGATAGTAATTTTTAATAACTTTAGCAGGTGGAATGCTGTAATTTCATCTACATGTCATTGTTTTGCCTTGATTAGATCATCCTTACCAAATTTTGCTATTTCTATGGCTGTTTAAATTGTACATTTTGGGTAATTTAATTTTAACAACTATGTAAAATTTAAATAGTCAAGAAATAAATAAAAAAACATTACGTAATTTACGCGATATAAAAACATGTAGACGAAATTGTATTTTTTTCCTTTTGGCGACAGTTAAAATTTAATATTACAATGAACATGCATTATTCAAAGCCAGCTATACACAACTTCTTTTGAAAGCCCCGAGTGATTCATTCAGCAAGTTGCACTTTTCACAGTTCATTATTAACAGTCAGAACTTTTTGCACTGCTAATTTTTAATTATACTTGAGATTAAAACGCGCAAAAACTCAGAATGGTGTTAGGTTATTTTCCTGCATTCTGCAGACATTTTATTGCCTTTATAACGGTAGGTATGCCATGCGTCATGATTACCTACTCGTAGTTTACGACACTGGTAGTAATAACCTTAATGCGCTCACGTAATGCCTATAGACATTAATCTACCTCCTATGTTCTCTTTAACACCTTCATATACACTAAGTGCTTGCATGAGAACTACATCATCCAAGTTACCTCTATGGAATTCTCAAGTAAGCTTAAAGTAATTATCATAGCTTATTTGAATAATTTAAAAAGAAAAGAGTTTTGGTAATTAAACTGCTTTTTTATTTAAACTCATAGCAGAAAAGAAGCACTAACAGTATCGTAAAAATGTAATTTTAGGGTATAATGTCGCAACAAAATTGATGAGTTCGATGGCGCAGCGTTGAAGCGCATCTTCATAGCGATCATTAAAGCAAAGTATGCGCGGTCGGCAAGTGGATGGGTGACCATTTTTTTTGTTGCCTGGGAGGTCAAATTCATTTCAGCTTCGTCCCTGCGGGGTGGTGCCAACCGCAGGGGATATGTGGGACTCCAGGTTCCCTCCATAGCCATTAAACATTCTCCCCGGCCTGACCTTCTCTGCGCCATTACGGGACGGCTCGGGATCTGCGCACGTGAGTGCAACTCATGCGCAACTACACCGAGACCGTCCCAACGCTGCCTGTATAGGCACTCCTTGCACCAATTGGTGGCCAGCAGCCACTCCTCCACCGACGGATGCTCGACTTGGCGCGTCCTCCTGACGAGGACACCGGGAGTAGCCATCTAACCGCACCCGGGGGACTTCGGGCGCGGTCGTGGCCCTGAAAAGGGCCGTCCGAAACTAGCCGTGGTGGTAAAACAAAAGCAACTCGACGATGGCCTGTGACTTCGAATGCCAAGGGAACACACTTGACATCAAAAGCCACACACCCGCCAAGAAAGTGTCCCACCACGTTACCAGGATCCCCCATGAGGAGGCTTCCGGACGTGGACCACGTGAATGGGTGGATTTAATTTCCCTCCGTGTTTCGGAGAGCATGTTAGAGCCTCAATATTTCGAATATACGTTGCCACTACTAGTCCTTGGGACCGACCTAAAAAAAAATAGTTGACATATACTTTTAAGATATTTTAAAACGTAATTATGTCAATAATTATTATTTGCTTCTTAGTTGCTATGTGTTTTAGGAGGATGTTTTATTTGTGTGAGACGGCTGTTTACTACCTACTCGTATATAAATATGTAAGTGCTTGTTAGTTTTTTTACTATACTTGTTCTAAGCAAAATTTTCTATTGGCACTTTAAGTGTTCATTGGAACATCAGAAAACAAATATCGTAGAGTGAATGAATATCAATACAGAGGGTAAATGTCGCGGAACATAACAAAAAAACACAATTTTAGCATACCTACCTACATGATATTATAAACTACCTTTTTTACTATACTGTGTGGTTGGCAGGCAAGCATATGGCCCTTCTAATGGTAAGCATTCACCGTAGCATATAGACGATTATAATACTGAGGCATCATTCCCATCAGGCTTACTAAGCGCCAGAAACACTACAAAAATGTATTTCTGCGGCCTTCTATCATCATTATCATTTCAGCCTCATGACGTCCACTGCTGAACATAGGCCTCCCCCAAAGAACGCCACAACGACCGATCCTGTGCTCCTCGCATCCAGGCGTGACCAGCAGCCTTAATCAGGTTGTCAGCCCACCTTGTGGGGGGCCTACCCACACTGCGTCGTCCGGTGCGCGGTCGCCACTCGAGAACTGTTCGGCCCCATCGGCCATCCGCTCTCCGAGCAATGTGCCCCGCCCACTGCCACTTAAGTTTTGCAATTCTTTGGACTATTAATATCTATGGGTCTTCTATCAAGCGGAGGTATCTACTGCCCTAGTTCGGGTGCTACAAACTCAAACGTCTAATCCACTGTGCCTTACCTCTCATAAAACGAGAGGAAATTACTGATTTGGATTTCGCTACGCAAAAATTAAAATTAATAATGCAGTATTTCAGTTATTTCTATAAACGTGTTACTGTAATAAAATTGCTATGACGTGAACAATCAGCCGTTGCATCGAAGCTAATGCAGACCTTGACCGTCGCGCAGCGGTGCTCCACTCCTGCGTCACCCCACCACGGCGGCAAAGAGTGTGAGCAACCTATACTTCAGTAATATGCCTACTTTCATTTAGTCACAGAGAAATGCAGATTTTTGCATCCCTGTGTTATCTAGGAGTACTATAGATTTTAGTGAGTTAATTAAAGTAATACTAAATACGACGCCATTTTTTACTTAAAAGTACCTAACTGTTTTAAATTAAATCACCTATTTTATATCCCTATAAAAAAGTTAAGAGGAAACACAACGCCCGTTTTTCCATACAAACGTAGTCCCCTGTTTCCTCCCTGGACAATGCCGGTAGAGTTATAATTTTTTTCCTGAATATCTATGGCCACTATTAACATGTCCCTATGTTTTCGTTTTTTTCATAAATTAACTATTAAAAGATATATGAACGTTCAAAAACCTAAAAAAATGGCCAAATTTTCCTTTGTGTTCAAACATCCAGGAAACAAATTTGACTAAATTATATTAAAAAATTAAAACATAGGAACACAGGTCAAGCCTTTGTTATTTTTTTAATGAAAAAAGTACTTAAATCGGTTAAGTTTTGGAGAAGAAATCAGGGGACTACGAATTGTTGTTTTTCTGTTCTTTTAATAGGTATTTTCAGTCCAAGCTGCCGTTGTCTCTATCGCGCTCTGCGGGGGGAGGCTTGAGGTTAGGGAGACGCGGACTAACACGTATACACTCATGACGTGACATGTAGTCGATAATTTTATCGATTTAACCTAGTGTTGTTCATCGATATCGATATTTCTAGATGAATATTTTGCGTGCAGCGTATTTAACACATTATGATGTTCGATTGTTAGCTCAACTGCGCAGATGCTACTGCTCAAATTAACTTCACTGCCTCTTTGGCAACTTAGGATTGTCACGCGGCCTTCCGCCACTGCGAAAACTAATCCCATCGCCCCATCTATCATCCCATCCCCCACTATGGGTTCCGTTCGCCTTCCGCGTTCATACCCTGCCCGCCTAGCATGACCACCGAAACACGATATGATATAGCCATTTATCGCTTTGAACTGTCTTATATAATAGGACTAGCTGTGCCCGCGACTTCGTCCGCGTGGATTTCCCATTTTTGCAACATTTTTCATTGATGCTCAACTCCTACTCTCGAACCGATGGCATCAAAATTGACTTTCATAAGTGTACAAATTGTACCTAAATGAATAAAGAAATTTTGACTTTGACTTTGACTTTGACCTATTAGTCGTAGAGTGATGCTATGGAGGTATATAGGCCTATATCAGGGTTTCCCATACTGCGCGTCGCGATGCCCTGGCACCCCAGGGTTTGCGGTTCTATCCCGGGGGCGGGCGTAGTGAGACGATCCACATAGAATGGCTGTCTAGCTGCTATGCGAGCTAGTCGAACGAAAATAAATATAGAGAAAGAAATGAAAGTCGCGATTTCAAAAGTTGAGCCCGGATCGACTGCCTAGGGCGGGCGAAAAAATAATTTTCGGACAGTTTCATAAAATCTATGCGTGCCATAGCGCGTGAACCCTTCGTTCACGCGTCCCACTCCTTCTAGGCGGTTTTTTTTTACTATTTTTACAGGATGTCTCTGATGACCTTCTTTAAGTCACCAGGGCTTTTAGTAAAAGAGAGGACCTCGGTGGGTCCTCAAGCTTTAAGGTCGAATCACTCCAGAGAGGATTCCTGACCGGTGAGCATCTCCCTCGGAGGAGTCTCTGAACCTATTAGAGTTTCTAAGGCGTCCGAATCTGACGGGATCAGTAGTTCGTAAGATAAGTGCGTTCAACCAAACAAAAAACAACTCAGTATAGATGCGTGCGTAGTACTTGATCATTATTTAGCTGCGGAGTTATGCTAAAACTATGATATCTCTGAAGATATTCATTGAAATCTAATGATGTAAAGAACAATTTTGTACAAAATTAAATACTTGTGATGAATAATGTATTTATTTTGATAAGGAATAATATTATGTTTACAAAAATACCTTCGCATCTAATGCAATAATTAGAACAAATTTTATTAACAAAAATAGGTTATAGCGAGTCAACCCTAAGAGATAGATAAATGCTGTCTGAAACTTTTTTTTTGAACTTTTAACGGAGAATAATTCCGTGATACAGAATTTTTGTGTAACTTTAACCGTTTACGCAGCGCACGCAAAGAAAACTCTGAAAATCAAAATTTATTATTTTCCGTTTATTTCAAACTATGCTATTTCTTAAGATATTCATTGAAATCAAATGAAGTCCAGAACATTTTTGTGGAAAATTAATTACTTGTGATAAATAATGTATTTATTTTAATAAGGAATAATATCATGCATACAAAAACACCATCGCAGATAATGCATTATTTTAGAACAAATTTGTTTACCAAAAAGAAAGGTTATAGTGAGCCAACCTTAAAAGATAGACATATGCTGTCGCGTACTTTTTTTTTAAATTTTAATGGAGAACAATTCCGTCATACATGATTTTTACGTAACTTTAACCGTTTACGCAGCGCACGTAGTGAAAGCTTTGAAAAGAAATATTTTTCTCCCGTTTTTGCAACATTCTTCATTGATGCTCAGCTCCTATTGGACGTACCGTAATGTTATATAGCCTAAAGCCTTCCTAGATAAATGAACTATCCAACGGAAAAAGAATTTTTCAATTTGAGTCAGTAGTTGCTGAGATCTTAGGGTTAAACCAAACAAACAAACTCTTCAAAATTTCAAGTTGGCGGTTATATCCAATGATTTTTGACAGTTCAAAGCGTTAAATGGCTATATCATATCGTGTTTCGGTGTTCATGCTAGGTGGGCTGGTCTATCTAGGAAAGCGCGTGCACCTTCCCCTCTCCTGATGGGGGCCGCTGCTTCCGATAGCCTTATAGCCACCACACTAGGCAAGGGGTGCTTAGTCGGTAAGAGTCCGACATAACCCGAAGGCCGTCCTTCAGGTATCCATGAGGATAACACCACCTTCTTCCATCAGGATCCGGAAGGTCTTCTTGGCCTCGATTCGTTTCTTGCTCATTTCTCGAAGTGGTTTCAGACCGAAAAGTTAAGGGGAATAAAACGATCTCAAAATCCAATACACAAGCCGATATAAAACGGTGAAGTAATACAAAATAAGGTAATACAATAATTACACGAAACAAATACTCCGTAAGCGCCGAAATCAGCTTGTCGGCTGCAAGGCAGAGTAACGAAAGTCTCTGGGAGTGTGCCGGCCGAGCGCAGGCGGACGCGGCGCCACGCAAACATTGACAGTCACACTCACACATTGATAGCTCGCGCGGCCGGGCACTGCGCGACAGCAATAGATTTTACAAATACCTATTTTTCATTTCTCTAGCCCGTGGTGTTTCCTCTTAAATGTAAAACATTTTTTTTTTCATGCATTGCGAGGCGGCCTACATTTATTGAAATTGATGATGAAGATTACATTTAACTAAGATAATTTATAAAAGGATATTTTTTAGTTTTTTTTAATTTAAATTTTTGGAAACATAGGTAAGTAAAATGTAGAAGTTATGGTACTGAGGCAATCTCAACTTGCGGCATTTGGAAATCCATAAGAATACTCTGCATTTCGTATAAGTTTTACAAGAACTGCTACTTTTATAATGCAATTTACGGCTGTTATCAAGATATTCTATAATAAATACCTACTAAAATTGTATATTCGTTACAATTATTCTATGCCGTTTATGGCTAAGAGTCAGAGTATTAATAGACGTCACTCAAATCATTCTCTATCCGAGAACGAAACATATAGTATTTTATATGTTTCGCAAATCAAGATAGACACTGTTCCGGTAAGTATTTTTATATACTTACCGAAACAGTATCTATCTTGCTTTTTCAATCTTACGATGGCGCCCGCATTTAAGGGAACTTTACGTACTTACGATACTTATTTTAAGCTTGTTTGATTGCATTTTCTCATAAACGTTAAATGTTAAAGTACCTAATAAGGATTGTAATTAAGTACCTACTAAGGATTATGCAAAACACTAGTAAAAAAGTAATGCAGATAATTAAGTTTCATTGAAATTGAAATTAAGAACTTTTGAATCGATTACTTTATTTTCATAATCTTTGCCGTGCGTGTGGCGGCACACTTGGCCGCGATTAAAGTCGCGTTCGCAGTATTATGGCCACTTGTGTAATGCCGCGCAATATAAGTATGATTTTATCATTTAGGTACCGTCAAGATTTTTGCCCGTAATGCCTCTCATATACAAATATGACTGTAACATTATTATTTTGTTTAGCTTTTTTGTATATGTACTTGATATTTTAGGATGATGTTAAAACAACTATTAGTGATGGTATATGTAAGATTATCAGAGAGCGTTACTATGGTCAATTGACGCTTTTATGAAATTAAATTAAATGGACTATGGAATATTTAATTCTTATGTAGAAATTTTATAAATTGACATTTAGTAATTACTAAGAAGTTATCTCAAAATCTATACTACGTATAATTGAATTATATATACATAATGTATGTTGAATTATGCTATGGAAAACCAAGGTTATATGATGTTTGTTTATGATGTTGTATGTCTAACTAAAGCGAAATTAAATAATTTTAATCCATGTTAGACGTAACGATCTTTAATTCATGATTCTGTTACTTGAAACCATGACGAAATAATATTGATGATACCCATCATTTACATGTGGTAAATGCAAATGAGTTATCCTTTTGTCTAAATATTATGTTTCAAAATTAAATGCGGTCTTTGACTTAGATTCTTACGACTCTACCAAGCCTGTTCTGAATTTTGATAGCATGTTAAGGGCAGTTGCAAATCAACAATTTTTCTGCGCGTATACGGTCGTTTCGCCAGACACGAGTCGTACATTTCGCTCTTCAAATAGTCGAACTCGTGTACTCGGGCTTATTCCGGCGTGTTCGCTCAGATGAACATGGATTAAGTATGAGAGCGTATAAGTGCGTCAATGCTCGTCGCCTTGTGAGAGTTGCGCGTGTAGCACAAGGAGCGCCTATACGCGCCTACACGCGCTTCCAAAAACGAACTTATACGCGTGAAAAGTGGTAACAAAAAGTAATCGTGAATAATCTTCTTCTTACAATCCTATTCCCAATTTATTTGTACGTTTATTCCCAGTAGTGCCAGTGGAGTAGTACCATGATGGGACTACTGGCATTTTGTCCAGAGGTTCAGGGAACAATTTGGCCTACACTGTCGACCCAGATTTGTTTGTTTTTTTAAATCTTTTTTAAAAAAAGGTTATAAACTATTTTTTTTATGTTACGAGATGGCAAACAAGCTTGCGGCCCACCTGATGTTAAGTGGTCACCGTCGTTTAGTACCTAGTTGATTGAAGCGTCAGCGTCCATACAAATGAAGGAAACGTTTTCCGCCCCCTATTTCTAATCAGATTTTAATGATTATGTACGGTTTCCTTTTTTCGTCAGTCAACTAAAATTATTTAAAAAAAAAAATTGAAAAAAGGAAAACGGACAGACATAGGTTTTTAGCATTTTCAATACATTCTTAAATATCATAGAGATTGGATAAGATTTAGGGGTAAGAAACCGTTTCCTCCATTTGTGTTATTTTGTATGAAGATTGTGCTTGCCATACTATACTCTTAATTGTTCATTAAGTATATTGTTTCTAAATAATGTAGCTATATTGGTCAGCTATAGAATATCCATATTTATCGGTATGTAATCAAACTGTGACGGTAATAAATAAATAGCACATAAAAATATAGTTTTTAGTTTTAACTCAACAACAATGTTTATAGAGATAATCCCAGGAAGTAATAAAATATACTAAAGAGTATATCTTACTATGTATTTAGTATTATTAGTATATTTGTCAAATAATAAATCGCCACCTTCCTTCAGTTTCTATTTTTTTAAAGTCCTATGCTTTGTACAAATCTTTTTTTGTTTCAATATATGTACCTATGTGTAAACTGATTGATGTACAATAAAGTTATATTCTATTCTATTATATTCTATAGTTGTGTTGGGGATCACTCCCACCTCCTCTACAACCAGAATTTATTTACAAGAAAACTACAGGAAAGAAAATAGGTACCTATTATTTTTTCTGTTTCCTCGTAGTTAATCGATAATAACCATTTAGGTAATTGAATAGAAAAGATGTAATTAGTCATCTGGTTCTTCAAACCCATGGATACACATGGTTTGACTGAAGGGTCTACGGTCAGAAGCATAAAGAGTAACAAGGAAGGATGCACACAAGATACCAATTGAAGTCCTACGTGAGGGCGCTTAGATAACTTGTAACTAATAACAGCTCAATGAACTGTATAAAAGTATTTTTTTCTTGTAACTGATTTCACAAAATAATCGTTTATTTGTCTACGAAATAATAATATGGAATTCTCTTGTATGTAAGGTTAAGGTCAGATGTTATTGATTTTTTCTTGTTAAATTTGACACGCATCATTCATCAAGATAAATAAAATAAAGCATACGGTCGACAGGTCAAGTAAATGATAAATAAAAACAAATAAAACTTAAAGGTTAGGTTACATTCATTGGTTGAATTGTACAATATTATTATATATGCTTATTAATAATATTTGCATACCAAATTTGTATTTTAACCTTTTTTTTTTCGACAGAAAACGTTTTATACGTACCCGCAGCGGGAATAGGGCCCCACCAGGGTTATGTGCGAGTCACCAACCCTAAAGGTTGGCATACCCACTAAAAACTGTCGGATCCCTACTCTCCGCATATCGGCGGTTGCGCGGGAACGTTTATTCATCCGCACGGGAAAATTTGTATTTTAACCTACAACTCGCTAACTGCTCAGAAACATTTCTTGTAAAATAAAAGATGATATAATGTCTCAGACCAATAAAAAAGTCTATTATTGGTCTGAGTATAATGTATGTTTCTTAGACTTCGCTAGGACAACGTTACTCCTATAGTGTCGCCGCTATTTTGTAACATTTTCGGTACACAAGGGGTTAGGTAATTTATATTAACTAAATTATTAATAGGTATATCTTTACTTGCATAATTTGATTCTAGATGGTGATTTTGCGTGTTATTTCTTAAACTGTAGATATTCACAAAAAGATGCAATGATTAATTTTGCAGTCAACGTAAAGAAAAAGAAAATATCAAACATGAAGATAAAATCTGCTAATGAGAAGGGCATTTAATCTCCGCTGCATCGATCTAAAAAGCAATACAACAAATACTGCAACGAATACTCGTTTAAATCAAGTCATTAGTACCGGTCGGGGACTGAGTGATTTTCGCTTCTCAAGATATATTGTGTATTTGTAATAATATGCAACGAGAACAGTTTTTAAATGGACACTTTGACAGGGCTGTCTATTTTAACAAAATCATAAATTAATAAAATGCTAATTATGTAACTGATATACTTACTTAAAAACTTACCATCCAAATATAATGGGCACTATTTGTTTTTTTTTTTGCTCACAATTTAATTGGGGTATGTGCAATATAATAATAATAATATATTTCGACGCCCAAAGTAAGTATCAATAAGAACTTGTGTTATGGATACTAGATAACGGACATTTTAATACACATAATATTTTTAGATATTTTTATAAATAAACTTAAATAAATATATAAACAACCATGACTCGTCAACAAATACTCGTGTTCATCACACAAATATTTGCCGCTACCAGGACTCGAACCCGGACCGCTTGATGTGTAGGCAGCTATACTGACCACTCCACCAAGACGGCGTCAAATATTAATACTGTCCTACTTACTACATGTTTTGGCATAATTGCTTATACCTAATATTAGTGTACATGTAGATAAATTGCATACATAATATAATCACGCTCATAACCCCAAAAGAGATTGAGCAGAGCAGGTATCATTTCGTTACACATTAAGCTAAATCGTATAAGTTGTCCAGTCACCTACAACCAAAAAGTAACAAATCATAGTGAACCAAGAAACAAAAACCAACACCAGAACAGAGGTTATAGATATCTAATATCCGGACTGCTAAGAAGATTTTGAGTGTAACATCTGTACTGGTTCTTGGGTATAGTTAGTTTGCTTACTGAATGATTGTTATTTTTTGGGTTTTGGTGCCCCTTTTGGCCATAGACTGTCACTATTTTGGGGGTACTGTATAGCCCATACTGCCAGATGTGGCTTGGTGTGTAACAGAATGTAAGCTGAAGCTCTTTTTGACTTTTCTTGAGATTGTAAGCGTGATTATATGTTTTTATATAAGTATTATATATTAATAACTTTTGACAACCCTATTTGCACGAATTCCGCATAAGGGCTGCGATTTGTCAGCCATCCATCAAGGAGTTTTTGTTCTTCACAGAGAGCATCGTGTAGGCGTCTTGACAAAGCGCTTAGCACAATGTCCAACCTTGATTTTTGAAACACATTCGCAACATTTCATTCGTTTTGTTGTATGATTTACTGATAAATGGTCACCGGATCTTGGTTGCGCTCATTATATTACCTCCATACATAATATATTATGTAAAGGATTTAAAATGTACCCAATGTCACGTTTGAAATTATTTATTTTATGCATTCTTCATATCCTCTTTCAGATTATACTATGTATATGTTTCTTGTTATATTAAGAAACGTCAAAAGCAAAATTGACGACGCCATATAAGTACCTGTTTTATTCATCTTTTTTTAAGTTTTCTAATACCTTGTAGAAGGTTCTTACGGAAAGAGAAAATTAAGAAACTTGCGTACAAAATTGGAAAAGTAGAAATTTTATTAAAAAGCATTTTTCTTATATATATTCATATAATAAAGGTTAATACAAATGTATATGTTACTGTAAAACTACGAACCACGGTAAATCCTAAGATATTCCGGTAAAACCTAAGATTGACCAACTCTTAATGGTAAATGTCCGAATAGCTCTGTGATTTGATTATCGTTCATTTCGAACTATTACCACCATTCATTTGACAATCATTAGGTTTATAATTAGGTAGGTATAACATTGGTTTAGGTTAGGTTAGACTTGCTACCTTTACGCGCGACCCGAGCGAGCGGAGCGAGCGTGCCGCGACAGTGGCCGGCGAAGCTCCAGAACGACATTTTACTAAAGGACTACTTCATGTCATTTGGGTTTTTATGATCCAATTAGGATTTTTCTAACTGGTAAAACCTAGCATGTACTAAACTCTGACGGTAAAAGTCAAAAAATTGTCTCCTTTTTTAAATTCTTACATTTACCAAATCTTGTCGGTAAATCCTAAAAATTACCGGTAAAACCTAAGATTTACCAACATACGGGCTTTTGCAGTACCATTTACAATTATAATTATAATTTATACAAATATTTACAATTAGATGACAGGCCGTCATTATTTTGAGGCTCTATACCTATACGTACAGCCAAATGTGGCTAATGTTACCTAAAGCTCTGCTCAACCGTTTTTGGCATTATGGACGTGGTTATATGTATATATTAAAAAAATGTAAGTAGGTACCTAGCCTACATTAACATCTGTTTTTAAAACTCTTTCTACATACCTACCAAGCATTTATCCCTGATGTTATTATTAAAACTGTTATTACTGTTGAATAAACGAATTGCTGAAAGCTTAGTGTTCCTGGAGTCTTTTCTAAGGGTGCATCAAAATGAATCTCGAGTCACGTCTATACATTAAGTAATACTTTTTCAAACAAATAGTCTTACATCTTTTGTAGAAATAAATTGAAGGCATTTGTAGTAATATACAAGATAATATTATATATTATAATATCCTTAGTAATATGTTTAATGTAAAGTTGTTTTTATCGCTGGTGCATTAACAGGAATGCGAGTGACGCAGGTGCGGTTACGTAATGACTTACAAAAACCATGAAGAATCCCCTGCAACTAAGTAAACTATGGGTTGGACATTGATTGCCTGTCCAGTTATCTATTTTATATAGATCAGAGGCTGGTAATAAAGTTAGCCATCGCCTACGTACGTAATTTGCGTCGCCGTTACTTCACATAGATCCTTAATTAACTTCCTTAATACAAATGTCCATGGTTGCCGACGTTACGTGTGATTTGAAAACAAGGAAGAAAGATGTAAGTACAATTTCTGATATTACGAACTGCTGATATATAAAATACTACTTTTAATTCGGTATAAAAACAAATAAATTTTTCGGAAATTATAACGTGTTGCTGAAGACGAATGAGAGAATTTTGACGAATAAGAAACATAATTGGGTCACCCCGTACGATGGAGGATGTCCACCAACAATAGCGCGTACGCACAAGGGTGAGTTTACGTCTGATATACGATCGGGAAATTATTTTTGCGTTAACACACGCGTAAATATTTTTAAACTTACAAAAAATACACTGGAAAAAATCTACTTGTCCAGGGCGGGCAGCACCGACAACTTTCGACGGCGAGTGACCCGGGTAGCGTAGTGGTTGGCGAAGCCGCCGGATTACCGAAAATGCTGGGTTCAATTCCCGCCCTGGACAAGTCGACTTTTTCAGTGTATTTTTTCTAAGTTTAATAATACGATTGGTTGTAAAACTTTCAGCCAAGCCTTTCTTGTAATATGTGGAAAGAAGGAGTAGGATAGGCAAATAGAGTTAAATAATAGGCAAATAGAGTTAAAGTATGAAATTGCCGATTTTTTCCTCATTATTCATTAGTGTATAATTCCTTTAATACAAAAGCTATTTCCATTATTCTTTTTTTATTTTAAACTTCATCACAAGGACTTATATTTACGTATAAAATTTTATTCTTATTTTTTTCATTAGAAATACATCTTCAAAAACAGCTTGTCCTAAAAGGTGCCGGTCTCCGTTATATTTTTTATAATTTTGTGAATATATTAAGACAACATTAAGCTATAGAATACTTAGAGAAAAAAAAATTTACAGGTGTCAATTCTCATTTTTTTTTCTCTAAGTATTCTATAGCTTAATGTTATCTTAATATATTCACAAAATTATAAAAAATTTAGATTTGTGGTTCCTTAAAAAATCGCAAATATATTTGTATGAAAAAATGAATTTTTGTTAAATTCTGCATACAAAACGGCATTTTCATACTTAAACCCCTAATATATACCTATTTAAATATATTCGACTAGTGTCGGCAAACGTTTCTTCGGCAATGTAATAATGAAATGCACGACGGACTGAGTAATATTGAAATGCACACGATTTTAGTCGGACTACCCGTTTGGATTTGGAGCAGCCCACACTGGGGTAGTACCTCCACCTTACAGAATACCACAGTCAATTAACACTACATTTTTGTGGTGTTGTGTTTCTGTTGAGTAAGGTCGCCAGAACTCCACGGGGTAGGAAAGGGGACTAGGGTTGGCTAGGCGCGAGTGTCACGTCAGTTTTGCCAGCATCTATAGGCTACGGTAGCTGATTACCACCAGGTAGGCCGTATGCTTGTCTGTCATAAAAAAATAACATAATAAGTCGGTCATCATCATCATCATTTCAGCCTAGAGACGCCCACTGTTGGACATAGGCCTGCCCCAAGGATCTCCAAACCGGTCGGTCCTGCGCTGCGCTTTCCGCGACCTTTACTAGATCGTTAATCCACCTTGTGGGGGGCCTACCAACGCTGCGTTTCCCGGTACGTGGTCGCCACTCGAGGACCTTTCCGCCCCAACGGCCGTCAGTCCTCCTCGCAATGTTCCCTGCCCACTGCCACTTAAGGTTCGCAATTCTTTGGGCTATGTCGGTGACCTTGGTTCTCCTGCGGATCTCATCATTTCTGATATGATCACGCAAAGAAACTCCGAGCATAGCCCTCACCATTGCCCTTTGGGTGACCTTGAGCCTTCTTATGAGGCCCATTGTAAGCGGCCACGTTTCGGTTCCATAGGTCATCACTGGCAACACACACGAATTAAAGACTTTCGTCTTAAGACACTGCGGATAAGTCAGTTGATCCCGAATATTCGTAAGTCGTAATGCGTATCAGACTCGCGCTGTCTCACCTTCCATCGCTCACACTGAACAGCGGATCTTTGCTACATAACACGACGGAAGCCTTCAACTGTACTTTAAAAAAACAGGTAAACAGGAAAAATCCGTTAGATCTTCTGTGCATGTGAACAATTCTATATTGTTAAGGAAAATCGAGAATTTTATTGCTCCATACAATTGGAGTTCGTAGCGAAAACAAGTTCTTTCCGCCTACTTGTTAGGCGGAGATAAATGTGTTTAATAGTGTAATGGTGTAAGTATGCAGTTAGCACAGGTGTATCAGACCACTGACACGTCTGATATTTATGGTGTTTTCTGCAAAACTAATTGACTTTTACTCAAAGCCATACGTTTATTGCAATACCGTATTGACTAGCCGTTTGATTGCAATCTTACTTGCACTTTAACTTGATTGAGACATCTGAACTAGGGTAATGTAAATTTAGTTTGTTAGAATTAATGAGTTATTGACCATCCTGGTTGTTTCAGGACGGTGATTGTAAGCAATTTACATCAGATGATTATCAGATCTTTACGGATAGCCGTATATTTTACACCATCACGATCTAAATCCTATTATCATTTGGTTACACTTTTAGCCACATCTGGTAGTATGGGTCAAGTAGTAACTCAAAATAGTGACTGATGGTGGCAGTTAGTGTACTTCTCACACCCACTAAACAAACCAAAGTTAGAAAGTGATCCTAATCGAACCTGGGATCTCTAGATTTGATACCAGTAGGCTACCCACTTGACCACAAAGAATTATGCTGCTAAGCCACAACTTTTGATCTAAGAAATTCAATTAGCTCCCCTCCAATAGCCACTTAATGTTCACTTATAATAATTATTTATGATTCAGTTAGACCGCAACCTTGAACGAATATCGAATTAGCAAGTAACCATAAGTGAATAAGTGTAACCCGTCCATAACTGCCGATTAATTGACTCCATTGTGACGTCACATATTCACGTTGCGATTACCATATTAAAATGAAAATCTCAACCTTGTCGAGGCGGCCTGTCTCGGCGCATGTAACGCGAACGCTAGGCCAAGGACGGGTGACATAACATGTTACGTGTCGCGCCGTTACTTGCGCCCGCGCACTCCGCTAACAGCTTTTTCTTCAACCGCCTTATAAATGAGAATCGACGTGAATGAACTTGCTGAAGCTTCCGCCTTCTTGTTAACGTAGACTGTTATAAACAACGAGTACTGTTATAATTTGTGAGGGAGAACGGGACGAACTCACGATAAATTATGTGCAGCTTTCAATTTCTATGAAAAAGTTTGTTTTAAGTATCTGTGATTACATAATTAACTTATTATACATATTGGGTATTTGATATATTGTTTAACTAGCGAAGCACCTACCAATACATAAACATTGTCATATAAATAGGTATTTGGTGTTTTAAAAATAGTATTTATAAGACTATTGTTGTCAACTGATATTTTTAATAATCCTTTTTGATGTAGTATTCTGTTTAAATACTTTTTAATATTTTTGATATCTACTCGTTTTATTTTTGATATAAGTTTTCATATTGTATTTTTTACGTTCCCTGAATACCTCAGACCAATTGTAATCATTGGTCTGAGCTGAATACAGTGCGTTGAAGGAATATTTGAATATTTTCTGTAGTATTTTACCAATGACTCGCCTGCGCTGCTTAGAACTATTGTTAGCATGGTAGGTGCTTAAAGAAGTTTATTTCTCATACAAACTTAAAAATAGTTCACTTATAATGAAATAATTAAAAATTTTACATAGGTACTAACCTAACGCTCCGCCCGCGATTTCATCCGAGTAGAGTTTTTTTTAATCAAATATAGCTTATATATGTTACTCAAGAATGACGTAGCATTCTAAAGGGGAAATAATTTTAGAAATCGGTCTCGTAGTTTTTGACCATATTCGCCAGAAACATACAAATATTCCTCATTATAATATTAAAATGTTAAGAGCGGTTCCACATTATCCCCTGACCCCTGCGATGTCGCCGCCATCTTGTGACATTTCAGTGACAGTGTCAATTAGTTCCGGACTTCCTGTCGCAAATTCACCGCGTGTGTAAAAAGTTTAAAATTTTGTAATAAATTATAAAACTATAATTATAAGAGTTCCAAAAGGGTTTGTGCAGAGCCTTAGTTAGTAGCACGTATAGTATTATATAATCTGTGGTAGCACTTTGGGTGCCCATAAAGCCGTATCCAGTAGTATGGGCTATGCAGTGACAGCCTGTTACTTAATTGGGACCAAAACCCAAAATTAGCTAATCTTCAGTAAAGCAAGACACAAAAGCCAGCAACTAGGACAGTTTATATCGTCACAGCAGCCCGAGTAATAGTCATTAAAAACGCTATACACTTATATTTTGTTACTCAATTAAATTAACTAGGCTAAACGGCAAAGTAGAAATAACATCACCACATATCTTCCAATGGGTGTTCTAGAAGGCACCTAATGGATTAGCAAAGGGGAATTGACCATCTTACACTCAGTTCACCAATCCACATTGGGCAGTCGTGGTAGAGTGAATGAACTTGCTTCGATGACAAGGAGAAGGCCTTGTGTCCAAGCAGTGGTTCGAATTATAAAGGCTGTTATGATAATGATGATGAGTCAATTAAAGTTCCGACACATGCTTGCCTAAATGGCTAAACGTACAAAGACTAGGAGTACATCCCAAGAAGTCGACACTGCAATGTCGACTTCTTGGGATGTCGGCCAACGATACCGCCTATTTGAGATTACTGAGAACCAGAGTTACTACTCAACGTTCTAAGCGCGTCTAGAATAAACTATGCAACTGTTTAAATAGCAAGTAATCGCAATTTAAGTATTTAAATGCTTTGTTTGTGTTATTTGATTAGCACAAAAGCTTTTTTTTATTATGAGATGGCAAATAAGCTTGCGGTCCACTTGGTGTCAAGTGGCTACAATCGCCTATAGGCACTTGCAATATTAAAGGTAAACCACTTAACATTGCAAGTGCGTTGCCATCCTGGGGACTAAGATGATATGCCTTCCATGCCCAGTAATTATACTGGCTACCTGGCCTGCATATGGCCTGCGTGGTGGAAGAACGAACGATAAACGCTTGCGAGACTGACGTGACACTCGCGCGCTGCCAACCTTAATCTCCTTTCGTAACTCGTGGAGATCTGGCAACCGTACTTACCAACAGAAACTCAGCACCACAAAAATGTAGTGTTATTTGGTTATTTGACTCTGGTCTGGTCTAAGGTGGAGGCATTCTAATTGTAAGTTAATTGTAAACACAAACTAACGTATGACTAACAATGTCAGAGAAATTTTCAATTAACACCAACCAACGAATCACAGGGTACTCCACTGAGTACTGTGCCCGTAGTGTAAGTTTTTTTGTTTAAAATACGCAACTATTGTAGTTGCGTTAAGAGCTCGATTTGTATAGGAAACGTGAATAGCGCCCCTAGCGGAAAGAAGCATCGTGTTTCCCATACAAATTGAGCTGTTAACACAACTACAATATTAACCTTTTACAAACGAAAAAACTTACCCTCAACGTCCTATCTCGGAGTCTGAGACCGACGAGCGAAGCAATGAACCATTCTTCTACTTCTCTTAGGCTAAGCGTGCACTAAGATTTTTATTCGCTGCAAATAATGTCGTCATCTGTGAACAATATCAATATACTAGAATCCATGCACTGCGACAAAAACTCGCACGGTTAGTTTTTATTGTGTAACGTTTTCTTGTCACAATTTTTAAAATTGTAGTGCCTGCTTAGCCATAAAATTACATGTATAAAATTAAATTGCTGCCGCGTACTCGAAGACGCTTCGTTACCCCCTCACAAGTTGAACCAAAAATCTGCTTAAAGTCGCAGGAAGCTGTTGGATGCAAGTAGCACTGTAGGTCCGATCGGTTTGGAGATCGCGTGGGGAGGATTATGTCGAACAATGGGCATCTCATGCCTAAAATGATGGTGATAAATACATATATAAATAAATATATAAAATATGAAAACATCATGAATTTACCCTATCCGCAATGTAGATGAACTATCTGAGCTTCAGGGTTACGAGTTGAAGACATCTAACGAGGTCAAAACTAACAATATTTTCCAAGAAGAGAGACACAATCTTATCTTTTTAAATGTAGTGGTCTCTTTCAAGTCTTTCTGCATACGCACAATTACAGCAATGGCCTTTAGCTTATTTTAGTTTTAGTGTGGGCAGTGACTAATGATCAACATTATTATGGTGCGCTATATCTGGAGGTTCCGATGGTACTTTAATATAAAGCGTTTTAACCTTGCTTATATGAATGTGGAACGCACGAATATGTATTGTAATGTTAAAAATATTAAGATGAATATATTAATGAAGGTTTTTCAATTTAATACGTATTAAAGACTTGCTCTATGCTTGTAAAAAAATCATGAAGTTAAATTAGTCAAAAATACTATAAGATAAGAATGTAAGTAATTGAAATCTGCTTAAATTACATACTTTTACTAAAACAGTCTATTTTTTAACGAAAAATGACTAGGCTTGTCATCCACAAGTTTTTCATAATTTGCAGAAAATTGATATAATATATGTAGTTTTCATTCATTTTTCACGAGATGCTTGTAGCAGAAATTGTGGTTAGCATCATCATCATTTGCCTGATCTGCTCCCTTGGGCTTGGTGTAAATGTGAACAAGACCCAGAAAACAGTGAACCACACGTCAACCAGCCTTGCAACCCTACAGTTACGCCACAGGTTGACACACGACACCAACCAACCACGCAACGTATCGACGAACAAACATTAAGAAAAATAAATGATCTTACGTTAGGTACATAAGAGTCAAACTCATCAAGGCTCTTAACAAATGCATGCAGCTACTTGCTTGTTTAAACGGACAAAAGTCCACGTACTCCAGGCTCATTAATATGCCACTCACCATCCGGGTCACTTAGTCTCTATAAATACATCCAGCCAGCCTCTTACGATAAGCAGCTCTTAGAAGCGCTATCTACAGCCTGGGCTTCAGACCACCACAAACTTTCCTCAACAGACTTTAAGCTTTATATGTTAGGCATAGGGTTGAAAATTTATAGAAGAAAATAGACAGGTTTTGGTAACCTGTTACATAGGCGTCTGTTATGTTATGTTTAGCAGTCGCTGGTACGTTATAAACTATTTTATATCTTACTAGCGGCACGTCTCAGCTTCGCACGGGTGGACCATTTTGTTGTTTAAGAATTTTGAGATAAATGTATCTTTATGCAGCACATAAGTAGTTCGTTTTTTCAAATCACTATATATTTTTTTCTTACGAAATTTTATATTTTTATCCATCATCCTATGTCTACAAATATATCGACGGTTAAAAGGTAATATGGTATAAGCGACCAAAACCAAATTTTTCAGGAGATCATTTTCCTATACAGTAACTTACATTTTGCTTTTTCCAAAATTCACATAAAAAAATTTGATTAGTATGCACTTGACTATGCAAAATATGTTTGCACATACTTAATTAAGTCACGCATACTTAAAACTCATGAAGATTTCCAATCAGAAAATAAAATGATTGAAACATCATTTTTGAATTCCTCACTGATTACGTTCTCTGACCACTTGGGACGGCGTTCATGGAAATTTATACATTTACTTAGTCCTGGTTAGCACGTGATGAATCATCACGATTGGAAAGTTTTAAGTAAATAATAAGCACTAAATAACTATACATTTTGTCTCTTGGTTGCAAACATCTATGAGATCTTCTTTTCTTGCCCTGCTCCCAATGTATTTGGTATCGGTGCTCATTATATCGACAATAGTGTCATAGGATTTAGCAGGCTCTTTACACTCAGTCCTTTAAACGATGCTTTTTGACTGACTATTGCTATTGGCTGCAGTTAACCTTAGAGGTGTAACAAGTAACGTATCTGATGCTGTATCAAGTGAATACGTTGCTGGGAGCACACTGCAAGCCGCCCGCGCGTGGAGCGCATGAGCTCGCAGTTAAAGTTAAAATGGACCTCCTTAGAAGATGTTAGGTCGCCAAGCATCTCCCGCAGTAGAGTTTCTCTACCGAATTGATTCTCTAGGGTGTTCGAACCAAAAGCGAACGGTAATCTAGGAGCTTCGACCTCGATTTAGGTGTGCAGTATCGTGGTATCTCCGTCCACGATACTGCACACCTAAATCGAGGTCGAAGCTCCTAGTAGAGAAGTGTCCCGGTACATTTTGGTACTGGGTATAGCGTCACGAGTGTAGATCGGTTCCTCCTACCCTTGTTCGACGAGTGGCGGTGTGGAGCAAAAGTTTCCAGTGCCTGAATGTGCAATGTTAATATGCTCTTTTCTGCAGTAGTTAATCCTGGCAAGGTTGCCATATAATGTGGGGACCGGGAGTGGACGATTGAAATAAACGTGTGTTCGTTGTGTTGTATGATTTATTAATAAAACCTTAATACTAATTACAATAAACCTTAGCCTAACTTATTGTTTAGTCAAAAGAGGCACGTCACACTCTATAATATTCACATTTGGAGTCCACTTCTACGTGGCATGTGATGACTTAATTTTCCTAGGGCTTGCACGTTAAGCACAAAGTAATGAATATAGGAAGCTTCTTATATAATTCTTAAAAGTACTTTTTATAACATGCCACTGTTGTGCCGTGACATATCCCTCCTCGACACTGCACGCCTGGCCTAGGTGCGAACCTTTAGAGGTACCCTCCTCTAAAGGTTTGGACCTAGAAATCCTTCGTGGGAGGTTTGAAGTACATGCTAGAAGACCCTACCAAGGTCCTTACCTTCGCAACAACCCGGTGACGCTGAAAAGGCTATCTATGGTCACCAGCAGTAATCATGTTAAAAAAGGTATAAAAAGTAGCGTTACCTGCTGGGGACTAGTCTCCACCTGAGGATCGTCACCGAGCCGACCGCGTTCCATATTCGACAAGCCAGGGGAGTGTGTCTCTGCGTAAGCAAGTTATTAGTCGGGCCATAAACCTACACCCTAATTAATACGTGTACGCTAGCCGATTCTTTCTTTGAGCACAACACGTAGTTGCGTCACTGGCTAATCTGTAGAATTCTAACCCTTTTTCCCGAGAAGCTCAAATTCCAAATTCGAATGCTCAAATTCCAAATTTGCTGTTCTTTCTCTACATTTCTCTCCTTCAATTTTTAAAAATAATTAGCATTAAACATCAATAGTGCTAATTTAAAACGTTACTGTTATACTTAGTAGAATGCACACACGGGAGCAAAACAATATTTTTAGCCACCCCTGACCAGAAAGTGGCATTTTTCGCACGCTACGCGTACGGAACGGGGGTGACATAAAATTTTGTATTTACCATGGGCGGTAAAAAATAAAGGCTCAGATCGCATTCAAGCCTCCGCCTTCAGTTCGGCGCCAAATACCTGCGATCTGAGACATTCTTTGTTTTACCGCCCTAGTTAATAAATGACTGTACCTACTATTACAAACTCGCCACCACCGGCGCCGTGAAGTCCAGTATCGTTTATACAATATTTTCGTTTATTTATTACTCTGTGTTCGAACTCTTTGGTCGCAGAACACTGAACTTAAAACTCGATTATTTCCTTAGACAAAGAACAGGATTCTTTGTCTAAGATTATTTCAAAAATCAAAACTCATTACTGCCCGCTGTAAATTTAGAGAGGAGACCTACTTTGCTTGCACTTATGTGCGAATCAATCAGCGCTTTTCGAACAGATGGAATGAATAATTTAAAATGTTCTAAAAGATTATGTGACTGACTATGTCACTCGTATCATAATTAGATGCCCATATATATTTAAATTTTATGTAGTTTTGATCTCAATGTCCGTTACTTTGTATATAAATACTTTGTTTTTATTGATATGATAATATAAATTTTAGTTATCCCGTAAACTGCCAATAAATATGAAAAAGGTATTTCAATTAGCATTTTTGCGATAATGTAAGATAAATATTCAATAACGTTCAGAGGAATTTTAGTATATTTAGGTATACTCGTATATAAAACAGTTGTATTTTTATTTAGAAGTCTAGCAAATATAGAGATAGCTAGGGACAGAAGTATAGGTACGCACCACTCTAAACACCCTCGCCTTGCCAACCTGCAAGGTGCCTCACATCTTTTGAATGAACCAGGACCAATATAATATATCGTTGACCAGGACTGTAAGAAGAAACCGCCACAGAGAATTCCATTATTCTTGATTATGCACAAAGAAATGAGTTGCCAAATGTCTTAGTTCACGTTTTAATGTTTTAATTAGAATGACAAATCCGCAGTTTGTCATAAGTTTTTAGCCATAAAAGCACCCGAAAAAGATTATTTTTTAGAAACATGATACTACTAAAACCCCGTATGTTGCCCGGGCAACACGAGACAATTAAAAACAATTGTCACTAGCAACGAAGACGCTGATAGGTATAAAAACAAGGGGAATTAAGCGTCAAAGTGAGAAACAAAATATTTGATGGTTAAAAAGAATGCAATAATAAGGCTATAAATATTCTCTAACGTTTCTCCGACCTTCAAAAATATAATAAACAAGTCATGCGCTTCGTCCTTCTCGGTTTTATTGAATCGACATATTTAGCGTCAAGAACAGTTAGTTGTCATTTCGGTATTGTATCTGGCATTATAAGGGGGATGCGCGTGCGCCGAATTAATCGAGCATTTCGTGAGAACCGATGAGGTAATGCAGCGCAAACAGTAGCGATGTTATGGCGCTTCACAAAGGATCTGGTAATTTGGGTCGAGATGGCATTATTTTTAGAATATTTATATGTACCAATAATTGTGCAGAGAAGTCCAGAAAAAATAATTTGAAAGAATAAATTAACTTCAATGAAAAATTATATACCTACCAAACGAATCCTTCATCTTACTTTTTTTGTTAATCTCCTACTTTAATTTTATGTAGGGAATAATCACAAAAAAAACATTTAGAAAATTCAAAGCGAATCCAATAAAATACAAAGATACCTGAAAAAAGTTTTTCCAATTTGAGAAAATAATTTATGTCAGTACCCCATCTTCTACAATGTAACTTCTTCATATAAATTCTTCAACTTCTCCATACAACTTCTTTATAAAAATAGTATATGCTAAGTAATACTATTTTTGAAATACTAGTTAATTTATAAAACGAAAATAATATTTTTTTATTATTAAAAAAAAATGTGTGTAAGTATAACACATTTTTTTATTATTTGTATTTAAATGCAATGAAATATTTTAAGTAATATCACATATAATATAATACAATATATACAAAAATACAAAAAAAATACAAAATATTTTATTACGGTTCAAAGACTTATTACTACATACAGTGTTTGGAATTTCCTTTTAAGCATATATTAATTGCTTGTGTTAGGAAATGCCGCTCTTGTGTTAACAAAGTTAAATAACAACATTACAATCTACTCTTGTACCTAATGGGCGAAGCTGAGGTGTGTGCGTGCGTGTGTGTAGGTACATGTGTGTGCGCGTGTGTGTGTGTGTGTGTGTGTGTGTGTGTGTGTGTGTGTGTGTGTGAGTGTGAGTATGTCTGTCTGTCTGTGTAAGTACGCGTTTATACATTCTAATTAAAATTTTTTTTTAGCTTGGATCATGTCTTCAATATCTCCATAACTTTTAGTCATTAACCAATCAGTGACAGATTTTTTACACTCAGATAGAGTAAGTGGATGTACATTTAATTCATTATTGATTATATTATACAGAAAAGATGACTGTCTCCCATATTGACGACGAGCGAAAATAGTTTTAATCTTAGTAGTGGGGGCTATATTTTTCTTTCTTCTACTATTGGTACTTAAATAAGTCACGTTGTAGGGAAGAGATTTATGCATTTTTAGAGCAATCTGCAGTATGTATAGCTTTCGAACACTAAGAAGACCAGATGTCAAGAAAAGCATATCAGTAGGAAACCTGTATGGTTTGAAATACATAACTTTCAATAAGGATCTTTGTGCCCTCTCTAATTCAAGGAGTTTCATTTTTGTTGCACCTCCCCAGATAGGCAAACAGTAACCCAAAACCGATTGAGCCAGTGATAAATATATTTGATTTAATAGTTCTTTATGGGCAATATGACGCAATACCTTAAAAGTCCAAATCAATTTCCTAACTCTGTCCATGATCAATTCAATATGCGTATGCCAAGACAGTCTCTGATCAAATATTATACCTAGGTATTTAGTGTACTTAACTTTACCTATATTTATGCAAGAGCAATCCAAGTCTGAGGTGTTAATACACTTATGTATTTTTAGCTGGAAGTTAGCAGTAGGTTGAGTTCGATCATACATTGAAAAACAGATGTAGTTGGTTTTTACCGTGTTCAGAGTTAAAAGATTTTTGTTGAGCCAGGACGTCACCTTCATGAGGCCATTTTCAGCAGTTTTACGAACACATTCCCAAGTTTTTCCAGTAAAAAGAAGAGCAGTGTCATCTGCGTACGAGAAGACTTGTCCGTTTGATAAGGTCATATTACTTAGCTCATTTATGTAAATAATGAATAATGTCGGCCCCAGTACACTTCCCTGAGGTACACCGTAGTTTATAATAACGTCTTCACTAAAGTTACTTCCAATTTTAACTCTCTGCATTCGCTCCGACAAGTAGTCTTTAAATAACAATAAAGGCAAGCCACGGACACCAATTCCTTGCAGTTTATTCAGAAGAATAGGCACAGAAACTGTGTCGAAGGCCTTTTTGAGGTCTAAAAAGGTAACAAGACACTTTTTTCCACTATCAACTGTTTCTGTTACAGAAGAAGCGAGTGCCGAGACAGCATCCTCTGTAGACATACCTTGCCGGAAGCCGAATTGTTGTGATGAAAGTAAATTGAATTTGTTTAAAAAGTTCACAAGTCTAGAATTTAATATCTTTTCTAAAATTTTGGAGATGGATGGTAACACAGAGATTGGTCTAAAATTGGATACATCAGCTTTATTACCACTTTTATGTACTGCGGTTATGAGCGCCTTTTTAAGAGCAGATGGGAAAATGCCCTGTTCAAAACACAGGTTTATTAAGTGGGTTATGATAGGAACTAACTGTACGTGAGCTGCTTTCAGGAAACGAGTTGGAATGTTGTCCCATCCAGGCGCACTGTTCGATTTAAGATTCATTAAGGTAGAACTTACTTCCTGAAAGTCAGTTTTGTGAAGTGCAAAAGATGATACAGGTGATATACACGTATGTTCTTCATAGTGTTTTGAACTCGTTTCTAAGGTTGGAGAAATGTTGGCAACAATTTTATCAGCTAGCGATTTACCTATGGAAGCGAAATAATTATTTACCTGGTTTACAGAGTCTTGAGAAGTCATACCTAGGTCTAAAAGTTCAATACTGTCAATTTTCTTTGGTTTCCGTTGAGTAATGTAATTGATTGCATTCCATAATTTTTTAGGGTCTTTGTGCGCTTTTAATAACTGTTCTCTATCATATTTACGTTTTTGTTGCTTAATTAAGTAATTGCAATAATTTCGATAGCGTTTAAATGTGATTTTCAATACTTCATTATAAGGGTCAGACTTAAGCTTTTTTTGTAGATCATTACGGTTCAAGATACATCGATGTAAACCTGTTGTCATCCAGGGTTTTAACAATCTTATTTTGGACGGGGTGGTACTAGTCATAGTGTTAGCTGTTATACATTGTTGTAAAATCATTATGAGAGAATCCACTAATGCATTTGGGTTATTTAAATTTAGTAATTGTGTTAGGTTGCATTCATTTAGTTGTAGAAGCGCACTATCGATATTTAAGGCAGTTTTAGTTATTACATTTTTAATATGGTGAGAACAGTTGGATAACTTTAGGAAAACCATATTGTGGTCGGTGATAGTTGTGTCTAGAGCTGCTATGGTTACTAACTTATTTTTAGATTTTAGTTTAATCATGAAGTGATCGAGACAGCTACTACCCCTAGTAGGCAGCAGATGACCTGGCATCAGTCCATGCATTGCCAACATGTTTAAATAATTCAGTCTGTTTGATCTCTCATATTGTGGTGCGTCCTGTCTGCTAACAAGGTTAATGTTGATATCACCGGTAATTATTATATTATAATTTGATGGAATGGTGTTAAGATGCTGATTTAGGGAATCTATAAAGTCGTCAGTATTAATGTTTGATGGTGATCTGTAGATACCAAGGACAATAAGATCAGGAAAAACTTTAATCTGCAAACAAGACGCATGTTTTAATATTACTTCAGTAACTTTAAATTTGTGTTTATTTATTATATATACTACTAATCCATCCGCTTTATTGAGATGATTTGTAGTTTGATAGGAATCGTAATTATTAATTATGGGTATACTCTTGTCTACATTTAATCTACATTCACTGAGAATAATTAGGTCAATATGGGATTTCAAATTGGCTAGATTAATTTCAAAATCATTAAAGTTGCTATAAATACTCCGGATATTTTGCGTTATAATTGTAAAATCTGTTTTATTTATTCTAATTAATTTAGAGAAATCTGTAGCTGAGCAGTCAAACACTTGGGCTACTTCAGTGTTGTCTATTTCTTGTAATGTGCTTAATATATTATTGTTCATAATTGAATAAAAAAGAAAAATAGATGGCAGTTACAGTAGATATTACATGATTATTATTTTTATATACACAAATATATGTGATGAAGAGGGAAATGTAATCTTGATTTATGTAATTGGTTCTTATCTTAATTAGAGTGGAGATATTAGTTGTGTAAATGTGAGATGTGATGTATAAAGTAGTTAGTGTATGTGTTGCATTGTATACAGACATATTGCTTCGCGTTAAATATAAAAATATACAATTAAAAAATAAAGTTAATTTTACTATAATACTGCAAATAAAAGGATTTTCTAGGAAGTGATACAGAGCTTCGGCTAGTCATTTGAGTTGCAAGAGGTTATGTACTTGTGCCTCAGATTTAATCGCGATAATAGGAGAGCTTTCACTTTTCCTGACATATATTCTGCCGTAAGCCGTCCAACAGAATCTGTAGTCTTTGGATTTTGCTAGGTCACGCGCCAGGAAGTACAAGCGAGCTCCCTTTGGCGTTAGCTGCTCCGATACATATACAGGGCTGTATTCTTCTTTGTGTAAACCAAGGTGTTTCGCGCAGAGTTTTTCCTTGTGTCTGTTATTAAAGGATTTCGTCATTTTTAAAAAGTTAGTTTTGATCAGCGTGGACGCTAACTCCACTACAATCGTACTATTTTTCAAATTACTCCGCTTATTTGGTACCCTATATATGTCACGTATATCTTTGGTTTCAATTTTGCAGTCTATTGCTTCCGACAAACTAACAGCCATTTCTATTAAGTCTTCTTTGGACTCCTTTGGAAACTTCGGGACATTTTTAATTTCAATATTAGCTTTACGGCTTCCACGCTGCAGGTCCTCAAGTTTATCCTCCAGGATTACTATGTAGTCTCTGTCCTGTCTTGCCTGAGCTTCTAGTTGTTCCACCTTCTTTCGAAGCTCCTCATTTTGCTCCGTTAACAAAGTCATAGAAACCTCTATGTTGCAATTTGTATTTTTTATTTCCATCAGTGTAGGATAAATTTTATTTAATTCCTGTTGTTGTGGCACCATCATGGCAGTGATTAAGGTTTTTATTTCTTCCTTAAAGGCCTCAAATTCTGATGCAGAGTCGAAGTTTTTGTTAGATTTGCTTCTTTGAGAGACGAAGTTTGGAGGAGTAGTAAGATTGTGTTGTTCGGAAGTAGATTCGGACAGAGATTCATAACTCATATCTTGCATGTTTTCGAAGAAATCGCAACAGATAAACAGTTCGCACAACAGTGACAATAGTAAATCGTAACACGCAAAAAGCAAGCAACAGCGTGGCAAAAAGACAAGCTGTCGCAGGTACGGGGTCTCGTTAGTACTTCACACGTCACGTTCGTAGACTCGTAGCTACTTCGTAGCGCAGCTTCGTAGCAGGCAAACACGGTCGTAGCGTTCAATATGATTGCAGTTGCTTATTTAGGCACTCGGCTCAACGTTCTCTTGGCTGAATTGGAACACACACGGACCGGGCAGTCGAGACACAGCCGGTTCGATCCCCGCAGGCTTCCCACAAAATAAAATAAATATTTGTGGCCACTCACGTGCTCATCTCAATACGAGGGGGCTTCTGAGACACCAACACCAGCGCGCACGAGGGCAAAGTCCGAGAGCGCAGTCCGAGGGCGAAGACCGACCTTGCAATAATTTGTGCGCACAGAACACCGATAACACGTCCACTCGGTACAGTAGCCGCGAGGCAAGAGGATATATGGATAAGGTGATCTATATGGATAAGGTGATCACAATGTCAGGCGTAAACGAGTGATACTGGAAATATACGAGTATTATCGAAGTTCTTACTGTTACGTTGACTCCACGTCACCTCACAACATAGGCAGAGCCCTCGCTCTAAAAGCATAATTTGAAAATAATATATGAATGAATTCAGGGCTTCAGTTCAGAGACATGACATGTTATGTTTATCATTTTCGAAACGTGACTTCGTCTGCGGTGTTAAGTTGCTGCAAAATAAAACTACACATTTTCTCGGATTTGCGACTTGGAGTGGACTTTAGAGTTCCATAAATCTGCGTTCACGCGAAGAGGTTTGGTTCATATTCTGATAGGGACAGTGGGCACGAACATTTCAGGAGATGTGTAGGGCGTAAAGTATGTATCTACATTTAATTAAATTTTATACAGATATATAATTTATTACGTTGGTGTGCCCATTAAGGCCCGTGCAAACCACCGGTGGCCCATTTGCGCGAATTATTGAATATTCGTGGCGTGGCGTCACTATCTACTTGCTTTAGATTTTTCGTTTCGTGGAAAAACCTTCGCAATATCACGGGAGATTTTTTTAAGAATGAGAAGTAAATAAATAGTAATTTTAAATTTAAGAACATTGAAGCTTATTTAAAACGTACTCATTGTGTAACATGTTTTCCAAGACAGCCCTACTACACATATGCATTTAGACGTTAAACAGACGCACGCACCTCAACGTGACAGCCAGGACACGTATGTATTGCACGAGAGCACCGGCGCCACGTGAACCACACTGATCTATTTACTGGAACAATTGAATTACAAAACAGCTTAATTTGCAAATTGAAATGTGGAGATAGAGTTGCAAGTATAAAATTACATGAGGTTAAAGACATATTTCTAATATTTTACACGCCCTTTCCATACCAATAAAAGGATAGTAACTATATGGGCCAATGGGCCTCATAAGATGACTCACGGTCACTCAAAGGGCAATGGAGAGGGCTATTGTTCGGAATTTTTCTGTTAGAGCAGATCAGAAATGATAAGATTGTTAGGAATTGCGAACCTTAAGTGATAGTGGGTAGTGCACATTGTGAGGACTGACGGCCGTTGGAGCGGAACCGAAAATGTCCTCGAGTGGCGGCTGCGCACCGGGAGACGCAGCGTTGGTAGTATAAGTAATCTAATTCAAATTTTAATAACTGCCACAGATGTACATTATTCACGCATTAACTATCCCCCATTAACCCCCTACAAGGTGGACCGACGACCTGGTAAAAGTCGCTGAACGCGCGCAGCGTAGGACCAAGCAGGTAGCATATCCTTGGAGGAGGCCTACGAGTATGTCCAACAGTGGACGTCTCTCGGCTGACATGATAATGATGAACTAAAACATTCATCACTGAAAACTGCCTACGTCAATTATTTGGGCAAGAAATTAAGCATCATTGAGAATTTGTGATATGAACACGAAAAAGTAATGTAAAGAATTATACATACTACTAGCTGTCCCGGCCACGCTTTGCTGTGGTAATTTCATACTTCTGTCCTATAACATTTAAATTGCAGTAAAAAAAATGAGGATTACTTATCAAGATAAAAATTGTCCTATCTTTCAAGTTGGATCAAACTGCACACGGTGTACACATTTGTTTAAAATCGGTTAAGTAGTTTAGGAGTCCATCGCGGACAAACAACGTGACACGTAATTTATATATATTAAGATTACCACAGATCATTTAAATATTACGCTCATAATCCTAAGAGTGTTGATCCGACCTTTAGGTAAGGTAACATCCAAACAACCAAGACTAGTAAACACAAAAAAAATCTTTGTATTCGTAATACGAACATTTCCACTGCTAGTATCTACAGTGAAACGGTATATCGATATAATTAGTTAAAATAAAATAATAAAATTAAATGAACTCACAACAATTTGTGTAATATTATGAAATCTTATGACACATCCTGACACAAAGATTCACGGAGTGCTCAGTTGATTTAGTCATTTAGGATAAAGTCCTTGATTTTCATTGTCGTCATAAAAATGTTATTTTTAGGCTGTATCAAATAACTGTTTTTAGTTTATTTAACGATTTTTAATAGTGTGGCTTTTTTTCTACAGTACAGTTTTATTTTCCAAAGTCCAAATACCCAATCTTTGATACCAGAGTTTGCTAAAGTTTTTTAAGTTAAAAACATAATTGCCGAGGGCCTTTGCCCCTCTGTTTTAAATTTAAGAAATAATAAAAAATAATGCGTACGGCTGAGATTGTAATAATATAAATATGTACTCAAAAAAATTACCTGTATTAAGTATTTCACTATCATAAATACTCGTAGTATCAGGGTGAATTGAGCTAAGCCAATTAAAATAAATAAAGGTCGCTAATTGCACTACTGAAATACTAAATCTATCTACGTAGATTGACTTTTTTCTAGAAGTTAAACTTACGAAGTGGGACTGTTTGTATCAAGTAAACAAAATCGTTGACAAGTTCCAGTTTAGAGCTTTTGCCAGTGATGACCTATGGATCCGAAACGTGGCCGCTTACAATGGGCCTCATTAGAAGGCTCAAGGAATTGCGAACCTTTAGTGTGGGCAGGGCATATTGCGAGGAGGACTGACGGCCGTTGGGGCGGAAACCCAGCGTTGGTGGACTGACGGTCTGGTGAAGTTCGCGGGAAGCCGCTGGATGCGGGCAGCGCAGAACTGACCCATTTGAAGATCCTTAGGGCAGTGTGAGCGTCTCTCGGCTAAAATTATAATGGCTGTTCAAAATTCCACAGTTAGGATACCGTATAATTGGGGCTACAAATGAAGGTTTATTTAATGGTATTCCTGTAAAACGGAAGGCCTTTTGGTTTCCCTTTTTTGCTGCACAAAAGTCCTTAAACAAAGGGAAGCACAAACAAAAAGACACTTTCCCTTTAACTCTACTTTCTATTTCTAGGGCTAATATTTATTGCCTTGTTAACAGTATTGTCTCAAATGCACAAATATTGTGCGTTCCGTAAACCCAATTGTTTTCGGTTGCATTGAGATATAACAATAACAGTAAACGTGTGTCGGTCTCTTTATTTGACCGTAACAAATATTCGTATTGAAACCAAAATTGCTGCATTCTTTGTTCTTTGGTAAACGTGAAGAGTGAACTTAGGTTGGAAGGCTGATTCATTTCACTTTGTATTTTTCTTGGAGGACGTTCTAGATTTACTTAACTCATTTTTATGTCGCAAAATCAAGAAATTGGGTTCTCTTGCAGCACACATGTTTCCTAACATATCCTTCTTACAGCTCTCGGTCCTTTAAGAGAGCCTTAAGGGTTTGCAAGGAGAGAGTGGCTAGTGCGACATGTAAAGATACTCTTTCTCGCATTAGTTATCTTCGAATATGAATTTCACATGTAAGTACTTATACCATAGGTGGGAATTGAATTACTAGATGGTAGACCCATATGTAGGGTCGTCTGGGTAGGTACCACCGCTTTTCTTATTTCTGCCGTGAAGCAGTTCGCTGTATTTCGGATTGAAGGGAAAGGTAGCCAGTGTAATTACTGGGCATGGAAGGCATATCATCTTAGTCCCCAGAATGGCAACGCATTTGCATTGTTATGTGATTTACCCGTAATATTGCTAGTGTCTATAGGCGACGGTAACCACTTAACACCAGGCGGGCCGGAAGCTTGTTTGCCATCTCGTAGTATAGAAAAACAAATTGGGCTGCAGTTATTAGTTAAATATTATTATAAAAAAAAACTAAACTTCTATAGATTGCTACTACGAGGAAAAGTTTTATTATTCAATGTTCATTTGTCTTTCACGTTCATAGTATGTAATTTTACTTTTACTTATTCAGTGGTTTACGACTATTTCATGTTTCTTCCAAAAATACGTCCTAACTTGTTCGAGATTGTATAAAAAATAGACAGATCATCGTATACTTCAGCTGAGTCATTCAATGGCTATAATTATCTAAATGCTCAGTTCTACGAACTTTGTGAAGAAATAGTTACCTTTTACAAGAAAATAGAACAAGATTCGTGCAAATTTAAGTATTACTAATTACTAAAATGTCGTTTGAAGAATCCATTGAACTTATGAGGAAAAGTTTCCGGTAATAATTATGAAAATCCGGAAAATTTTAAATGTGCTAGTACTTTAAACTTACAAACTTAGATATACAAAGTGTATTTTCAAGCACAAGGTGTTTTATAACAATAAATATATTTCTATTCTATTTTAAGTGTTATATTAACATTTAAATAATTTATATTTACTGCTTTTGGTACACACGCAGAAGTTCATAAGTACCTGGAAGTCTCATCGATCACGGAAGAAATAAAAAGGTCTACTGCAGCCTACAAGCAGAGGCTCAGTCTTCATAGCAACCATCTGGCTCCATAACTTTCAATAGCGAATGACTGCATTTTCCGGCTCAAAAGAGCACGATTAGCCTCTGTATAATCGTGCTATGCGAAGGGAGATGACACATCATAGGATGTGCAAACTCCGCAAAGACAAATAATATTTTTCTCTCATCTGATTAAAGCCAGGCTGATTGCAGATAAAAAAAAATACTGCTTTTAAGGGAGGCCGTGCCCGGGCGGTACTAGAACAACTGAATTTTGTTCCTCCGTTAAGACGGTGGTCCCGGGGTGCTGTCGAAAGAGAGCAGTCGATCCCAAGAAAGGTCGGGGTCAGGCAAGCACACGGACGGTCGGACGTAAATATGTAATGCCTAAACCTATAGCAGTATTGTATATACTGACCCGACTCCAAATAAATTGAGAGCAGGGCAGGAGAACGAAAGAGCAGATAATTATATTTTCTACTTTAAAACTTCCAAACATCCATGGCAATCATAAAGTTATAACTTAACGAAAACAAAATATATTTGTATAATTGCAAATACGTAAATACCTTTCGAAAATAAAATGTGCGGACCTAAATAAAATTTACGTTAAAGGTATCTACCGATTTTAAATTAATAAAATAATATGTCATTAAATATGTACGTCGAGTAAACATTATTTACTTGTTTCAATGATCATAACATGTCAAGTAACATTTACGAAGAAGAGTGAGAATCATTTAAGTTTTAAGGGGCCCTCGGAGGCTTGAGGGCATTTCATACGATTGTACCGACGTAGCTCCATTTCATTTCTTCTCACAATTTCCGAAGCGATTAGAAAGGGATGGGTGATAGTCCACCTCGTAAGTTGGCCAAAGTGAAATGACCGCTGATGACCATTTTGGCAGTTGCGTCATTCGAATCTCAGATTCGAAGATTTAATTCAAAACTAGAAAAATTATGGCTGCGCTTTGGTAATGAACCACGGGGTCTATGCTTGAAATAAACAGATGGAATATTCAAAGATTAATTGGAATAATACCAAAGTTATTATTATGCTCTCATCGTCAACTTGTCTGAAAATGATGATATATTACTCGTATATAGTTAAATAAATAAATACCTACACGCGAGTTAAATCTGTAGAAGTAGGTAGTTTTATGTAACACTAGCTTCTGCCCGCGACTTCATCTGCACAGGACAGGATTAGTATTTATTTATTTTATTTATTTATTTCAAAGAATACTTAACAGGTAACAGTTATGAACATGTATAACAGATATTTATCTTTATGCGTAAAACTTAAAAACTAAACTATTACCTAAGGACAAGTATCCCTAACATGCTAGTAGTAGCGAGGTAAGGTTGACTAAATATTAATTAAATATAATTTATACATTAATAAAAGAAACAAAATCAAACACAAAATTTAAAATTTAAAAAATTAAATGAAAATTAAAAAAATATATAAATGTTATTGGAGTAAGTTTCTAAGGAGACGCTTGAAGACATTTAGACTTACATTGAAAATATCAATTTCCTGATTGCTTTTAGCCAGGTCGTTGTATTGGCGACACATACGGTACTAGTAATAGAATGAATTATAGTCCATATATTATTCTGATCTATGAGTTATATTATTGTAATGTTTCATTAAAATCCATTCAGTAGCTTTTGCGTGGAAAAGTAACAAACACACATCCATCAATCCATCCATACAAAATCGAAGAGAACTTCGTACACCTATTTATAGGTAGTTTTTACAATTTGTAGTACCTAGCTTAAATGTTTGATATTTTTACATGACTAATTTGACTTTCATTATTATTTGATTTGGTTGGATTATGAGAGGCAAATATTTGAAATTATTTCTAGATTATACTCTTGATTTTATAAGTCTTCCATTTTTGAGTTAAGCACCTATTCCAACTATTTTTATTACATTTTAAACATCATTTATTAGAATGTAATAATAATTATATAGGTAGGTACTAACGTAATGATCATGCTAAGGAGGAAACCAATAATAAAAATCCGTCAAAATCTCGCGGTGGAATTTTTTGACGATTACAAGACTTCCTTTATACGAGAAAGTAAAAAGGGGTCAATTTTTGAATTATATACTCTTTTTACTAAGCTTTAAAGAACATAGACTTAATAAAATAAACTTAATAGAATTGCAACATTTATGTAATCTTGGAATTTAATACACGATACCTAATAGGTATCGTGCAAGGTTTAGGTAAAGACTTTAATGTTTAAAAATTATACCTACCTAATTATTATTACATTTAGATGTTCTTGGATGCTTATAAAAAAAATCCGCCACTAGGCAATAAAGTATAACCAACAAGCTGTGGCATAAATAAGTATCTACCTACTATACAAACAATAAACAGAACTTAACACACCTAGATCTAGTAAAAGCCATCGTATGTCATATGACGTAAATTGACAAGTCAGCGTTTGCGCATGTCATTAGTCGCTTCAAAAGAAATCCAAACTGCGTTCTATATTCGAAAACCGTGTTTCGCTCGTCCAAGTTCAACAGCCACCGACGGAGACATGGTTAAGGAAGGATGGAGTCGACCCACTTGTGGTTCCCTGACCTCGGAGCCAGCAGCGTAGCATCACCTCTCTCTGTCTCGCCTAAACCGAGTAGTTTACTGTCTCCTTCACTCCCGGAATATTTTCACATGCGCGCTCGGAAAATGGCGCAGGCTTCGCTGTTGATGATGTAAAATGGCATGCCACAGGTTTTTGAGGACACGAAGAGCTTGGTTTATTACGTGCTAATTTTATTATTAACTTTAAAACGATAGGGTAAGTATTTGATTTAATTCTGACTATTTTTATAATATCGCAATAAATAACTAATGAATCTTAAGGTATTTTGTATATAATACAATTGCTTTGTCACTTCTCTACCTGAAATATATTATGGAATCACCAGACTTGTATTTTTCAATAAGCAAATGTTTTTTAATAATAAAAAGTAATAAAAGTTATTTCATGAACTTTTATTACTTTTTATTATTAATTGAGTAATAGAATTGAGTAATCATTATTAAATTGCTATTTTGTACGAGTATTATGAATGGCCATCAGAAAATCTGAACAGTATTTATCGGTTAAGTATGCTTCAGATACCTATGTATCATTTTATCACTGATAACATGCTTACTCAGTATCCATAGCATAATAAATATTATGTATCGCAAGAGATGTATTTGTAATAGGTAGGTATATATAAAATATTATCCTAAAAATTGTGTGCAAAAGAAGTATGTAGCATAAATTACGTCATTTGTGTCCGACGAATGTAATTACTTGTAATATTATGAAGTACCTGTTGATGCTTTACTGATAACTGTACTAGTTGTATAATAATTATTTGCAAGTGATATAAATTAAATACTTAAGCTTTTTATATATCTAAGTTATTTTTATAAAACATTAATCCTTGAAATTTAATAATACTATTTGTTTTTTACTTATATTCGTACGTTATATTTTTAAACTATGCTCTGATTTACGTGCACAGCCATGCAGAGGTTCTCTGATTTAGGTAAAGATATTATAACTCAGCCAATGCACAAACTGGAAATACTTGAATCATAATAAACTCTTTATGACTACATCGGTTTTCCGACGTGCATAACTTGCATTGGAATAAGTCTTGCCTCTAACTTGAAAATAGAATATGTATTCATTCCTCTAACTTGAAAATAGAATATGTATTCATTCGTAGACTTTAAAATTTTAGAACCAATATGGGAATATTTTAGCCAAGCTTACATCCTTAATATATTTGTAATAAGAGCTGAAATTGCACAGACATTACATCTACATTGTTTATGTTTATACTCTTTATCAGTACTTGTAGGCAGAAGAAACAGATTAGAATAGATCAAAGCAATTAGACGAGCTCTAAATAGGAGAGAATTTCCTAGAGAAATATCATAATCTTACAAAATACCACAGTCAATTAATACTACCTCTCAGAAGCGGATGCTGCGTCTGGGTACAGACACTTACAGCACCAGGACATCCCTGTGTACCTATATGTGGAGCTGTAGCAACTCCACTCACCGACAGGAAAAAAAATTACATATGTACATATACCTAATCACGCTCATACTCCCAAATGGGATTTGAGCAGTCCTTTAGATAAATTTTGGTTATAAAAAGCCACACCTGCCAGTATAGGAAACACAGTACCTTAAATAAGTACCCCAAAATAGGTGTAGAAGATAGACAGGTTGCCAGCCTATCTTCTACACAAAAACGGAGAAATAAAAAAATATGTAAAAAAAATCTAAGTAAATGTTTTTTAGGTCGGTCCTAAATACAAGTGACTACGTTTATTCCAAATTTTGAAGTTGGCACCGACCTCAAAAAACATTTAGATTTATTACATTTTTTTTTTTATTTCTCCGTTTTTAGGTTTGAAGGCGTTTTTTTATTTAAAATTAATTCAGTTTTTGTGTTTTAGTGTTGTAAGTATAGAAATTTCCACGAAACTATCTAGAGATATTTTAGACCAACAAGTTAGTAATAAAATGATAACGATATCATCGATGTCAATTAAATTGCCATTTTTAGGGATAACTTAAAAGCTACTCGTCAGAGTCGATCAAATTTAATTGGGACCACATGATAAGCACCAGCTTCCAAACGTTAAAAGAATCTTCAAAATCGGTATACCCAGTAAAAAGTTATGAGGTAACACACATAAAAAAAACATCCAGTCGAATTCAGAACCTCCTTCTTTTATCAAAAGCAATCAAACCGCCAGTGAACCATCAAACAAAATCCAACAACCAGGACATGTTACACTCTAAATTACTCAGCAGTCCGGATATTAAAAACAATATTACAGTTGGGTAGTATTGCAATTTAGTAACTTAGTGTAGTTTTCCGTAAGGTAGAGTCATTTTTCTTCAGAATGGGCGGTCCAACAATCCGCTGTTAACCTCTATAAATAAATTGAGGAGTTTTCTTTCGACTGCGAAGCTCTATTTGGGCTTATGTACGCCGAATGTTACGTTAGATTTGGAAGTTTCCGCACGGGTTCCTTGAGGCGACAGAATGATACTCGTGGTAAAAAAGGTTAGAAATTTACAAAGCGAAAATATTAATGCTGCGTTCTCAGCAGGTTCCCATTATTATCCTGCAGCGACACAACCGCGGCCGACGCTGCCTCCTCGTCTGACGACGGGGCATGTGAACATCGTTGAGTTTTAGTGGATACAGGCTCTTCGTGTTTTTCACAGGGAGAGTCCCACATAACACTCAGGCCACCTCTGGGCTGGGGGTATTTCCGCACATTTAAAAAAGGAATAGCCAAACATAACTTTTATCTCTTTCTGAATAAACATACGAATCTCTGCCTTTCCAGCTATTTTATTTATAAATTGGAAGATTTTTGAATATTTATATAATGTTCAACAATTATACGGATTGGAAACGGTTTATACGGATACGTTTTTCATGACTGCCAAAGCAGCTAAAATTACTGACTTCACGTGTTAATTATCATGATTTTCTTAGCTCTTCGACTACCAACCACGCGCTGTTTTGATTACTATTTACGATCGTAACATACATAGAACCAATACCACTACCGCGACATCATAAATTGTTTTTGTTTATATAGATTATTCTATAACTAACATTCTTCATAAGAAAATTTGTTACTAACATACCTATTAATAAGCCTATGGATGTAATAGTCTGAAATAAATTATTTTAATTTTATTTATTTATTTATTATAGTTTTTATGGCAAGGAGTTAGTGGACCATAGAGACGTAAATATTTAAATATAAATATTAAATAAATAAAAGATACACAATTATACGTATAGAATTCCTAGATTATTATATTGTCTCGAAGCGATGGTAGAGTTTATTCAGCAAAGTCAATTTAAATAAATAACGACTTGATTTTGATTTGACACCAAAAGTCCTACTTACAGTGTTGCCAACTTTGTAAGATTGAAATGAGGCGTAATTTTGTTGGCCTGCTTAACTACTTTAGTGCCACTCTTACAACAAGTATTCTCTGAAACAGTGGAGGGTATCCCCCTGACCAATTCAAATTCGAATTAAGTTAATTAAAATTTATGTTATTAATAATTGTGTCAATCACTTTTGTATAAATATGTACCAAAGATAGCTCTTGTGAAGGAAAACCTTGATGATACAGATATAGATCTAGTAGCCTAAAGATAAACTGAAGTCCATAAAAAATTAGAACCTTTTGCGCTACATCCGGTGTCTACGAGGTCAATGTCTCACAAAATATTAGAATTACACTGAATTCGGATTGAAATGTAAATTGTTGCATAGTTTAGTTTTTTTAAGCCTCTTCAAGAGATAGGCCAGCGGAAAACTTTCCACGCTTAATCTTATTCACTTTTTACTTCGACTTTGCTGAACCAAAACCTTTATAGGAACCAATAGGAACATTTGCACTCAGACCAATAAAGATTGGTCTTTGCATTTTATAAGCTCGAAGGCTGTATAATATGCAAGGGGTACCACAAAAGGTATCTGTCCCTGTCGTAATAGTGGAACAGAAGGTTCAAGAGATCATAACCTAACCATATAAAGAAGTGCACGAGCGTGCTGAATTTCATTTTCTAAAACCCGATTACAGCGAGGTGACGCAAGGCGGAGGTCGGGCGACACAACACTCGAAATCGAAAGGCGTTCGAAACTGAAATCGGAGGGAGCAATCCCGTTACCCCACGGACTGAGATGGAAAGCTCCCGTTAGGACGAAGTAACATCATACGGTGCAGTTTTGTGACGTGCCAGAAGAGCCTTGCGTGAATAACGAACAACGTGCGTTCCCTCACACAACTCAGCGTAGCTGGATAACAATGGATAACAACAGAGTGCATTGCATATTGATATAAAACAGATACATACTTACATACTCTATTTACAAATGTTCAGAACGTCACAGAATCGAAAATATTGTTTTGTTTTTGAATGACATTATGCGGTTTTGTTCCTTTGGGCTAAATACAAATATACAGGCTTTATTAGAAGTTTTGTTTGTGTTGATAGAAATCACTCTATAAATGACGCCTGTAATGAACAAAACGCCAGTTCCCCCTTTTAATAGAGATATTGTAGGCCAAAGGGTGAATAAATTAGCAGTTCACATGGTTTTACTCTTAAGGTATAATCGTTCGTGGCTTTCTTATATTTACTTCAGTAACAAACCAAAAGTTTATGTGCAGATATTTTTACTAATAAATAAGTTCATTGCAACAATTTTTGCCTAAGGTAGTACCTATATGCTTGCCTAGAAGTAGCCTATTGACTTCAACTTAAAGAAAATCAACTCAAATTTTTACTTCCAAGGAGCACTTTTTATAAACAGGAAATCAATTCCGCTCCTTAGCAAGAGCCGTTTGCATTATTAAACGTGTAAGCGAATCGCTTAATGATGATTGTTTCAATAATATCAAATATGTCATCATCATTAATTTCTTGTCCTGCTTCCAATTTCATTATGGTCGGCGTAATTATACTTTCTTCTTCTATTAACCAACACTCTTCTTTGCCATATATTATCTTTCACACAGTCTGTCCATCTTTTCTTCGGTGTTCCTTTACCTCTGTATCTCTGTATCCTGCATCCACGTACATTCTCATCGGTTTGTTTCATATATTTGTTTCAATATGTTCATCGTTTCTTTTCATTATATTCACGATTCCATGAATATCAACAATCAAACAACAACAAAAGGTGGTAATTTAATCTGCGTCTAGTAGGTTGATGATATTAAGTCTATATTTAGAGGCTTAAGACATGTGCCTACTGTCTGATATTAAATTGATCGCAAATCGCAATGCATTAATACTGTCATACATGATGAGAATGATATCGACAACTGGACGTGTTATTTTATTCGATAAAAAAATCCATTGTTAATTATAACTTATCGATATATTTTTGGTAGGTATGTATGAGGATAGATCGTAAAGTATAATTCAAACCGGCATAAAGAAAAAAAATATGGTAGAACAACGTTTGCCGGTTCAGCTGGTATGCTATATAATACCTACTTGATCTTCGAACATTTTAAAGTAAGGTAACTAACTATAAAAGATCAAATAAGGAGTTGAAGTGGATATACTTATAGTAAAGCGTTTGATCGTATGTTAAGGCATACATCTCTGTATCTGCGTCACAAGAACTACAACAAAACCTACTCTATTCATTTAAAGAATGGCACCTACTCTGTATGACAGTCTAGGTGATTGACCAGTCAGCCCACCATACAGATCTACAGTCAAAACAATAAAATTACGTAATTACAGTCTCCAATCATTTCACAATTTCCGACTCCAAAAACTATTTGTGTAGACTAAGTATATGAATCCGAAAATTATGATAATAGAGCTAGGTTAAAGTCCGCGTAATGTGTAGGTATAATGTAACAATTTAATTAACGTGTCCGCGGTGTTTTGGCCGCAGTCAGGACTATGTACCGTTATGAACAAGTGGGACACGCAATGCTGTGGACACGAAGCGAATTATATACACACGGCCTTTGACTGAGTAATGTGCTTTCGCGGAAACTTTTCTTATTGCGTGTTAGACAAAAACATAATAACAAAAATATTGTTCGCGAAAAGTTCCTCAAATATATTGCTTAGGTATATAGAAAACTAGAAAAAAACATTAAATTATGCAGTGAATTAAGTATTGCCCTATTCATTGACGTCATAATATAAAGTACTTATTAGATATTGTTAATAATGTAACAATATACTAAAATATTAAGTGCCATTTCCAAAGGCACTTAGTATTTAAGTATATTATTATATTGTTATATTGTACCATATTTCGTTAATGTATGCTTAGTCACAGTTTAGAACCACAGTGTAAATACATACAGTGGTTGGACGTACACCTTTGAAGTTGAGGAAAATGCCGCTTTTTTGAAGTCGCTTCAATAAAAGGTGGAGGTTCTCAATTCGACTGTATTTTTATGTGTATTATCTCTTTACTGGGTGTACCGATTTTGAAGATTCTTATAACGATTAGTGCTTGTCCTATGGTCCCATATATATTTGATCAACATTTGACCAGACTTTTTGAGTTATACGTGGGGCGCACTAAAAGTTTCTGGAATGAATAAGAAAAAAACCCTATTTAAGGTGAAAAAAAAATTTTTTGTTACTCAAAATATTCTCCCTTTCCGTAAATGCACTTTTTCATTCGATTAAACCAATTTAAAAACTTTTGCGCTACTCTGACGTGGTGACCTCAGAAACGTGTTTTTCATACTCTTCGATAGCCTCTTCTGGTGATGAACATCGTTGACCGCGTAATTGGTTCTAAATTTTCGGGAATTTTTCTGTTTCCACAGTCACAAGGTGCCAGGTCGGGACTTTATGCAGGATGGCTCATAAGTTCTACGTTTTTCACCTTAAAAAATTCCTTTGTCAGTCTGGCCGTGTGGGAACTAGCATTGTCGTGGTGATACGGTGTTTACGGTTATTTTTACGGAGTTCGTCAATAATTTCAGGCAAACAAATGGTCGTCTACCAGAAGCCTCGTGTCCAGTTTTTCAGTTTCAGCAATTATCCGCTTAGATGCACTTTTCAAACACATTATTAAAAACAAACTTAAAAACTAAAAATGGACAAAAAAATTAATTCTTTAAAAAATAAGTATACTTAAATGTTTTTTTGGGGTTGGTGCCAACTTCATTATTTGGATAAACGTTGTCACCTGTATTTGTACGAAAAATCTAAATGTTAACCACATTTAGATTTTTCGTAACAAAATTTTGTTTTTACGTTTTTAGTTATGAAAACGGTTTTTTTTTGACTAGACAACGAGATACAGTGGACCAACGTCTACCGAACGAGTGTACGGCAGTTTGCACCGCATCTTTCTCAAACCAGGTCCCACTCAAGATTGTCCTGTCGAGATGTGATCGTTGGCTGAGAGACTGTGGTAGAACCATTGGTAGAACCAGGTTTTCCCATTTTTTTACTCGTTTATCTAAAAGATGTCGAGACAGTTTCCTGAAAATTTCTGTACTTATATGGAAAAGCTAAAAATAAATTATTTTTAAATAAAAAAAACCACCATCAAAACTAAAAACGGAGCCATAAAAATATTATGTTTATAAGATCTACTTAAATATATTTTGAAGTCGGTCGGTCGGTCCCAAAAACAAGTGACTACGTTTATTCCAAATATTGAACTTTACCTATGACATTTTATAAAACTTACCTGAATACCTAAAACTTAATTTTAGTTCTAAAATTACATATTTAAGGAAGTTAAGGGTAAATTTTTTGTCCAATTTATTATTTTTTCATTGTAACGATTCAGAAGCCGATTGAAATTAAGCAAACTACTTTCAGATTGTGCGTTACTTCTGTTACACGTTGTTTTTTTTTTAATAATATTATTTGGTTGGCAGACAACATAGCCTATAGACGCTCGTATCACTGACGTTACACTCTCGTGCTGCCAACCCTAGTCCCCTTCTCCACCCTAGTACCCCATGGAGTCAACCTTAGGTACTAATGAGGGAGGAAAGACTCAATGGGTCCGAAGGTAACGTGTCGGCACTAGGAGCTAGCTTCGACAAGGCGGCGCTGCCCCCCGTAACACTACGAAAAATCAATCCAGAGGTTGCATCCATCCGCCATCTCTGAAAGCAGAGGCGTGTCAGGAGTGACCGACCGCCGATCCACTGCCGCTCAAGGCGGCCCACCAATCTATCGGCCGGCCAAAACTAAAGGGCAGTCCCGTGTCCCGACTTCTTATCAGATACCTATCCGTCGAACAGCAGGGTGCATCGCTGGGAAGTCTTGAAACATAGCACTCGTTTATTGGACTATTGGTGCATTGGCGGCCATGGCGCTAATGCACCAATAGTCCAATAAACGAGTAGGTACATTTGTTCTATAGAGACTTTCGAAAATTCCTCTGTCTCACTGAAATTTGGCAGGTGATGAATTTAGGTACCTATTACCACAGATAGTATAATAATACTAGCACAGTGTAAAAGACTTCTACTTATAGACTGTGCTACTAGTATAGTATTATATTATCTGTGATAATACTATACCTACTGGGGTCAGGAATTATTCGTCTGAGATACTTACTGGGTATGGGTAATACCAGGATAATACAAATTGTACGTACAATAATCCAACATTATTATTTTAGGACAATTTAGGCATTTTTACCTAAACATCGAAATCGGTCATAAATCTCTACCTGAAATTTGTCAAAATATAAAGATCTTCCTGGTCCAACTGTCTACTTTTGGAGTCAGATAGGTAATTTTTTATAGTTTCTATTAAAAAAAATTATAATTTATTTTGCTTTTTTAAAATTTTAAACTAAAAAACACTTAAACAATGAAATTAAATAAAAAATAGTAGGTAAGTAAAATAAACAATTCTATAGATCCATTATCCCTAGATGTCTTTTAGTAAAAAAAAAACAGTAAAGTGAATATTAAGTGAAAACAAAACAAACTAACTTATAGGTAATTCGTGTACAAAAACTGAACAATGAGCTAGAACCACAGGTTCTGTGGCTAGAACGGTGTTAAGTACCTAATATTTATTAATTTAAAGTAGGTAGGTAAACATTTGTGAGGAATTTCCATATTTATCTAAAATACATATAAATATTCCAGCAAAAAAATGTTGGATAAATGTGCGACCACCTTAAGCCAACTGGATAAAATAAGTCTAGCATTTTATGTATAACAAATTTTATGTTAATAAAATAAAAAATACATTCATCTTTAAATAAAATAATATTATTATAGTTAGGTACTATACTATGCGAAGAAGTTCGATTCCTGTCTTTTTATTTTATAAAACGAATTCAAGAAAATCCTACTAAGATAAATACATAACTCAAGTATGGTTTTTTATTGTAAGTATATTTTATGTGTAACTAGCTTTTGCCCGCGACTTCGTCCGCGTGGAATAATTACTTTAGGCAGCATTTTTTTGTGTAGGTACTTATTATGCAAAAAACACACATACAAACTGCAGTGCACTACAGTAAATGACATTTTTACAATCTACCATTTTATGTTTCTCCATCCTTTGCTACTTACTCGCAACCTTTCATCTCCACATGGGTTAATATTTCAAAAACGCTAGAACAATATTTGCGTTTCATGGTCTTATCTTCGGTAATGAGGAATCGCATAAAAATTTTCATCTCATATTTCAACCCCTTCATTCCCTTTTTCACAAAAAAGGTAAGTAGCTTTTATTCCATTTCGAAGTTTCGTCTATTTTTGTACCAAATTTCAATAAATTTGGTTCAGGTGTTAGGCGTGAAAGCGATTAAGCTAAAAAGTCACGTCCACCATCTTGGATCTCAAAATGGATGCTGTATTCTGAATCCTGACTCCGAATACAGCATCCATTTTGAGACCTCCGAAAACTACAAAACTGATACCCATATCAAGTTTAAAATTCGCGTCCGCCATCTTGGATATCAAAATGGAACCCTGTAAACCACGAAAATGATATCCATATCAATAATAAGTTAAGTAGCGTCCACCATCTTGGATCTAGAAATTGATGACGTATTTGGAATCGCGACCCCCGAAAACTACGAAATTGATACCCAAATCGCTTTTATGTTAAAAAGTCCCATCTGCCATCTTGGACCTCGACGTAGATGATAAAAAATCCCATCTGCCATCTTGGATCTCGACGTAGATGATGTATTTGGAATTAGGACCCCCGAAAACCTCGAAAATGATGCCCATATTCCTATTAAGTTAAAAAGTCACGTCCGCCATCTTGGATCTCAAAATCGATGTTTTATTCGGAGTCAGAACCCCCAAAAAACTCGAAAATGATACCCATATCGATTTTACATTAAATAGTCGCAACCGCCATCTTGGATCTCGAAATAGATGTCGTATTCGGAATCGGGACCCCCGAAAACCACGAAAATTACACCCATATTGACATTTTGTCAAAAAGTCGCGTCCGCCATCTTGGATCTCGAAATAGATGTTTTATTCGTAATCCGGACCCCCAAAAACCACGAAAACGATACCCATATTGACATTATGTTAAAAATTCGCGTCCGCCATCTTGGATCTCAAAATGGATGGTGTATTAGGAATCGGGACCTCCGAAAACCACGAAAATGACACCCATATTGACATTTTGTCAAAAAGTCGCGTCCGCCATCTTGGATCTCGAAATAGATGTTTTATTCGTAATCCGGACCCCCAAAAACCACGAAAACGATACCCATATTGACATTATGGTAAAAATTCGCGTCCGCCATCTTGGATCTAATCCGGACCTCCGAAAACCACGAAAATGATACCCGTATTGACATCATGTCAAAAAGTCACGTCCGCCATATTGGATCTCGTTATAGATGCTTTATTCGTAATCCGGACCCCCAAAAACCACGAAAACGATACCCATATTGACATATTGTCAAAAAGTCGCGTCCGCCATCTTGGATCTAATCCGGACCTCCGAAAACCACAAAAGTGATACCCATATCGATATTATATTATATTAAAAAGTCACAACCGTCATCTTGGATTGGATCTTTATTTCTTATCAAGTCCCTAATTTCAAAGTATCATGGTTTTATCTTTAACAATGACGAAGTCCCATACAAACTTTCATCCACTATTTCACCCCCATACAGGTCAAAATTTAAAAAATCTTAGAACAAATATTTCTTTTTGTCTTATTAAGTGCCTAAATTCAAAGTTTCATGGTTCTATCTTCAAAAATGACGAACTTCCATACAAACTTTCATCCCCTTTTTCAACCCATACAACCTTTTTTTCGCGATAAAAAGTAGCCTATGTCCTTCCTCGAGATCTAATCTATATTTGTACCAATTTCCATCAAAATCGGTTCAGTGGTTTAGACGTGAAAGCTTAACAGACAGAGAGACAGACAGACAGACAGACAGACAGAGTTACTTTCGCATTTATAATATTAGTAAGGATTTTTTATAATAAATAACATGAGATAGTGGAAATTTGGTAATAGCGCCATCTATACAAACATAACAACAACTGATGATCGATGAGAACGCATGATGACCAATGCTTTGGACTTTGTAGCACAAAGTTACTTAGTACGTGTATTTTGCAGTAGATGTCGTTAATTGTATTTAATTGAAAATGAAAATGATTTGAGTAAAGCATAAAATTTTGTTTTCATTTTTAAGTATTTTGTAGGTTTAGTATAAAGTAGGTTTGATTAGTTTTTTTTTTGAGTAGTTTTTGATATAATTATTTGATTTGTATAAGTTCTAGTACTTATATAAAATATTAATTCATGCGGTATCTATTAGGAGGTAGTCTATGATCTTTATAAATTATATTGTAATAACAACCTAACTAATATATGTGTAATATAATGTTATGATGTATGAACGATATTACTGTAAAGTTTCATTAAAACTTGTTCAATAGTTTTTGCGTGAAAGAGTAACAAACACACATCCACACAAACTTTCACATTTATAATGTTAGTGGGATCTTACTCAGTCGTCCTCTAGGTACCTACGTATCGTATTATGCTTATCTTTCCGCTAGGGCCGCTAATCACATTGTTTAGCTGTCATCCTTATTATTTATCTTCATAAATTATCTATTGATGAAGATGCCAATTTTTTGACTTACTAATACTAGTGGCCACAGCGTCACCGGAGTTGATGCCAATCAACCAAATAAACCTATATATTTTTATAAATAGGTACATTTTATTCAATATACATACACCGGCAAAATTAGGGGAATATAAAAAATGTATTTTGTAATTTTTTTATGTTTCTTTTAGACTACACTATTTTTTGTACTAAAATGATACTAAAATAAACATTCAAATAGCTTAAGAGATAATTGAGTAACAAAAAAGCAATAAGAAATAAAATTACAAAAATCCACTTTTTTATATTCCCCTAATTTTGCCGGTGTGTATAGATTGGGAATGCGAGCTTCATTAACCAAATAAAGAAAAGATCTACCTACCAATTAAATAACGTGTAGGTACGCACAATACCTAAATCCATCACGCACATACAACACCAATCAATCAAGAGAAGTAGTGTGTGCGTCTCACGTGCTGAAGGACACCGTGGCGTGCCACAGCATGCCGCTATTTTGACCTTTTGGTGCAAAATAAAAAATAGTCAATGCTAATTTCATTTTAAATAAGGTTAAAAATCCAACGAAAAGTCCATGAAAAAATCCCTTGCCATGCGTGCCGTGCCGCGCCTGGGGGCACAGGACTTAAGATGACTTGTTGGCAGGTGTAGTGCCCGTTTGTTATGGCATGTTGTATGTACAAAACAACAAATACGTGGGGTGCACTAAAAGATTCCGGAATGAATAAGAAATAAATACTATTAAAGGTCAAAAAAATATTTATTGTTTCTCAAAATATTCTCCCTTTGCGTAAATGCACTTTTTCATTCCATTAAACCAATTTTGAAAACTTTTGTACCACTCCTCCGTGGTGACCTCAGAAACGTGTTTTTTATACTCTTCGACAGCCTCTTCTGGTGATGAAAATCGTTGTCCGCGTTCTTAATTATTGAAAACAGAAAAGTGCCAGGTCGGGACTGTAAGCTATGTTCTGAAACCTCCCAAGCACTGACAAATTTATACAGCGAAAGCAGTGTCTCGGTAGCGTAATGGTCAACGCAATCGCCCGGATTGCGGAAGATGCGGGTTCGATTCTCGCCTGAGGCAAGTAGTTTTTTTTTCAGTGCATTTTTTCTAGTATAATAAATAGTTGTTTTGCAAGGTGCTTCAACACAAAAAGCAGATTGAGGCCGAGCGATGCTCTGTTGATCTGTCAGATTACACTTAAGATCGTATTGATCGTAGAAAATCATACTACGAAAATTTTACTGAGTCAAATCCATGTTAATGTAGACCTTCGATCATGTAGACACGCAATTTTTAAAATGGCGCCTAAATGTAAAAACAATTGACAGTCAGAAGAAAACAACCAACCAAAATGAAAAAAACCAACTGCATTCTACACACTACAGCTAAAGAGTTCCTTTTTCAAATGTTGTAATTACTTTTTGAATATTGTTTAAGTATGTGGCCAGTTCCGGAAACTTTTAGTGTGACCTATGTAACTGATATAAAATAATTACGCGTTCACAACTTGTCGCCAGGTTTCCATCTCGGGAAATTTACGTATTCCGAGGAGATTGACTATAAACTTGCGGTTTTGGAATTTTACTATGAACGCAATCAAGGTGTTTTTATAATGTCTTAACAAAGTTATTATTAGCAATACCTACATGAATAATCAAATCATCTTTCGTCATTTGACGCATATATTAGGTCTTTACCTATGAAGTTGCCGCTTTTTTTTTATCTTACATACTTAGCTGTGTAACTTTTTTGATTTAGTAGCAATTTCAAATTTATACATTGAATTTATAAATATTTAAATGTTTAATTTAAAAAAATAAAATGAAGTGGCTCTTTCATCAGGTCGGCAGAATTAACTCTTAAAATCGTTGTAACTTGTGGACAGGCTTATTTTTTGTCTTAATTATTGATGTTATATTTGACTCTTGCCCAATTATACTCTTCAAATTTTAAAAGTTTAGGGAATGGACTTGGAGTTTTTTTGAAATTGAAATAACGTTAATATGAAAAATACATAATTCTTTACATCATAAAAATTGGCGATTTTCCATACTAACTCTATCTTTTAAACTATAGTTCCTAATGTAACAAAATTTGGAGGACATAGGACATAGGAAATAACCTTTGGTTAAGTCTAGCCTAAATCATTAATGAAAAAACAAGTCTGTCCATGAGTTACTAGGATTTAAATCGTCAATTCTGATGACGAGATTGAAGAGTCATTTTCACATTTTTTTCAGAATTTAACAATATAAATATAATTTAATTAAGTAACCTACAGACAAAAATCTTGTAAAAGTGTAGTTTAAAAAAATATGAACCTGAAATAACTGTTGGATCAAAAAAATTGCAAGTTTAGGTAGATAAATGAAAATAAAACGGCAATTTCATAGGTTGTGCCTACGTTTGCTGTTTCTTAATATAATTTATAACACATTTGCTCGTAAAGGGTCTCTTATTTCGCCAATTTCAATATCATGTTGTATCTCATTACGTAAGTACTTGTGTGATAATGTAAAGTAAAACGCACGGTTTATCAAGAAGCTCCATCTAAAAACGAACTGTACTTTTTTAAATCTAAGCAGAGCTTTTATGTCGGAAAAGTGGTCAACATTTTATGAATAAAATTAACTTTGGGAGATAAAATGTAATAAATAAACATTTAATTATTTAATTCAATTAATTTTGACAATAAATTACAACCATTTATCTGTAACAAAAATATTAATTTACTTTATTAGTAATACTGGCTGTTTTTTGTGCCTTTGCCTAAAAAAAAGCGCTGATACGCGCGTATCGCTTTTTCTTTTCGCTGTCTTATTTTTATTTGAAAATGTCGTCAAGTAGTGATGAATTTATTAATTATTTCCTCGCAAATATGTTATAAAACGTTGTATGACATACGTGCGCTTTGATAATTACAGCCTCTGCTTTCTTGTAGCCCTAGCCTACGGCTGAGGCTAGCAATATCGCCTCGGCTGTAATTTTCAACTTACCGCACTTATATCATAATCTACTATTGTAGTAACCTTAGGTGGTACGTATTTATTGGTTTCGATTCTCACCTATTAATTTAATGTCATACCTGTTCAACCTATTTTTATCAACCTTCCAACATAAATTTGCATTAATGACCCATTGAAATAATCTTCGTCATAGCGTAAAATTATTTAAAACTAGCTTTTGCCCGCGACTTCTTCTGCATGGAATAGTTACTTTGGGTAGCATTTTTATATTTTTAGGATACTTATTTTGCAAATAATACACATACAAACAATGATATTTTAAATATAATATCATTGCATACAAACTGTGGCTCAGCTTTGAAAAGACGTACCTACCTTATAGAATAGGTTCATACTTTTTGTGTAGATAGACGTACTATAAATTAACACATTAATTGCAATTTCATTTCTATAAAATATGTTCAGATAAAATATTCCAAAATTACACACAAATACACTTTGAAAATATTTTATCTTATAGTTTGACAGTTGTTGTTGTTTTAAAATTTTATCGATAATAGTAAAGCAAAGGAGGTTATTTCATTCAGCCACAACCAAGCAATAATAAGGTAGGTACAACATTGGTTTAGGTTAGGTTAGACTTGCGACCTATTAACAACTTTTTTACATTTTACTAACGGACTATTATATTATTATGTCATTTGGGTTTTTATGATGCAATTAGGATTTTTTTCTCATTTTTTGTCAATTTTGCAGAAGTTGGGAGGTAAAAACAGTTCTGTGTTTCTTGATAATATAATAGTATTTTGAATTTTCATATTTAGTTTTTTTAATCTATGCAATTTATATAAAAAAATGTGTAAGAGGGGGTTAGCAGCCTCCCCCCTCTTTTCCACACCACCCCAAAAAAAGCTATAAACATGGTACTTCTTTCTAAAGTGCTTCCCAATCTATTTTTATATTTTTAGGATACTTATTTTGCAAATAATACACATACAAACTGCTGTAGATGACTGTAAATAGCTTATTTTAATACCTTCTTATAAACTACGTTTATTGTTTTACATCCTTTGCTAACTTCCATACGACCCATCATTTCCTATTTAATCCCAATGGGTGTCAAAATTTTAAAATCGTTCCAATATAATTTTTTACTTCATAAATACAAAGTTTCATGGTTTTATCTTCGATAATGAGGAATCCCATACAAACTTAAATCCCTTATTTCATACCTTTCATACCCTTTTCACAAAAAAATATAATAGTTTATGTCCTATCTCAAGGGCTAGTCTATTTTTGTACCAAATTTCATCAAGGTTGGTTCGGCTGTTTAGCGTTAAATCAAATCAAATAGTTTATTTGCATAAAACATGGCTAGGACTTCTTTACGATATTTCATCCCATATTCCATCCCCACATGCGTAAAAATTTCAAAAACGCTAGAGCATATTTATTTACTTCTTATCAAGTGTCTAAATACAAAGTTTCATGGTTTTATCTTCAATATTGAGGAATCGCATACAAACTTTCATCTCATATATCAACCCCTTTATGCCCTCTTTAATAACAAAAGGTAGCTTTGCTTGAACTTCCTTACGTACTTTTATCCCCACATGGGTAAATATTTCAAAAACGCTAGGACAAATATTTAATTATTTCTTATCATGTCCCTAAATTCAAAGTTTCATGATTTTATCTTTAACAATGACGAACTCCCATACCAACTTTCATCCCCTATTTCACCCCCACACAGGTCAAAATTTCAAAAATCCTAGAACAAACATATATTTACTTCTTATTAACTATATTCTATCTTCAACAATGACGAACTTCCTTACAAACTATCATTCCCTATTTCAACCCCTTTCAACCATTTTTTTCGCGATAAAAAGTAGCATATGTCCTTCCCCGAGTTCTAGTCTATATTTGTACCAAATTTCACAAAAATCGTTTCAGTGATTTAGACGTGAAAGCTTAACAAACAGACAGACAGAGTTACATTCGCATTTAGAATATTAGTAGGGATAATGTAGGTCTTGATGAGATGGGTGCTTAGTTAAAATGCGATTAGTGTTGTTGGCTTAATCGAATTGACGTAGGTTAGTATCATTTCGCCACAGGATCACGCATAAAACTTTTCTAACATCATACATGAACTAGGGCTGAACGGTGTAAATAATTATGATAATAGTGCCATCTATACAAAAATAACAACAACTGATTGTCAATGAGAACGCATGCTGACTGACCAATGCTTCCGTGAGGTTCAAAGTATAGGCCTATTGTTACTTAGTAGGTACTTATATTTTGTTGTAGGTGTCGTTATAAACCAGTGATAATTCTATTTCATCTCACTGTTGATTTTTTTTTATATATACGACGAGATGGCAAACAAACTTGCGGCCCACCCTGGTGTTAAGTGGTTGCCGTCGCCTGTAGACACTTGCAATAATAACGGTAAATCACTTAACACTGCTAGTGCGTTGCCATCCTGGAGACTAAGATGATATGCCTTACATGCCCAGTAATTACACTAGCTACCTTTCTGAAACACAGCGAACTGCTTCACGGCAGAAATAAGAAAGGCGGTGGTACCTACCCAGACGACCCTGCTTATGGGTCCTAACCACCTAGTAAATCTATGGAAAGTGTTTTATTTATATTGTCATACACGGTGAAATTTTAGTAGCTTAAGTTTAGAAAAATGCACTGAAAAAAATCGACTTGCCTCAGGCGGGACCCCCGCCTGAGGCAAGTCGATTTTTTTTTTCAGTGCATTTTTCTAGTATTATATTTACGCGTTTGTAAACGCAAAAATAAAATTATTCCATAGCTTAAGTTTAATTTTAATAGATACTTAGGTCAGTCCATACAACTCTTGCTATTAGAGCCTCATCGAAATCGCGAAAAAAAACTAGCTGTTTTATCAGCTTCGGCTCGAGAGCCATAAAATATTCAAATGACCCCACCATATTAATTTCAACTAGAGAGATTGGCACGTGCACCGTGGATGTTTACATGAAACTTTAAAATCCTTTTAGAAGATATCGAATTTACATATTAAAGTCTTCGTTTATAATTGGAGTTTACTCCTTAAGAATCGATTTGCATATATAAGGGGCCCGGTATGAGAAAAATGTGAGGAGTAAAATCTATCGATGAATGACCTCGTTACGTTTTTGAAGGTCAAAGTCATAATTGGAACAAGTATGGACGCGCGTGGTGCGCGGTGTTTCTAATTGTCAAAACACGGATGACAGCAGGTGCGCCATCTCACCTGTCTCGGAGTAAACTCCAGTCGTGCGTCGGAGCTGACACACACAATTCTTTTATGGGCATAAACTTTACGTCATGTCAAGAAATATGGATTATAAGTAATTGGTATTATAAATAAATGATATAAGTATAAACTAAACAAAAGTATGTATGTACTAATTCTGACTCTATGTATAAGTCGCACGCGCCACGCAGCCCTGTCGTATAAAACGCCGTATTGTGAAATGTCGGAATGGTTAACCGAATAAAACCATTCGTCTATAAATCTGTAGTGGGTTCTATCACTATAAGTCTCTTTGATCGAATGGAGATCGCTTATTAATGGTAGGTTCGGGTTATTTTTTTTTAACCAAGCGGAATGTATTCATTGTCACAATTTAGGTAGCCGCATTACATTACAGCGACGTTTTGTAATTCATTTACTTAATCAGGTTTACAGACTGTGGGCGTACCCTTCTCAAAATATGATCAATTAATCCGCTGTCTTAATCCGATCGTATAAATAATCATCCTATAAGTATGTAATAGAAAAATTTAAATTCTACTGTTAATTAGGATGAGTTGTCATCATTCTCACATTAGTCACACAGTTTATTATTATAGTTATAATCCTAGTGTTGCAGAACTGGTTGTACTGGTTAATTGGATGATGTGATCGTAGGGAGGTAGGTAGCTTTTCTAATTGCTAGGTATTTTTCTTAAATTGTATTACATTTTCTTTGCTCTGTATGAATTGGTGTTTCGTTTATGGTAACGTGTGTGACTAATTGGTAGTTATGTTTTTTGGAAAAAAGAAGAACCTACATATCAACTTAAGAGCAAAATTTCTGTTCAAGCTCTATTGGCAAATACATTGTGCTTTAAAAATGAGATAGCAGACTAGATATTTTATGAGTTTTCTTAAAATCTTTGACACGGCATTTATCATGCGTTTATTTTTCACAGTTATAAAATTGAAATAGTAACTTTTAAGACTACTGTAATTTAATGAGTTTTCTTAAATAAGCGCCAGGTGGCAGAACTAGGGAGTGTAGTCTGTATAATCAGGTTTTAAATCTTTACCTAATTCTTATTTTTTTAGCACATTTTTGGGGGATTGAGTTGCTCGCGTCCGTAGGATTTACCACCTATCCTAGGCCCACCCTACACGTGTCCCCCGGGTGGTGCTAAAAGAGCAACAACGCCGAGTAACAGGCGGCGGTAAATAACCTGTACCTGGCTCCCACAAGCCAAGAGGAATTAAATACCCCCTAAAAAAGTGGCATTAGTGCCTTGGGAAAGCACTATTTGTATTTCTCCCACCCCCTTTTTACATGAGAATGTCTAAAAATAGCGATTATGATATGTCATGCGACCCGGCTAACCCCCGGCGCCTTCCAGTACCCGGGCTGGAGGGTGTGAAATCTACTACCGAAGACTCCACGAGGGTGGGTCACCAGGCCCCCGTGGCAGTGAATGCTACTGGACAAAGCAAGAAATATGTGCAACAAGCTTTTCACCCAAGTCTTTTCGACAAAAGACCAAGAAGCAACTCGGTGGGCAGTGCACCACAAACAATAAACACAGAGAAGAACCCTCAAGACTCTCAACATGAAGACAAGGGAGATACTGATCTGCCAACATGGCAAAGAGTCCCAGCTAATAAACATCCTCAAAAGAAAAGAAAGATCTCTAACTCACAATCTCCGGAGATAATATCAACTTCTAACAGGTTTGCTGGCCTACCTGTAACAGACTGTCCCCTTGAAACTAAGCAGCCCAAAGGAAAGAGCAAACCTCCTCCAATTGTACTGTATGGAGTGGAAGACGTCAACAAACTGACTGAATTTGTGGAAACCGTTGCCGACAGATCTACATTTAAGTACAAAATTGTCAACAAAAACCAGTTACGGATCATAAGTAATGATACTGAAGCCTACAAAAACATAATATCAGCGGTTAGAGAGAAAGGACTCATAGGCCATACCTTTAACAGAAAGGAGGAAAGAAACTACAGACTTGTGATAAGAAATCTACACCATACAACTCCACACAATGCAATCAAAGACGCATTTGAGGAAACTGGTAATAGAGTTAATGGGGAAATTATCAACGCCAGATTCGGACCTGATAAAAAGCCCACTTCTACATTTTTTGTCAACTTGCTTCCTGGTCCAAACAATAAAGCTGCGAAACAAATCAGAACAATCTTTCACCAAATCGTTACCATAGAGGACCCCAAGAAACGGACAACCATTGTGCAGTGCCAAAGATGTCAACAGTACGGGCACACGAAAAACTATTGTATGAGGCCATACCGATGCCTCAAATGTGCAGAATCTCACAAGACAAACGATTGCCCTAAACGAGATCGAACTACTCCGGCAACATGTGCCCTATGCTTTGGCCCGCATCCCTCGAACTACAAGGGGTGTGAGGTGTATAAAGAGATTCTTACCAGAAAAACACAAAAACGCATCTTCTCTCGGACTAATAACTCTGAACTACTATCACATACCAGCAAAAGGCCTGAAGAATTCATTACTCAACGGATAGAGCAAAGCTCAAACTTGACTAACATCACTAGTAAGACAAAAGATAAATACAATGAAGTAGTGAAAATGAACTTACAGCACAATAAAAAAATAAGATCACATGAAGAAGAAAACCAACCGCAGTTGTCACATTATAACAGGTTAGAGGAGATCTTTATAAAACAAACTGAAAAAATTGATATCATCCTACAACAAATGAGCAACATGCTGGGGCTCTTAACAACACTAGTCCATAAGTTATCAAAGTAAGGCACGCAAAAATAGCCACTTGGAACACAAATGGACTATCTCCCAACAAAAGTGAAGTAGAAGTTCTGCTAAAACTCCACGACCTTGACATTTTACTTATTTCAGAGACACACTTTACAAAAAATAGTAAAATTAATATAAGAAACTACAATATATACACAACTAACCACCCAGACGGTACTGCACATGGAGGGACGGCTGTTATTATTAAATCCTCCATCGAACATTATGAACTACCTGAGTTCAAAACGGAACACATCCAAGCCACCTCGGCGGCTATCAGGGATAAAAATGGGGACTTTAATGTGTCGTCTGTTTATTGTCCGCCGAAGCATAGAATCGCAGAGGAGCAATATACTGCATATATGGAGACTCTTGGACCACGATTCATAGCAGGGGGCGATTGGAATTCGAAGCATCTCCACTGGGGATCAAGGTTGAATACCACACGAGGAAGAGAACTGAAAAAGTGTATTGACAAAAATTTCTTGACAGCAATATCTACTTCAGAGCCTACCCACTGGCCCACCGACTCAAATAGATTACCTGATGTTCTAGATTTCTTCATAATGAAAGGTCTCTCTAGACTCTTCTACAGTATTGAATGTTGTTTCGATGGCTCTTCGAACCATATTCCGGTCATATTAACCATTAGCACCAATATGCTGAGCTGCCAACGGAACACAAAACTGTACAATTGCCGAACAAACTGGGATATGGCTCGTGCTATAATTTCAGACTCACTCGAGCTACGGATTTCATTAAAAACTGAGGATGAAATAGATGAGGCCGCTATGGCCTTCACAAGTACGGTACAAGAGGCTTGCTGGAGAAGTACAGTAGAGTTTAAAAACGAAAGACCTAGACAAAACCACGTGCCACTGGAAATTAAAGAAATGATCCTTGAAAAGAGAAGATTGCGTAGAGTATGGCACACTAGTCGACATCCCGAGGACAAAAGGACACTAAATAATTATACTAAACACTTAAAACAGGCCATAAAGGAAAATGAAAATGCTACAGTCGAGGCTAACATATTGGCACTAACACCAACCGCCGCCACCGAATATTCACTCTGGAAGGCCTGTAGGGGCCTGAATCAACCAACAAATCCAAAGCCCCCTCTTCGTCTAGATAGAAATACATGGGCTAGGTCTAAACAAGAGAAAGCAAATGCCTTCGCTTCACATCTCGCGAGAGTATTCGTTCCTAATGAAGCCAACTCTAGTTCGAATGAGGCAGATATGGATGAAATTCTCCAACAAGACTTTCAACTTGATTTTCCGCCAAAACCAGTAACACCAAGAGAGGTAATAAATACAATTAATCAACTTCAGAACAGAAAAGCACCCGGTTTTGACTTGATTGACAAGAAAGTCCTTACAGAGCTACCCCAAAAAGCAATAGTTTTCCTGACAACCCTATTCAACTGCATCATCAGAGTGGGATACTTTCCTGCACTATGGAAGGTCTCACAGGTGATAATGATACATAAAACAGGGAAGCCAACTCATGAACTTTCATCTTATAGACCAATTAGTCTACTTCCAACTGTGTCCAAACTCCTAGAAAAGGTGTTATTAAAACGACTGCTAAAATCAATGAGCGAAAATTCTGTGATTCCGGACCACCAGTTTGGATTCAGACCTGAACACGCCACAACTGAACAAATACATAGAATATGCAGATATATCTCTGACTGCCTTGAGCGTAAAGAATATTGCTCCTCGACGTTCCTAGACGTTCAGCAGGCATTTGACCGTGTGTGGCATAAGGGGCTCCTCTGCAAAATCAAGCAATTCCTTCCGCATACATTCTACAGAGTTCTGGAATCCTATCTCACTGATAGGATATTCCAAGTAAAAGAGAGTGACTGTACTTCAGATTTCTACAACATTCATGCTGGAGTACCACAGGGCTCAGTTCTTGGACCGGTCTTATATACAATATTTACCGCAGATCTGCCACAGACGCCAGGGGTTCTAATTGCGACCTATGCAGATGATACGGCAATTCTCGCCTCTAGTACAAACTCGGCGGAATCATCAATGATTCTGCAAAAAAGTCTCGACGAAATCAGTAGATGGTTCGACAAGTGGAGAATCAAAGTGAGTGCCTGCAAATCAGTACAAGTTACTTTTTCACTGCGTAAAGGGGAATGCCCTCCGGTAAACCTGAGTGGAAGAGAACTCCCCCACACAAATTCTGTGAAATATCTGGGACTTCACTTGGACCGCAGATTGACATGGCGCAAACACGTGGAGATGAAAAGAAACGAGATAAACCTTAAATACAGAGGACTGTACTGGTTACTGGGGAGAAACTCAAAATTATCAGTTGACAACAAGCTCTTAATTTACAAGACCTGCATAAAGCCTATCTGGACCTATGGGATACAACTATGGGGAGCAACTTGCAATTCAAATCTAAATATAATTCAAAGAACCCAGAACTACATTCTTAAACAAATTGCCAACACGCCCTGGTTTATCAGAAACTCGGAAGTCCACAATCACCTAGATATGCCAACAGTAAAAGAAGAACTCAAGCAAGCTGCGAAAAAGTATAAATATAGACTGGAAAATCATCCGAACCAGCTAGCTATCCAGCTCACAATACCAGATTGCATAAACCGGTTGAAGCGACACCGGATCCTCCGACTTGGCGGCACTGACTGAGCCAATGTATTGTAATAAGGAGGCATTTCCGTTGGGGAATGCCTTGACACGTAAACAGCCACACACCAAATCTGCTCATAGTCCGATGGACTGATTGCATGATCCAGCTTAAAAAAAAAAAAAAAAAAAAAAAAAAAAAAAAAAAAAAAAAAAAAGCACATTTATGGGAAATTGCAGATGGGCAATGTGAAAGAGATAAAGCATACTAACACGTATATAAGAACGAGATAGAAAGACGAGACCATTTCACGTACACACAGGCGGCCTAAGTCGGCCTATCAGTCACGTAGAAAAGACAACAACTGTCAGACTACAGTACAATTTGTATGCATGTGTATTACGTAACATTGATGCATTTTTTTGGTCTCGCCTAGTCGATTCATCGCCAATCTATTAAACGTCAGTAATTATAAATCCATGTTATTTTGTCAGTTTTATGAAGTTTGTGGAGTGACTCCCAAGGAGGGTTGAAAATTACGAAAATTAAGTACGTAGAGCACAATGATGGCATATTGATACCAAACCCTAATAAGTTGGGGACACTAAACACCAACATCTCTTAAAGTAGCGCCATCTGGTTTGTCAAACATCCTCATTTATTATTATTTTATTCTCACTGATGAGTGAATAAGTTGTTTTCCTAGGGCCAGTTATTATTTTGCATTGGAATGAATAGCCGCTTACTACTTACTGGTTTTCCTTGCAAATCTCTATATTAAAGTACGTAGTAACATTTACGTAACATACAATTATAATAGAAGTCACCACGTATACAGATGGTCATTTTAAAATGAAGATCACAACCTACATAATCACAAGCATAATTATTAGATTCTTACATTCATATTACTGAGGCAGATTTGGCCGAAAGTTTTATAGACGTCAACTGCTCCGATCCCAGCGGATTGAGGGCTGAGTGCTATTTTTGGAAACATAATAAATTACTTCTTTAAAAAGTGTTCTGTACGCTGTATCCATATATTTACAATTACTGACGGATGTACCTTATTTCTTAATTCTATGTAATTACCGATATAATTCCTAATCAGTAAGCACCCATGGTCAAGACTCGTTATACTCGAAGACGTTGCCTTCTACAAGTTCTACTCCTATTAATTTAATAACATGCATAATTTATTTTAGTAACCAAATCAACAAGACCTGCTCAGTGACATTCTTGTCAAAACGAATGATTCTAACAAAAAATTAAGCAACAATTCTAGACATCTAAAACATTTCTATGAGGAATGTAGCTACGGTTTATTGAAACTAATTATGTTTTCAGACTTGCAGGTGTACTTATTTTGTGGTTTAATGTATTTCAAAATACCTAACTGCATACATTTAGGCTGAAAAGAAAACGAGGACACACAACTTACAAAAGTAAAAAAAACTTATAAAAATAGATAAGTATGCACTTAAAATCAAAATCGATAAAGTTTGTTCATACTTATTAATATTCATTGAAAAATGAGTCTAACTTTTTGTGCGTCAATTTGCAATTCAATTTCGCATACTTGATAGCACGGAGTGGTCGTCTTGCGAGATGCGACTAAGATCATTTTAGCGTTACACGAAGGTTTCTCGTTTACGTCATCGTAAACGAAGCCTAAGCTGAACGATAAGCCAGGCGGTATTCTCCTACATCTAGATAGAGTCAAGTTAATGTACTTCAATTGTTCCAAATCTGGTATAAGTTTATAAAGCTTTAAGTACACAGGCTCCAAGATGAGGTTGCAAAATTTGATGTGCTGAGTTGTGACGCCTCCTCGCTTGTATTCTATTCTGTACGGATTGGGATAAGACACAAGGCAGTTCTCGCATATATAAGACGCTGTTTTACGAAGTGGACTTGAGAAGTACTTCGAGATTTCAATAAACCTCTCTACTTCAGATTTGAAAGCATGATTGGATTCGCATGGTTCTTGACCTTCATCTGCGAAATCAGTTTCGTTCCCTTGTTTGACTGTTTTCAGTTCTAAATTAGCTTCTGATGTGTGTACTTCTGACTGTATCTTATCAAGTGCACCTGGAATCGGTTGATTCTTCTTGTTTTTTGGAGATTTAGGTTTTAAGCTACGCTGTTTTTGACTCATATTCATAAAATTTAAGTAAGAGTGTCGAAGTAGTTTTCACTTTTAATTTTGTACATGACGTTGTCAATTTGTATTTTTTTTAAAGGGAAAGACTAAAAATACTAAATAAGTTTTATCCACCTGGTTTCATGGTATTATAACCAATGACAGAAATACTTAGAATCAATTGGTCTGAGTATAATATAATAATGTACTATCTTGTTTCATCCTTGAATTGAATTGAGTGTAGAAATAAAATATCCCTAGCAACAAATTGCTAAAGTTTGTTTAGGTAGTAAAAAAGTAAATACGATGGAAATTCAAGGCTAAACGCTAAACCAAATAGTTTGGCCGTCATTCATAACATTACTTCTAAGGAGCACCGCACATCGCACGCGGTGTGGCGCGGCATGGCGTGACGACTACGGCTGTCGAATTTTGTAGGTATGCGTGTATGTGAAGCACCACACATCGGACGCGGCGCGGTGCGTTTGCCAGGCGCGTTTCGGCGCCGTGCGGGGCGGTAGCCAACCGCGCCGCGCTGCCTCGGTAGTACTAACGTCTACACGAAGTGTCAGCAAGCACAGCCGATAAACCACGCCGCACCGCGCCTCTGCAGAGCCACGCACATTGGACCCGCCGCGCCGCGCCACGTGCATTCTGCGGTGCTCCTAATACTAAAATGTTAACTTTGATATAATAAATACTCTTTTGTCATCAGCTGCTATTTATATTTCTTTCTAATTGCAACATACTATCTATTATTTTGTTAGTTGAAGCATTTTACAAAGTTAACACATAACTATTTATTCTATTTTATATAAAATCCAGCTACAGATTAACAAACTGTAAACCAACTAACGAAAGAAAAGAATGGAATGAATCGGTTAAAAGGGTTTAAAAGGACTCCTCCTAATATTAAAGTTGGTGAAAATGTAGCCTAAAGAGTTGTTATAGACATAACGGACCATAATAACAAATCGATTGACACCTTATAAATCAAAATCGAATCAATACCTACGAATATATAGTTATAGTCCAGTCAACAAGTTCAAAAACGTGAAAAATAGAGATAAAGCTCCTAAAAATATGAGCAATAGCTCATTGGATTCGGAACGACCTCTAGAAAAATGAGTTTTGAGGATTTTACTGCACGTAAAAAATTGCAATTGTTATTAACAAAATAAGATGAAAAAAAAGAGGTATTTACGTTTTTGTTAATAACTCATAAACTATTAATATTTAAGATATTTGGAAAAAAGGTCCTTAAAGAGGAGGAAATTTCCGAAAAAAAAGTCCCAGCTCCCGGAACTCTACCTCTATTATTTATAATTTTAATTTAACGCTGAAAATAGGGCTCCGCGCAGCCATTACGGCATGGGCGCACTGCCGTTAAAGACAGTTTCTTACATAAAATTATTTTTTTATAGTAACAAATATGAATTTAAAAATTTAAATAAATTATGGTGTCATCCAGATACTTGAAAGAATATATTCCCGTTGGAAAAAATTTTTTAAATTAATTTTTAAAAAAGTTATGCAATTGTTAATTAACGAATTTTTTTCCTATCTCCGTTTTCATAAATGACGACATAAAAATTTAAATAATAAACCTATAAATTTTTGGCTCTGTGGAGCTCTTCTTATATATATACTTAACAAGATCCCGCGATAAAAGTTTATTAAAGTTAATTATTTTGTTTATTACAATTTTTTAAAGTTAACAAAAAATGAAAAGTCTAAGAAATGTTATTAAAAAAATTTTTTTAAACAAATGTTATATTATTGCTGCTTTCTTATCCAACAATGGCATTAAGTAACATCGAAAAAAAATTTTAATATAACAGCGTTATAAAAAATCGAAAAAATTTTTTTTTAGTATTTTGATATATATGGCTGTTTTTGTTATTTTTTTTAGCTCTAGAAAAAAAATATAACGGTAGTTAGAATTTGTTTATAACAAATTGTTAAGTTAACAAACAATGAAATTATTGATAATTTTTTTTTTTTTTTCTATTTACCTATGAAGAAATGCCAATTATGATTTTTAAGGAGAAAATCATTCCTTAACTAATTATTTAAACAATCGAAATATAAAAAAAAACGATTATAAACAATAAAAAAATTTATTTAAGAAAATTTTTTTTTTTAAAAATCATTATTTTGCCAAGACAACATAATGGTAAAAAAAAAATTTCTTTAAATATTAAACTTGTCTATTTGTTTATAAACAATTTCTTAACAAATGATGTAAAAAAAATTTTTCCGATGTTACTTAATGCCATTGTTGGATAAGAAAGCAGCAATAATATAACATTTGTTTAAAAAAAAATTTTTAATAACATTTCTTAGACTTTTCATTTTTTGTTAACTTTAAAAAATTGTAATAAACAAAATAATTAACTTTAATAAACTTTTATCGCGGGATCTTGTTAAGTATATATATAAGAAGAGCTCCACAGAGCCAAAAATTTATAGGTTTATTATTTAAATTTTTATGTCGTCATTTATGAAAACGGAGATAGGAAAAAAATTCGTTAATTAACAATTGCATAACTTTTTTAAAAATTAATTTAAAAAATTTTTTCCAACGGGAATATATTCTTTCAAGTATCTGGATGACACCATAATTTATTTAAATTTTTAAATTCATATTTGTTACTATAAAAAAATAATTTTATGTAAGAAACTGTCTTTAACGGCAGTGCGCCCATGCCGTAATGGCTGCGCGGAGCCCTATTTTCAGCGTTAAATTAAAATTATAAATAATAGAGGTAGAGTTCCGGGAGCTGGGACTTTTTTTTCGGAAATTTCCTCCTCTTTAAGGACCTTTTTTCCAAATATCTTAAATATTAATAGTTTATGAGTTATTAACAAAAACGTAAATACCTCTTTTTTTCATCTTATTTTGTTAATAACAATTGCAATTTTTTACGTGCAGTAAAATCCTCAAAACTCATTTTTCTAGAGGTCGTTCCGAATCCAATGAGCTATTGCTCATATTTTTAGGAGCTTTATCTCTATTTTTCACGTTTTTGAACTTGTTGACTGGACTATAAGCGAAATCACACAGCTACGTCAATTTGATTAAGCCAACACTTAATCGTATTTTAATGCGTCCCATCTTATCACGACCTACATAATTTTAAATAATTTTACACTATCACGAATATTATTTCAATGGGTCGTTAATGCAAAATTGCTATTGGAGGTTGATAAAAATAGGTTGAATGTGGCATAAAAGGTGAGAATCAAAACCTATAAATAGGTACCACCTCAGGTAAATAGGTCCTCACGGTATGTACCACAAATTCATTTATATATTTTTATAAAGACGCCTAATATATACGTCAAATGACGAAAGGTAATTTGATTATTCATGTATTGCTAAAAATAACTTTGATAAAACATTATAAAAACACTTTGATTGCGTTCATAGTAAAATTCCAAAACCGCAAGTTTATAGTAAATTTCCCGAAATAAAAACTGGCGAAAAATTGTGAACACATAATTATTTTATATAAGATAATAGTTGTTTTGTACAACATGCCATATCAAGCGGGCACTACTTATGCCTAGGTCATATAAACAGCATAGTTTTAAGAAGAATTCAGTCGGGCTTTTCTATAAGGAACTCATTTCGAATTTAGTTGTCAATTGCAAAAGAATATTTCACATTGTGAGGAATACCTATCGATTTGATTTCTAAGTTAGAGTTAATGTCCATAAACTGCGAACTCATATAGTTCGCAGTTGATATACTATATCATGGCTGAATCGAAGATAGGTCTTTACAGAACAGAAGGGCAGAATTCTAATTTACATTTGGTATTCAGAGTATAACTTGATCCAGGACTACGTTTCGCCGATATACGTTTTACCGGAAACCCACAGTCGGTTCTATAAAAAATATTATCAAGTGTGAATTAGCGAATGGTGAAAACTAATTATTGGTACTTTGAGTTAAGTTTTTCAATACTAAGGAAAAACTAAGTATAGTTTTTGTAACGGGTATTTGTAAAAGGGGGCGTATGGACATTTCGGCGAAACGTTCAAGTTACACGGTATTTGGTTTTACTGGACGAAAAAAATTTGTATGAATAAGTTTGAATTAAGTTTTACGATATTTAATTTTTGTTAACACCATTTACTTATATGGCTGTGAAAGCACTATCAAACAAGTAACCAAAACATACAATTTCACATGGAAATGTATCAATGTTAGTTTGCCTGTTTTTATCTTTGACTAATAATTTTGCTAAACTCTAATATGTATGTACCTACCCCAGTAAAGTGCAAATAAAGATATTACTATTCATTATTTTTTTTCACTATAGGTAATTGAAATCTCTTTTTACCCGACTGCGGCGTAGCCAAAGGAAGGGTTATGATTCTAGCTGTATATGTTTGTATTTACGTATGTTCCTCCGTAGAGCCTAAACCATTAATCTTATGTTGATGAATAAGGTGTCAATCAATTCGATAATATGATCTGGTTAACATAGGCTACATTTTAACCGACTATTACAAAAGGAGGAGTCGAGTTTACCCTGCAAAGTTTTATTTTATCTTATTTCATTCCTTTCTTTTTTTGTCTTGCAATAGGCCATTTTTTTGGTCAACTAATTAAAATAATTTCAATTTATAATCAAATATCTTAAAAGTGGTATTCGTACTGTTAGTTCTGTTGACGATCCTTAAGTATTGTCAAATATGTACTTACTCAGAGACGTAAAATGTGTCGGCTCAGTGACATAGTCGACGTTTTTTTAATAGGCTCTATATATGGTTCTTGCTTGTTATTTAATAAAGCATAAAACCGGTTATATATTTATCTGACGTACCGCGTTGGAGTGTTTGGCGGGAAACCATGGCGTCTGGATGTCGATCTTTGTTTCGATAATTCAAAATTGTTTCGGAGTGGATTTTGTGCAGTGAAAGTGGGGTCGTGTCGTTGCATAAGCATCCGTGTTGACGATCAGTTAAGAGGAATCATTGAAATAAAGGTTTTGTGGTCTGTTGCCATGCATTTCTTTCCAAGCACTCCCTAGATGCATTAAAATGTTTAACGCCCATATTTTAATGCAAACATCAAGAACTTGAGCGAAGGCGATAAATATCAAAACGTAGTGTTTTTCCTAACTTGCGATTGGCAAAAGTGTTGTTCCCTAATACAACGACTAATTATCATTAAATAAATAAAAGAAGACGAGCCGTGTTGTAATGCACTCTGACGTGATCGCATTCTCGTCCATATGTCACATTCTGATGTCTTCTAACAATATGTTGAATAGACTCGAAGCTCACGTAGGTCACAATGTTTTTCTACGAATTGCCTGCCATCTAACGAATCACAACATAACACTGGTGCGTGCATACTTGTCTGATGTTGAAACGACAACTCCCTCGCCTCCTTTGCCTCTCCTATCCCCGGTATTCTGACGCCGATGGGATGGTTTTCAGTGGTCACGAACCTACCCATTGTTCAGTATATGGTACTACCGATATGACGCCTGTCCTACCGAAATGAATCTATTTTTACCGATTTTCGTCAATTCCAAGTTGATATTCTCATTTGTTTATTGTTTAAGGGAAATTCAGTTATGTGTTACCTACTAGACGAATGACGATCGATAGGTTAATATTGTTATGCATTTTTTTTTATGTGCAGGCAATTTTAAAGATAAGGAAGTAAGGTTTATATTTTGTTTTTTTTTTCTCAATTATATCGATTTATGGTCCAAACATACCGATCTTACTTCAGCGAATCTACCGATTACACTCTTTCGAGACCACTGATCGTTTCTGATCTAGTACCCAACCACAGATTTAATAATACAAGGAGATAGGCCAAGCCAGCGTTTAACTTGCGACAAGTGTATGCCCTGTGGGCATACATTTCCGCCACTTCGCCTTCCGATAAAGTCAAGTGAATACGTAACTCAGCGATTTGACCGATCTCCCTTGCGGCTGTGCTTAACTTTCATCGCTTCGCAGTCCTTAAGACGCGCGCAATGAATAGTGTATATTACGGCATGCTCCACTAGAACATGTTATGTAGTACGGCCGTTGATTGCGACACTCGGTCTTCCTATGAACTCGGCGATTCGACCGATCTCCTTAGATTGATATATCTGTGTACCCAAATACATTGAAACCATAGGTAAACGTCAGTTATTGTACATCTATATATGAAACCGATACCGTTCTGGCGCGTCACTGCAGTATGTGACCTCAGACCTAATAAAAAATAATTTGGTCTGAGTATGTGACAAATATAAATCCGGTTTTGTGATCAAACTGTTTTTCTAAAAAGTTGAATGAGGGAAAAATACATTTTTTTTCGGTTGTTTTGATTCAAAAATTTAATCATAATATCTGCATAATATATGAAAATCCTTGGAATCTGTTAATAGTGTTGTTTACGTATTGAAAAAGGATACGATAGGCATAGTTTGTGACATATTGTAACTAAAATTATAATTGGAAAAGCAATAAAATAAAGAAATGTGTTAAGTACATAGTAGGTACTATATATTTAGTAAGTACCTTGCAAAAGTAAAAAAAAATAATCTTGGATTCCTGATTTTTTAGGGCTTTGTACCAAAAGGGTAAAACGGGACCCTATTACTAAGACTCCGGTGTCCGTCTGTCTCTCACCAGGCTGTATCTCATGAAATGAACCGTGATCAAGGAGCTTATATTTTACCTATAGAATCTATCTTCGTGACCGTGATAGACAGTTGAAATTTTCACAGATGATGTATTTCCGTTGTCTATACGCTGATCGGGTCGGGCAAATGATACAAATCTGGACCCGGCTTAATATGTATACATAAACTTTATTTTTCTGCTCTGTGTCTGTATGTCCACACACACAGTTAACTTTGGGGAGGAATTTAAAATTTTTACCAATCATACACATGTTTCCAATAAATATACGTTTAGTAAACAAAGACATATTTATTTGGGCTTCCATACAAACTTTCATCTCCTATTTCATCTTCATGTGGGTCGAAATTTCAATAACGCTAAAACAAAAACACCCAGATTTTTATACTTATATTAAACTAGCTGTGCCCACGACTTTGTTCGCGTGTTATGATGTTATATAGCTGTTGTGGACTGTATGCGAATTGTTGAAGTGATGTTAGGTTGTAGGAAGGTTCTTGTTCTTTTCTTTGGAAGTAAAAGTCTCATCGGTAGTTCACTTAATTTATTTTAAAACACATTGGCTATATACATTTTATACCTATTGCACTTATCGCTAGTCTCAACGATCGATTCCAAGATTCAACCTTGAGTTCCAAAAAACGGGAGGGTATATCGGACGGAGTTATTGCAGTTAGTGACTGGTAGACCGATCGCGGCGCGCTGTCCTCTACAGCTCCCCCCCCCGGCGTAGACTCGTCGCAGCCATCTTTCACTGGGAGGACGGCGAGCTTGGTAGTTGGACGTCGCAGGATCCCTCCTCGTGTGCGGACGTCGGCGGAGCGCACTCGGCCGTCGGGGCCTGGGTGCACCTCGATGACCTCTCCTCGGGGCCATACGTTTCGTGGCAGGTTGGGGTCGGCGATCACGACTAAGTCGCCTCGTTGGAGTTGCTTCTCTCCAGGTGTGGCGGCAGCTTGACGGGGCACGAGTGTAGGAAGGTACTCGCGCACCCATCTCCGCCAAAATTCGTTGGCAAGCGCTTGACTCGCTCGCCAGACGCGTCGATCGGCTGGGTCGCAGGGTCCCGTGTGTGGTAGGCCCATGGAGGTTCCCAACAGAAAATGGTTCGGTGTCAGCGCCTCCGGATCATGAGGATCGACGGAAACGTGGGTGAGGGGCCGAGCGTTGATACTGTGCTCGGCCTCGGTCAGTAGTGTTGCCAGCACTTCTTCGGTCGGTGTCTTTTCGTGCAGGACGCTGGTCAGCGCGACCTTCACTGACCGCACCAGGCGCTCCCAGGCTCCCCCCATATTAGGAGCCCCAGGTGGGGTCCAGCTTGTATAGCGAGCAGGACCGGGTGATTCCCTTCCCATCCTGTAGGCTTCGGATCTTCGGTTCGAAGCTGTCTTGCTGTGCCCTCTGGATCCACATCTTCTCGGCTTCCTGTTCTATTGGCCAAGTGTCCTCTGGTCCAAGCAGGAAGGCAGGCCCGTCGAGCCACCTGTCGTTGGCGGCTATGGGCGTGCTCGATGTGCGCGTCGCGTCGTCGGCTACGTTGTGCAGGGTAGGCACCCATCGCCAGTGTTCGGGCTCGGTGCGTTCGGCTATCTCCCCCAGACGGTGCGCGACGAAAGGCGTGTAGCGTCGTATGCAGTGTAGCACCGTGCGGCTGTCAGTCCAGTAGACAGTACGATCTGGTACCCACTCGTGCTCGGTGACGACAGCGTCGGCGAGGCGCGTTCCTATGACCGCCGCCTGTAGCTCTAGGCGGGGTATACTTTTTGTCTTGATGGGGGCCACCTTGGCCTTGGCTGCGGCCATGGTGACGTCGATGGTGCCGTCGATGCGTCGCGTCCTCCAGTATGCAGCGGCGGCGTAGGCTTGCTCGCTTGCATCGCAGAAGACGTGCAGTTCTCTCTGTTCGGCGGCTCCGTACCAGCGCGGCAGGCGTAATTGCGCGACGCTGCCTCGTAGCGTTCGCAACCAGCATGCGAGGTCGTCAGCTTCGGCGTCAGGCAGGGGCTCGTCCCATCCAAGTTTGTGTCTCCATAGATCCTGCAGTGTGATCTTGGCTCGTATCGTGAAGTGGCTCAGCAGGCCCAGCGGGTCGTATAGTGACATGACTGCACATAGGGCTTCGCGCTTTGTTGGTGTGCGCTGTCGCCCGATGACCTCCTCTGGAACTCTGTGTAGCGTCGTGTTGAAAGCCAGCTGATCTAGCTTAGCGTCCCACAACAGGCCGAGTGTCTTGTCTGGTGCCGACGCCAGGCAGGTGGGGTTGTTCGATCGGAGCCCCATTTCGACGTGTTCTCTGACTGCGCGTGCATTGGAGTTCCACCCGCGCAGCTTGAACCCTGCTTGTGCGTGCACGAAGTTCACCTCGTCTCTGATGCTGACGCGCAGCGCGGCGTCGAATACCAGGCGCAGCTTCCCCGGTTTGTTGGGATCGAAAACCGTGAAGTGCGGTAGGTACCACTGCCTCTTGCTGCTCTCTTCGGTCTCGTCGCATGGCTTCATCAGCAGTGCCTCAACTTCGTGTTCGTATTGCGAAGCAAAGCCTGGCTCTCGTTCAAATTTCTTTTCGATTGGTTGCAATCGTCCAAGTGCGGCGTTGCAGCTTGGCAGCGTGGCGACATCGTCCAAGCGCCACGGTAGTTGCACCTCGAAGCGGCCGTCTACTCGTCGGGCGGTGGCTTCGAAGATCTCGACGGCTTGTCGTTCGGAGTCCGCGACCCCCGGCGCGTCGATTGCGAAATGTTCTTCGACTATTCTTTCCAGTCGTTCGTTCTCTGCGTCGCTGTGGTTCGGTGTGAACATGTGCAATATCGACGCGCAGTCTCTGTCATATAAAGACCGCGGTACAGTGCCGTGGATCGTCCAACCGAATTCGGTGAGAGAAGCGGCCGGTTCGTTCTTTCGGCCCATCTTAACTCGCCGTGACACGATGAGGTGCCAATTGTCGGCGCCTATCAGCAGCTGCGGCTTCGTCTTCTTGTAGCAGACTTCTTCTTTGTTCAAATCCTGGAGGTGCGCATGACTCAGCAGCGTGGCCGGTACTGCTTGACTGTGCAGTACCAGTTGCTGTGTGGTGCATCTTCACCCGGTGACTGTCGGCGCCTCTCTTGCTCTTGATCTCTGCCTCGATGAGCTGGCTGTTGACTTCTCGGCTGCTGGATGTCGCGCCGTGGATGTGAAGCGGTCGCGTAGGCCCCTTGAAGCCCAGTCGTCTTGCCAGTTCCTCTTCCATCAGCGACACGGTAGAGCCTTCGTCCCGTAGCGCGTAGGTGTCAGCTTCCCCCTTCGGGCCTCCCACGGTGACTGGAACCACCTTCAGCAGCACCATGCTTCTGTCTTCGGCGGCGGCGACAGCTACTGACACGTTCTCTTCGGCGGCAGTGGCAGCGGCGTGTTCCGGCGTCCTGGACTCTTCTCTTCTTTCTTCGAAGTGTAGCAGGCGGTGGTGGGGGCGGCGGCACTCGTTCAGACCGCACGCTCCCCTGTTGCAGCGTTGACGTCGGTGGCGGCTCTCCAGACACTTGAAGCACACGCCGTTGTCCTTGACAATCTTCCATCTTTCGTCGACGCTGGCTGCTCGAAACTTCTTGCAGTTTGGCAGCAGATGTTCTTCGTTGCAGCTCGTACACTCGTATTTTCTTTCTTGCGGCGGTGCTGTGGCGTCCGTCTTCTTCACAGGAAATGCGGTGTCTGCAGTAGTCGTATATATGTTGACCTTCTTCTTCACGGCGCCCGTCGGAGCCGATGTTGCTAGTCGGGACGTCTTCGGTATCGCAGCCGCAACCGGGTGCGACGAGTACGTAAATTGTAGCGCCAGGTCCGCTTCCTCCATCAGGAACTGTGACAGCAAGACGAGTTGTGGGTCGCTGCTGCGCATGCGTTGTTTCGCGTAGTCGCACCACCGGGCGCGCAAGTAGGGGCTCAGCTTCTCCAGTACCTCCCTCGGCAGCATCGGGTAGTGTAGATAGTCACGGCGATCTATGTTTTGTAGCACACATACGATGTTTTGGAGTTTTACTGCGAACGTGTTGATTTCGTTGGCGGAGCTCCCCAGGCGCGGCAGGCGGCGCAATCTTCCATCGCCTTGTCTATGATGAACTCTGGTCGACCGAAGCATTGTTCCAGTGTGCGCATTACTTGTGCGGGGCTTGATACGGTACACAGGAGACCGGCGACTGCTTCGCGAGCTTCCCCTCGTAGACAGTTTCGAAGGCGGGCCATGTTCTCGGTAGGCGCGAAATTGTAAGTGGCGGTGGATTCTATCATCGCCGCTTTGAAGGGTAGCCCGTTGTAACTCGTTGACGGCGCCGGAGCATGTTGGCAACTCGGTGGCCTGCCGGGGCGCGGGGCGCACCCGGGACATCCTCTCGAACGCTTCTGTGAGTTGCTCGATCCCCTTCTGTCGTCGTGTTGGCGTCGGTGATCGCGGTCGGCGAGCGTCGTTTTCATCGAAATGCACCCGTTCGTGGTGCCGCTGGGTTGCGTATGTCGGTTGCTCCCCCCGTACGGTCAACGGGGTCCGCAGCGCCTGCGTAGGGACGGCGTCGTCGGTTGTAGGCGCCTTGTGTCCCGGAGTAATTCTCTCCCCCCGTCGCACGGAGGGAATTTCGACGTTCTGTTGCAGCCAGCTATCGATGCGCTCGTTGATGTCGGCGACGCACGAACCTTCTACGTCGACTTCTTCTTCTCGAATGTTCTGGATGTCGACGGCTAACCTCTTCCTAATGAGACTTGTTTCAATTGCGAGTTCTTTCTTCCTTATTTCTGTTTCAATTGCGAGTTCTTTCTTCCTTATGTCTGCTAGTCGCTCTTCCGCTTCCAATTGTGCGTTCCGTATGCGGGCCACGGCGCTGCTAGTCGATCTTCGTGATGCTCTGGACCTCGAAGGTGACGGGCGACGTGGTGACTCAGCGCGTAGAGCTTCGCTCGGACGAGAGAGACGCGAAAGGTGCGCAGAGGTGTGCAGCGCTTCGGCGCTATAGCCCCCCCCCCCTCGGCGCCCATGGCGACAGTCGCGTCTCTGTTGTAGTCCGCAGGTGCGTTGCTTGATGCCTCAAGTCGGTCGCGAAGAGTGGCGTCGATCAAACCACCCGAACGTGCCGCGCTTTGGCTTGCGTTTGCCGACGGAGAACGCGGAGGATCGGTAAACACTGTTTTTGGTACGCGTTCTTGAGAGCGTGTCCTCACCATTTTTTCTTGCATTAAATATGGTGAGCGATGAAACCAGGAAACTGTTGTGTCCTGGCGCGGGTTTCTTCAATCTGGCTAACGAAATACCAGCGTGGTTTATTTGAATCCGGCGAACGATGGACCAGGAAACTGTTGTGTCCTGGTTAGAGTTCTTAAAATCCGGCAATCGATGGACCAGGAAACTGTTGTGGACTGTATGCGAATTGTTGAAGTGATGTTAGGTTGTAGGAAGGTTCTTGTTCTTTTCTTTGGAAGTAAAAGTCTCATCGGTAGTTCACTTAATTTATTTTAAAACACATTGGCTATATACATTTTATACCTATTACACTTATCGCTAGTCTCAACGATCGATTCCAAGATTCAACCTTGAGTTCCAAAAAACGGGAGGGTATATCGGACGGAGGTATTGCAGTTAGTGACTGGTAGACCGATCGCGGCGCGCTGTCCCTTTACAATAGCCTTCCTCGATAAATGGACTATCTAACACAAAAATAATGTTTCAATTTGAATCAGTAGTTCCTGTGATTAGGGCGTTCAAACAAACAAACAAACTCTTCAGCTTTACGATATACACTAATTGTTCGCGACAACCTAGGTTCCCTTAGCACTGCCAGATGACCTAAGTTGTTATTGTTAGGCCCCTTAGTAATGTAAAATAGTATTCCTCTTGTCTTGTTTTAAAATATGTGAACTTTTTAAGTTTAGTTTAAGTTTGTTTATTTTATTAATTACTGTTGTTCGTGTTTTAATTTGATATCTTGTGTTTAATTGTTTAATGTGTCTGTGTTTTAATTATTTAATGTTTGTGTTTTATCTGATAAAATATATGAAATGCCTAGTTTTGAAGTGAGAGGAAAAGAAATAGGCTATTTCGGTCGCACATAGCGCCGCACCGATAAGCACGCGCATCGTGTCAGGTAAGGCGCTAATTGCGATACGAGGTAATTGAATATATATAGTGACCCAATTTCAGTGGGCACTCTGGCTCCGAAATAACTACTACTAAGCGAAGAAAGAAATCTCCCTCTCACTCCAAGCGCGGCGGCGGCGGCATTAGTCTCAAGCAAGATTTTTCTTTGATTGTACCAGCCCTCTACACTCCTGCAGCGAAAAACTAATGTGGGTAAACGCACCCCATACTAATACATATTTATTCAATCAATAAATTTCCAAATGTAGCTATTGAGAGATTCACATCCGTAGGACTGATGAGTAGAACTGATCAGAACAAAAGTAAAGTAATGCATAATAAATAGATATAATTGTTGTTTTACATACTCAAAATAATCTGCTGATTATGAACAGACGAGTTGTTCCCATAATTCTTTATTCCATACATCTTCCAAACATTTTCGAGTAGTAAAATTAAGAATAAATTAATGCGGTTTGTTATTTTGTTTATTAAGAGAATTCGTAATACATGATATTAACGTAATCCTCTACTTATATTCTTTGGATGAGATTCAGTTGACGTCAAAGCTATTTAAAACCGGTCAGATCCTTTATTTCGTCTGTCCATATAAACAACGTATAGATACGTGTGTTTAGTTTTCTTACATCCTTTATATAGCGGTAATGATATGCGTAATTACTGTTTTAATTTTATACATAAAATTGATACACGTACTTATTTATTTAAAAAATGTAATTTATGATGGCATGTACGAATGCAATTTGAATATGGTAATCCATAAAAAAATCAGGAGTGGTCTCCCCTTGCCTTTCCAACTCAAAAGTTGATAGAGACCTTATATTTTGATGTCATACATGCATGTAAAATTTTGGTCACCCATCCGAGTAAAGACCGCGCACTTGGTTGCTTAACTTTCGTGATCGACGACTCAAAAGTTGATAGAAACCTTATATTTTGATGTCATACATGCATGTTAAATTTTGGTCACCCATCCGAGTAAAGACCGCGCACTTAGTTGCTTAACTTTCGTGATCGACGACTCAAAAGTTGATAGAAACCTTATATTTTGATGTTATACATGCATATTAAATTTGGTTGTAACAAGTTAAAGCATACTCGAGTTATCGTCCTAGCGCACAGACACACAGACACACATAGACATAATTTCAAAAACGTTTTTTTTGGACTCGGGGAGGTCCAAAACGTGTAAATCCGTCAAAATCTCGAGATCGAACTTTTTGACTAATATAAGACTTCCTCTATACTACGTATACTTACGAGAAAGTAATAAAGCGTAGCAAAAATAATAGGAAAGCAGCTACGTATAATTTTAAGTAGATAGTCGCAACTTAATCAGCTGTAAACTTTGTTTTAATTTAAACTGGCATTAATTTCAAAAATAGTGCACTTCTGGTCATAAAAAAATAACCTTAACATAAATCACGCAATCAACTCAGACCAATAAAAACTTTTTTATTGGTCTGAGGTAATCAATTACTTTACTCTATGGAAGCCTATAGTATACATACAGATCAGATACTGCGCAGACGAAGTCGCGGGCAGAAGCTAGTAATACATTAAAAGGGGTTATTGTACCTTTGTCACAAAGAAAGATTGTTACATTTTTGTACACTCCATACATTGAAAGTAAAGTCATTACATGCATTAAAAACATGTGTAACTTGGTCAGAGGAAGGCAAAGGTTATTGTAAAGTAACTTCGTCACATTCGATTTATTGATGAACTAATTTACATCTTTCTTGTATAAAATAGCGACAGCAAGCAAAGTTTTGTGGTTTTAGCGCTGTCTGATCCCTTAGAGACAACCTCAGATGTCACTCCCTTCCGATTCGGACGCCCTAGAGAAGCTAGGCGGTCGAAAAACTACCGAGGAATTGCTCTGTCGTCATTTATTTAGAACATATTCATAATAGATGATAGAAATTATATTCGTTTTTTAGCTTATTTATCTTTTATCATCATCATCAACAGCTCATATAATTGTCCCCACCGAGGGGCTTGAGCCTACCCCATATTAGAGGCGATTAGGCCTTAGTCAACCACGCTGGTCAAGTGCGGGTTGGTCGACTTAACACACAACCTAAGAATTTCTTCATAGGTGTGTGCAGGTTTCCTCACGATGTTTTCCTTCACCGTAAAACGTCGATTAAACGTACATATGAATTCAAAATTTGAAAACACATTGGTACGTGGCGGGGATCGAACCAGTGCCTCCCGGGTGGGAGACGACGCTCTTACGCACTACGCCACCGACGCTTATTTATCTTTATTTTTTGTTTTTCATTATAATATTACTAGCTCCCACACGCAACTTCATCGCGATAATTCAATTCATAATATATTTTTTTTTTATATTTTAACATTAATATATCTACTATTAAACATAATACATTAGATTCCCCCTATTAGGGAGGAAAAATGATCTAGCCCACACAGCCATATCTTCACTATTTTCTTCTTAATTTTGCATTAAAATGTGATTCTCACTCATTATCCACAACAAAACACAATCCTGATGCCATCACAGCCCACTAAACAGTTAATTTTTTAGCAAGATTATAAATCATGTCTATGAACTAAGTTCTTATTTTTTGAAAAATAAATCCAACTAGTTTATTATTTACATATCAATACTATTTTATTCAATTAAATATTAACTTTTTCAACATTTTACAATGTCTAATAAACTTAATATACTAATTAATTCATACTTTACAATATCAATTAAATAGACCAAACTTGCTAATGAGATTCTACTCTGCGAGGCCAAAGGTTTATTTTAATTCCTTCAAGTGTGTTGAAAATAGTCCTATAACACTCGTGAGCTCTGCTCACTACTTACTTGTCTGAGTTACACTCTCGCTTTCGGCTTGTGCTGCAACCTGCAGCCTCGTATGTAATGAGCAGATAGCTCACATGTATCATAATGTACTGTACTATTATCTATACTCATGTCATAATATTCGAGTTACGATCTCAAAGGTGAACATAAAATGACATACTTGTTAATTAAAATAATCAAAATGAAAATTAAAAAAAAGACTACCAAGTAACATAATGACCATTACTCAAACATATACTTAGCCATTAAACACCGGTTCGACCTGTTCGACTCATTGTTATATAGTTATTTTTCTTAATAAATAACAAACATAAGTCAAAACGGGAAGGCAAAGGCATCTTACCCATAAGTACAGAAAATTTTACTCCGCCAGATAATTAGCAAAAAACCACTGAGATAACAAAGTCTTTTTTGCCAGAAAAATCAAATAATTTGCATTGCAATAATTTTTACAGAAAAAGGAAACAAACAAATGGCGGACCCCCTGATTCTATTGTTTTAGTATTTAAAATTCACACTTAGATATTTTTACATAAAATTTTTATTTCTCCGTTTTTAGTGTTTCAGGCGGTTTTTTTTATTTATATTTCCTAGTAATGCTCGTAAAGTCAAAAGAAAAAGAAATTGTGAAACGTGAGTTCAATTACTCAATATTGTAGTGCAGTTCCATTGCAGTTGCTCTAACTTTAGGACTGCACGTCGACTGCACACCGACCGTGCAAATAGTTTGCAGTCAGCACGCCCACTGCAGACCAACTGCAAAATGCAGTCCGTCTGTCTAGAACCACACAATACAGTTTCCAAAGTTTTTTGAAATACTAGACTGTGTATCGGATAGAATATAATCAAAATATGATGCTGATTTTAGTGGTTTTGTTTAAAATCAGTGTTCAACTGATTTTAAATAAAACCACTGAATTAATTATTGAACTTGACTCTTTTAGTTAGCGCCAATCACAGATATAACCAATAAATAAACAGTAGCAACAACAATTAGGATTTTTTACCTCATTTATCACCACTAGCATTTTTAATACACTTGTCACCGGTAAATAGATTTTTTTTCCCATTTGTCTCCAGTGGTGACGAGTGGAATTAAACGGCGGGCGTCAACATTTGAGTTATTCGTCAACTGGCGACTATGAAACTCGTGAGCGCACGCGAATTGGCACCTTCCGATCCTACCTTTTATTTTTGTCAACTCGCACGCACATTAGAAAGTACAATCAAATAAAAACGGATTAAAATGACTGAAGGACAACTAGCCAAGTCATTTAGCGCAACGTGTAACCTGGTGGCCCAACGTCCTTAGTCCTTTAGTCAAATTGGATATTGATGATATTTTTCTAAACAAAATTATCTACAGTGTGGTCAAAAATAAATAACCTAGAAGCTACCACCCACCTAACGTATTATAACGTTTCTGTAGATAACTGTACGTTAACGTCAGATTTTGACGATCAAGCTAGTTGACGACAAAAAAAAATAGATAAAATCGGAAGTTGCCAACTCACGCGTGCTCCCGAGTTCATAGTCGCCAGTTGACAAACAAGCGCAACATTTGCATATGAATATTTATTTATTTATTAAATATAAGTAAAAAACGTCATTCGCTGTATGATTAGATCTTAAGCTTTAAAAGCTACTAGTGGTCGCCCGCGGCTTCGCTCGTGTTAATATCGGTTATTATATAGTCAATATCCTCCCTCGATAATGGGACTATATATTGACTATGTAACACAAAAAATATTTTTCAATTTGATACAGTATAATATATGTAGTTCCTGAAATTAGCGGATTCAACCAAACAAACACGCTCTTCAGTTTTATAATATTAACAGTTATGTATTTTGAAATAAATTATTGTATTATTTATACCTAAGTACGTCTTTTAAGCAGTCCAAGTCCATAGGTAATACACGCTCGTTTCAGATATTGATACTTTACTTATTTTTTTGCCATTAGGTACACCTTTTAATACGTTATATGTATTCCTTGATAGGTTTTTATCGAACTCAATTATTTACCTTAATCAACAAATCTCATTTTTAAAATCATACAACCAGTTTCATTTGCACCAATCTTTAAATAGAACGGTTTTGTAGTCGTTTTTGTATTTTATAAAAATAAATCCATTATTTAATATTGACGTAGGTAATGGCAAAACATACTGTGTAGCAGATTAATTATCAGCCAACGGTCATAAAAACATGTCATTTTTTATGTTGCGTTATTATTCTTGTTTTAATGGAACTCTTTATTTTTGTGTTAAAACATTGAGTGTTTTAATAAATTCCTCCTCTATTTTCTTTTTTGGAAGGCACTTTAAGCTGATGCTCCTGACTGCTGTAGAAAGTTTACAGTTAGAAAGAAGTCACTTCACGCAAATTTAAAAAGGTCTGACATCAGACTCACCGAATCTAAAACGTTTTACCAACATTTGATTGGTCCATAAATTATTCGCCATGCTTATACACAACCATAATTTTATTTTAAAGTGTCGCACGTAGTCCTATATCTACATACTGTTATTAATAATTTAGATAATAATTAAGCAAACCTGTTATTAGAAAGAGATAAATATACCTCATGAGTTATGTATCGATTGCTGCTTAGCGCTGATTGGCGCGAGCGCGCACCAATAATGATATGATAACAGAGGATGTTCGCACGCTTTTGTCAACAACAGTCAAATTGAATAACTAAATGAAATTGAAATTGTTTGATTAAATAAATAAAAAACTGCAATTTCGAATGAAATGACACGATTTTCTTGTCTTTAACAGTGGCAATGTAATTTGTACACCACCTAAAAACACACGAAGGCATGTTTTCGAGCGATAACTTAAAGCGTTGCAATGAAATGAAGTGTACCAGTCGAGACGCGAGAGCGTTTCCAACTGAATGCAAAATCCTTGAATGACTTTTTCGTTATCGAGCGGGTGCGGCGGATCCACGGATCTATACTTTTTAAACATCTTAGCAGTTATGGAATAATTTTTATTTTTGCGTTTACAAACGCGTAAATATTTTTAATAATAGAAAAAATGCACTGACTAAAATCTTAGCAGTTCTAACCTAACCTCCTAACCGACTTTGCCTATTTTAGTAAATATGGGCGATTGCTGTTGCCGAACCGTTCATGGGCCAAATATTGTTTGGGTGAAAAGTTAGTGGATACAGAATTCACACAGCAATCATTTGATCGTGAAGTGATCATGAACCAGGCTAACCTGTAGAGAGATGATCACTCGAAAAGAAGATTAGGAACATTTTCCATGCAAGAAATATAACAAAACATAAAAACACACATGCTCTTTACAAAAAGGCACAATTCGATCATCAAAACCTTTTTAATTAGAAGGCGAATATTATATAACTGACTGTTTTTGACATTTTGTGGTATAGAATAATTATTGTCCTTGATTTTACTTTAAAAATATACATAATACATACCTACACTAGGCCTGTATGTAGGGTCGTCTGTAGATACCACCGCCTTACCTATTTCAGCCGTGAAACAGTTTGCTGAGTTTCGGATCGAAGGGAAAGGTAGCCAGTGTTATTACCGGGCATGGAAGGCATGGAAGACCCCAGGATTATAACGCACCTGCAATACAAAGTGATTTTTCTATTGTTATTGGAGGTTTTTATAGGCGACGGTATCCACTTACCTCCAGGTGCCCGCCAGCTTGTTTGTCGTCTAGTAGGGTAAGGTGGGGAACAGTGTTACACGGGGTACAGTGTTACAATGCACATATCTCCGACTCTATCTTTCACTTTTATGACGTTGGTATGTACAGACAACAGCACGTTGGGTTACCACAAACTGTCAAATTTTCCCAATCGATTATGCACTTTATAGTGAATGGTCTTAGGTTGAAAATCGTTTGGAGAAATTTGACAGTTTTGTATAGCCCTACGTGCTGTTGACTGTACATTTTTCAGGCTCTCAAGCAGCCACCTTTAAACCATAGTCTAGGCCGCAGCTTGTACCGTGCTTAAAAAATAACAAACAAAAAAGATTTTTGTGTGATAAAACGACGAAAAAATAATTTAAAAGTTTTTAATTTCTTGCCAGACGTTTTATTTTTAGGCAAGTGATGGTAGTTTTCCTCTATTTACTGTATATTTAGTTACAAATTACTGTTAAGTAGTTCTTTGTAAACATATTATAAAAGACTCACTCGACTTTTTTTTCGGTTTGCCTCTCCGGGGCTCTGTGTGACACTATAACAGTCAGCCTCAAAATAGTGCGAAATCGTAAGAGGAAGACCGATAACTGCCTCTAAAGTGAAAAAGATATGGCAGAAGCGATTCTAATGGTAGAAAGTGGTGTATGTCTTCGAAAGGCAGCAAATGAAAAGCATTATAATTTTATGACATTTCAAAGATATATTCAAAAGAAAAAAAAATGATCGGGGAAAGAAATCGAACATATTATTATATTATACGGCATACACATTCTGTTATTTTTAGTTTTTCTATTATTTTTTATGTTGTAACATTGTGCCCCTTACCCTGTAACGGAGTACCCCATATACGGGGTACTCCGTTACAGGGTTACAATCGTGTTACAAAGTGTTACAATCGACCGATTTATTCAAATTGCAGTTTAAAATAAGTAGTTGCTAATAATTTTCATGTTTGAATAATTTCCATGAAAGAGAGATTGCTATGGTTTATGTCCATGCCGAAAACAAGCTGGTTTTTTTCCTATATTCTAATTTGTTTTTTTGTAACACTATGCCCTACCTTACCCTAGTGTAAAAAAAACTACATATGATCATGCTCGTAATCCAATGACCCCTCATTGGACTACGAGCATGATGAGCCCCGTGAGGTAACATTTTGTTACACAAAACCACATCTTGCCGTATTAGACTTGAAGTGACACAAAATAGGGATACATAAAATGGACACCAAACCCAAAAAGAAACAAAAGTCACAATAACAATCCTTCAGTGTGCAAACACATAAGCGAACAACCGCACAGATGTTACACTCAAAATCATCTTTGCAGTCCGGGTATTAAAATTTTAAAATATGTTTAATCATCAATCAATTATAGTAGGACATAACGAAGTTTAACTAGTTTCCAAAAAAATAAGGTATTCTTTTCAATATTGCACAAAACTAATCAATACAATAAATAGCTTAAACAATCTGAACATTTTTGCATTTCCAAAGCTCTTTGCTGTTGTTGCCATAAAGATTTAATGAGTGGTTAAAGTAGTTTAAAGGATGATAAATATAATTTTTTACCACTAGATATTTCTAATTTTGCCTTGAACAATCATCTAAGTTTTCATATTAATTGAACTTTGAACCGTGTTTGTATATTTATATCATTGTAGAGAACTGTATGACTAATATCCTTGTTTTGTTTTTTAATGTGCGTGTGGTATGTGGGCTCATTTTTTGAAATTAATCATATTTTTATGAAATCGAGGAAGAATTTAGGAAATAATTGTGTAGTCTTCATGGTGAAGATAATAAATTTGTGAAATATATAGTGAGAAAGTTCTGGTCAATTAACTGGAACACTCAATCTGCCAACCAGAGAAAATACTGTAACTCAGATCTCAAAATATACTAGATGTATGTTTAACATTTGCATGTGGAAAAATTGTGTTGAATTTCTGAGACCTATTCACAAATATTCAAAAGATTTTAACGGTTTATTAGGATTTGGTAAAGGTTTATTTAGAACACTCAATTCTCTTATGGTGCATACGGAGTGTTCAAAAACTTGCTAACTTCGGTTAAATAAATCGTTAATATTCTTACTCTGCTTTACGAGTACAACTTAAGAGTCAATTTGTGACCAAAAACCTTGACATAAAACGTAATAGTTAGAGAGTAAATAAAAAAATACTTTCTTTTCAACATCCCGTTGGAGAGCTCCGTATTTTAGGGTTTATTTACATAACCCGAACTCATATACAAACGGATGCCACATCAGAAATTGTGAAAATGTTATCACTAAAGTTTTGACACGTTTTCTATTTCTGAGATTGTTTAATTTTAACAATAATCAACTTTATTACATTTGCATACAAAAAATGGCTAGGGTGACATATTTTTTTCCGGACACATTTTTTCTCTACCCTCATCATTACGCACTAACTATTTATTCTATATTATAGTAAAGGGATATTGGTCATAAGTGTTTCGTTTTCGTATGTGTTGAGAGTAGAATGAAATTATTGCGTAAACATTTAATTAAGGCTCCAAAAAATATTAAAACCCTGAAGAACGGTATTTTGCGCTGCGTTCTTGTGTTTCTTTTTCTTTCTTAATTTTGAAATGGCCTTTTACCCACTGAGACGGTACGGCGCGGCATGGCACGCTTCGGTTTGCCGCGGCATCTTATGGCCCGCACAATAATATATTATATATATTATTGTGCGGGCCATAAGATGCCCGCACTATACATATAATAAAATTCAATGTAGAAAAGACACTGAAAAAATTCGACCTGCCTCAGACGGAAATCGAACCCAGCATTTTCCGCAATCCGGGCGGCTGCATTAACCACTACGCCACCAGGGCACTACTTTCGCTATCGAAATTTGTCAATGCTTAGTGCTTATGTTTTATGTTAAACATTGTTTCATCAAATCTTTGAAATTTGCACTTCTAAGATCCGAACGAAATATTTCTGCAATTATTTCACACACAGTTAAGAGGAAACTACCTTATATTATAAAATATTTTGTGCATTTACAGGCGCGTAAATAGTTTTTCAGTGCATTTATTCTAGTATTAATAATATTTACGTGTTTGTAAACGCAAAAATAAAATTATTCCATAAAAAAATACACTGAAAAAAATCAGAGATTTTTTATATATTATGTAGATAACAATTATGAAATACCGCATGATGAATTACTGTTACACATCTTTTAGTTTGTCTTGCATGAAATTACAAGATAAATTAGAAAAAGTGTGTTTTTTACCGTTTAAGAATGTAAAATCTTTCAAGTTCGCTCTTGCTTGGAGTACCTACTGTACTGCTGCTTTTGGGACGGATCTGCACAATATCAGCTAGATGCAATGGACTTGGTGGAGCACCATGCCAAGAGACTCATCGGAAATGACACACTCATTGAGGCTAATCTCCAGAGCCTCGACCACCGACGACGTGTTCCTTGCCTCTTGGTTTTTAATAGGTTTTATTTCGGAGTGTGTGTGGAAGTTTTAACGTAGATAGATTTATCGCTCCGCCCCTTTCCGGCACCGGGAGACCAGGGGCAGCGAAGGCTTTCACATTATGTTGTTGATATTCCTTCCTTCATTCGCATGAAGCGATTTGTTTTCGCTTTCATTATAGGAACAGCTAAGGAGTGGAACTCTGGCAAGGTCTGTTTTCCCGGATTAGTATAATCTGGACATCTTTAAGGCCAAGTGAAAAAACGTCTTTTAGGCGACCAACTTAGACATAAATAGCATAAAAAATGTTTACGAGTACAAACCCAATTATTTTATTTTATGAATGCATGGTCACCCTAAATACATTTCTAGAAAAGAAATATATTAAAGTTGATTATTGTTAAAATTAAACAATCTCATAAATAGACAACGTGTTAAAACTTTAGTGATAACATTTTCACAATTACTGATGTTGCATCCGTTTGTATATAAGTTCGGGTTATGTAAATAAACCCTAAAATACGGAGCTCTCCAACGGGATGTTGAAAAGAAAGTATTTTTTTATTTACTCTCTAACTATTACGTTTTATGTCAAGGTTTTTGGTCACAAATTGACTCTTAAGTTGTGTTCGTAAAGCAGAGTAAGAATATTAACGATTTATTTAACCGAAGTTGGTAAGATTTTGAACACTCCGTCTGCACCATAAGAGAATTGAGTGTTCTAAATAAACCTTTACCAAATCCTAATAAACCTTTTACATCTTTTGAATATTTGTGAATAGGTTTCAGAAATTCAACACAATTTTTCCACATGCAAATGTTAAACATACATCTAGTATATTTTGAGATCTGAGTTACAGTATTTTCTCTGGTTGGCAGATTGAGTGTTCCAGTCAATTGACCAGAACTTTCTCACTATATATTTCACAATTTTTTTATCTTCACCGTGAAGATAACACAATTATTTCCTAAATTCTTCCTTGAATTCGTAAAAATATGATTAGTTTAAAAAAATGAGCCCTCATACCACACGCACATGTTTTTTAAGGGCTAGGAAAACTATCGACACCGCTATGTTTTGCATTAAATTGATTTTTATCGTCACTGACGAAAATTTTTTTGTTTTTTATATTTGCTATAGGAAACTTTACAGAATTATAATTCACAATAGAGCAGTTGTTGAATGTTTTTAATTTTTGAACGGTATTTGGTGGCGGTGATTAAAAACAGTCGATAACGCTCCAATTTCGTATTGCATTTGGTTTGGATAGTAACCGGTGAAGGTCGCGGGAAGCCGCTGAATGGCGATCGGGTTGGTGATCCTTTGGGACTCGCTATGTCCAACAGTGGGCGTCTCTCGTCTGACATAATGATGATAATTTGTTAGTTTATGTGGCAAACTATCGGCCGATAGCTGTCACCTCAGTACTATGCAAAGTTATGGAAGGGATCCTTAACAACCATTTCATCCGTTACCTAGAAGATCACTCTCTAACTAACCATATACCTACGGCTTTAGACCGAAACGATCGACGAATGATCTTCTAGCGTAGATGACACGTATCTGAGGTGAAGCTATGGAACAAGCGTGGCGAGTCACTGTCTGACAGCCTTGACCAAGGAACTTATATCGCTAACTGGAACAACCTCAAAATCGTTCCGAAGATTTAGCTACTTAAATGGAGTGTGTCTCGTTCTACTAATGTGTAAATACTGTTGTAAGAAAGAGACACACTCCATTCTTGTCGCTGTTTGACGGAACGTTTTCCTCTTTTAATATGATAAAATCAAATCTAGACCTTACACGTATTGTATATACATAAAGTACAATATTCATTTCATGATATTGTTTCGTTAGCATTCCAGTTAGATCTACAAGTTCCTTGGCCTTGACATAGCCAAAGCTTTTGACAGGGTCTGGCACAAAAGTCTTCTCTCCAAGCTTCCAACTTTTGGTCTGTCTGTTCAGCATTGTACGTGGTTTCGACATCCTGCATGAGCGCAAAATTTGTAAATACGTTGTGGTAAAAAAATATATTTATCGTGCTTTATTCACTCATTAAATCTTTATGGCAACATTAGGCTTACAACAAAGGACTTCGGAAATGCAAAAATTAAGCAGCCGCCTGGATTGCGGAGGAGGATGCTGGGTTCGATTCTCGTCTGGGGCAGGTCAATTTTCTTTTTCAGTTTAGTATATTTTTTCTAGGTTTCTTCTTAAAGGTTTCTAGGTTCGTTCTTAAACGCAAAAATTATTCCATCATGCAAAAATGTTCAGATTTTTGAGCTATATTCTATTGATTAGATTCGTGCAATATTGAAAAAGAAGGCATTTTTGGAAACTACTAAAATTATTCGCTCTATGTGAAATGTTCAGAGCTTATCTTTTTCGTTATGTCTTATATACATGTTCTTTTAAATTTTTCTGTATTATGACGATGTGAACAATAAAGTTTATTTCTATTCTATTGTATTCTACTAGTTATGATTAAGCAAATTTTAAAAATTTTAACACCTGGACTGTGTAGATGATTTTGAGTGTAACATCTGTCCTGGTTGTTCGATTTTGCGTTTGTTTATTGAAGGATTGTTATTGAGGCTTTTTGGGTTTGGTGTTCCTTACAGTCTGACAAACTGTCACTATTTCGTGTCACTTTATGCCCCATACTGCAACTGTAACAAAATGTTACCTCACCCCCTTATTGGATTACGAGCGCCATCATATGTAATGCTTTTTTATATTACTAGTCGACAAACAAGCTGGCGTTCCACCTTGGTATTGCATGGATGTTGTCACCCTGAGGCCTAAGATGAAATGCCTCCCATGCCAGGTAATTACACTGGCTACCTTTCCCCTCGATCCAAAATACAACAAACTGTTTCAGGGCTGAAATTGGAAAGGCGGTGTAGGTATGTACATTTCAAGGTAGAAATTTTGGTATTTCACCCGGACTACTGAGTAATAGGTAAGTGAACATCTGTCCTGCTTTTATTTCTTGGAACTGAAGTTTTAGTTGCTTTTGGGTTTGATACTTCTTTTGTGCGCTTCAGCTCAGAATGCAAACTTCGCGAAATGGCAACCGCTCGTAAATAGCCAACTCCTTAAAATGCCAAATTCGGCATTTCGAGAAAAGAATTATAATTTTAATTTATCCCTGAGAAGTTGGCATTGCGAGCAATTAGCATTTCGAGAAGTTGGCTTGAAATGCCAAATTTGGAATTTTGAATAGTTGGCTATTTGTGAGCGGTTGGCGTTTCGCGAAGTTGGCAACCTGAGCTGAAACGCTTTTGTGTTGGCATCAGGATCGCAACCTGTCACTAATTGGGCGTATTGCACGACCCATACTGCTAGATGTAGCTTTATTTGTAACAACATGTTAAGCCGGGTCCAGATATGTGTCATTAGCCAGATCCGATCAGCGTATCCGTAACCGTATCATGATCGCATATGTGGACGGGCGATGATACGCGTATCATGATACGCGATCTCGATACGCCGTTATGATACCGTCGTCGTCGTCATCGCCGTCCCGTGTATGTCGTGTCGGTTTTAATCCGATCATCAAAGGACTAAGAAGATGAAGAAATGAAGACGAAGCAAATCGAGGCGTCCACAACTTGATACGGGGCTTGATACGTGATACGCTGATACGGATACGCTGATCGGATCGGCCAAACGATCTGGACCCGCCATTACCTAAAGCTCTGCTCAACTCCTTTGGGATTATGAGCGTCATTATATGTATGTACGTAGAAGCATGCAAATGGCAATATGTGTATTTAACGTGAGTACTCCTTTCTAAATAGAAACGTTTTTCAAATCTTTGTTCTAAGAAAAAGTCAGCGGTCTATACAAAAACAATCTAGCTTTTACATATTTACCTTTTATATGCTAGCGTTGGTTGTATTCTAAGAATATCGGTAATAATGGTCGGTAATTGTTATTCTCAGTCTTAAGCATTTGTAAATTAATTAACGTGACACATCAGTAACAGAGTTTTACATTGTATACGTAATAACATTGTCGTTTCTACAATTAACTTTATATGAAAATATTATAAATAAGAAAAAAGTTTGAAAAGAAAAAGCTTTTAGTTATTGTGGTAACCAAAAACAAAGTACTCGTCAAGACGATACAAACGAGCCCAAAGTCGATGAGATTGTGTTCTTTCATTGTGAAGTTACTATGGTCACCTTCCAGCTCAATCATCACATCAGCACCATGTCATCATATTATTGCACTGTCACGCGATTTTCACATGTAAACTAAATTTCAGCTCAATGAGAAACCGGGAAGTGGATCTAATTTAATTTACAAGATTTGATGACAAATATCGAGACAGGTGAAACAAAATAAAAAGAAGTATTTTCAAATCTATTCACTAGTTGTAGATATGTATAGCAACCAACGGAAATATCAATTTGCATTGCACAACTTAAGCCGTTTACACACGAAAACTACAGATCAAGAGACAAAGCCCTTTGGGTTCATTTTGAAATTATCATGCCAAAAGTTAATCCTTTTTTTGTACAAACGGAATTTGGTTGAATACGGTTACAGAACCGCTAGATGATGTGGGATACAATGAGTTCTTCCGTTTGAACGATACATTAGGCTCGATACCAAGCTCGATACATCAAGAGTCATTCAATGAAATATTTCTAACTGACCCAATAAAATCTGTTGAAAAGTAGTACCATGCTCAGACCAATGATTATAATAGACGGAGCCATAAGACGTTGCCGCTCTTCATAGGTGTATATGTCAAATATCTTATATCTCTGTCTGTCTTATGTTACACTGATAAGAGTAAAGAAACAGTGAATGTAGGTTTGACAACAACGCTCTATCGTGTGAAACGTGCCATGTCGTGACAGCTTAGTTTGATCACAACATTTCGGTATTGTGCAATATTATTTTATTTTACCAAGCAATCTCAGTTGTTTAAGTTTATTTAAATTAAAATAATAATAATAATGTGTTGTGCAGCTCTTTATTGTTTGTCAAGAACAACGAAACGGTGTTAAGTGGTTACCGTCGCCTATAGACACTTGCAATATTAAGAGTAAATCCCTTAACACTGCAAGTGCGTTGCTATCCTGGGGACTAAGATGATATGCCTTCCATGCCCAGTAATTACACTGGCTACCTTTCCCTTCAATCCGAAACACAGCGAACTTCTTCACGGCAGAAATTAGAAAGGCGGTGGTACCTACACAGACGACCCTACATAATGGGTCTAGCACCTAGTAAAAAAGTTTAATGTACAGACAACAGCACGTTGGGTTACCACAAACTGTCAAATTTTCCCTATATATTATGCACTTTATATTGAATAGCCTTAGGTTCAAAATCGTTTGGAGACATTTGACAGTTTTGTATAGCCCGACGTGCTGTTGACTGTACTATTAGCTATTATTATGTACTTTGTCTTAATTCAACTTAGGGTGCTATTTTTTTTAAGTGCCAAAGAACATAAAACTACCTCAGCGCCAAAATAAAACTTAAATGATATGATGAGGAATCAATGTAAACCAAAATTGGTTTTTGTTACACCGTTTATGGAAACATTTTCGTAAATATTTTCTGTAAATTTATAAATAAAAAAAATTACAATAATAAATTCTTAGTTCTATTTGGTGTTTTGTGTTTGATTTGCTCTTGAAAGCTCTAACAAATTAGAATAGCAAAATATATAAACAATTATCGATACTCAAATGATTATTATACATCAGTCACATCCCTAGTAACGCTATCGAGAAATGTCAAATAACAGAAAACGGCACGCTTCAAAATGCTATGGCGGAGTCTATTATGATCATTGGTCTGAGGTACCATGGGATACAGTAACGAGCATAGATTTATAATTACTGACGTTTATAGATTGGCAATGAATCGACTAGGGAGAGACCAAAAAAAATGCACCAATGTGAGAGTAATGCGCATGTGTACGTGAAAAATAGTACTGCAGTCTGACAGGTGCTGTGTTTTCTAGATGACTGACTGATCGACTTAGGCCGCCTGCGTGTACTTGAAATGGCCTCGTCTATCTATCTCGCTCTAATATACGTGTTAGTATGCTCTTTCTCTTTTACATTGCCGATCTACATTTTCCTATATATATGTAACGAGCAATAATATGTGTCTACTGTATGAGGTAACATGCAAATTTTAATTTGCATTAACATAGATAACACCGTTGATTTGAAAAAAAAATATCCTTAAGAAAATTACACAACAAATTAGTATGGGAGCCTTTCAAAATTTGTACATTTTAATGTATTAAAAAATCTTAAAACTAGGTACTAAAATATAAAAGTGACATAACTCGGAAACTACTGGAGCTATTAGCATAAAAATTTAATTATTTTGTTGATAATTTGATTATTTAAATATTTTAAAAAGTAGTATCTTGTTAAAAAAAATCAACAGGTATTTCGTTTTCTGTGTGTTTTCTGAGTGTGTTACATAGGCGTGGTATATCTTCTACTCAGAATAACCAAGGTCGCCAGCCCCCAATAAGATTCATCGAAGATCTGATGTTATTTATTGCTTGTGACTACACCAAGTAGACCAAAGAACAGAAAAAACTTGTTGAAGTAAAACTTCTTTACTAACGCTTGACTTGGGGAGTAAGCTGGTGAATGCCTAAAGGTGGTATCAGACGATTTATTTTTCGTACATTTTCGCCTTTCATTCGGTACCTTGCACTCGAAATGAAGTGCCTGAACCCAAAATGAAACACAAGTGCTGAGATCCAACAGTGTTGGATATTGGCATTCGGCATCTTTCACTCACACTCGGAATGAACGATAAATGAACAGTCTGAACACTGAGAGAACGTTCACTCGGATTCCGTCATTTTGTTTCGAGTCTTGTAAAAGAAAACGTCGGCGGCAAAAGGTCTTCTATCGACGACGTAGTGAAAGAAAAGAGGAGATGAATGTTCTTTCCTGTTTCATTCCCGTTCGACCGTGTGAACATGGAGTGAAATAAAAATGAAGCATTCACTTTGAACATTCATTCGAGTGAACCGCCTGATATCACCTTTGCGAAAAGTGCGAACGGAAACGAACGGAACGGAAGTTCAAAGGGAAATATAAGTAAGTGAAGATAGAAATAGAGAGAGTTACGTTTCGTATATTACTCTAGGGGCATGAGAGAGAGGTGCGAACACACAGTTTCTTTCTCTAATTTTTACTGTTGTCTAAAGCACACTCGTTTTTTTACTATTCTGTGATGTAGACCATACTTTAGAGTCGAAGAAGATTGAGTCGTAGCCTAAAAAAGAGGCACTTATTCTTGTTTTCCGTCGGCCTCTGTCTATTTTGCAGTAGGAGGCGACACAACTTCCCAGACTGATATGTCTTCTCCGTCCTCAGTTTTCGACGCTTCGTGAGCCTTGACACATACCAAAGCTTATCGGTACGACACTTTATGAAGCCACTGGACTAAGTTTACGGGCACTAACCTACAAGGTTCAGTCGGCGACAATTCAGTGTTTACTCTTATAAATACTACGGAGAATTAGGGTATTATGTTACACTCTAAATCGAAAATCTTTCAAATAAAGAAAAAAATATATATTTTCCCGTATTGCAAATTTCTAGTAGTAATAGTAATAAAATATAAATTTTAATGCTATCCAGGTAAATTAAAACTTTATACTTCAATAATTAATTAAATTTTAGTTAATATTTTTTTATAAACGACTTAGCTTAGGTCGTGTTTTATCATTCACGTCGAAATAAACAGCTCAAATAGAAACATTTCACATTTTTGGAGATATATTTTTTATTTAGCAAAACAAATTGATAATTACTGGTGATTGGAGCGGAATGCAGTTTATATTTTATCAAAATTTTATCAAAAATTACTTTTTTTTTCTTTGTAATAATAGTCGCAAGATATCGTTTCAGTTTCTGTTGTTTTAATTTCGTTGTATACTTTTGCACAAGAGCAATTTTTGCGATAACTAAATAACATTACTGTGTGCGTGCAACTCATAAGCTCCTCATAAGCTTCTTGGTATATAGGTGGTAGACCCATATGTAGGGTAGTCTGGGTAGGTACCACCACCATTCTTATTTCTGCCGAGAAGCAGCAGGGTTATAACGAATCGTTCTCGTGCGAAGGTTTGACGACTTGAAGCCTCCCGAACAAGCTGGATTCTGAAGAGGCTTTAGTACCACAGACCACAAACATACGCTGCGGCAGGTTATAAAGAAGATCGGAGAGTATAATCTGCCATTACGCTTAGCGTTTGTGGACTATGAGAAAGCCTTCGATTCTATAGAGACCTGGGCGCTTACAATGGGCGTCATAAGAAGGTTCAAAGTCACCCAAAGGCATGGGGAGGGCTATGCTCAGAGAGGCCCTGGTAACGTGGTGGGGAAACTTTCTCGGCGGGTGTGTGGCTTTTGATGTCAAGTGTCCCTTGGCATTCGAAGTCACATGCCATCGTCTTGTTGTTTTTGTTTTCCCCACACGTTAGTTTCGGACGGCCCTTTTCAGGGCCACGACCGCGCCCGAAGTCCTCCGGATGCGGTCCGATGGCTGCTCCCGGTGTCCTCGTCAGGAGGCCGCGCCAGGTCGAGCAGCCGTCGATGAGGAGGCGGCCTAGTCAGTCGGTAGCCCCTGTGGGCTGCATATCCCCTGCGGTTGGCACCACCCCGCAGGGACGATGCGTAAATGCATTTGACCTCCCCGACAAAAAAAAAGGAGAAGCAAGGACACCGACATAGTCCAAAGAATTGCAAACCTTAAGTGGCAGTGGGCACGGCACATGGCGAGGTGGACTGACGGCCACTGAGGCGGAAAGGTCCTCGAGTGGCGATCACGTACCGGGAAACGCAGCGTTGGTAGGCCCCCACAAGGTGGACTGACGATCAGGTAAGGGTCGCGGGAAGACGCTGGATGCGGGCAGCGCAGGACCGAGCGAATTGGAGATCATCGGGGGAAGGCCTACGTCCAACAGTGGGCGTCTCTTGGCTGTAATGATGATGATGATGTGCATTGGATGCTAAAGAAACTGTTGACACAATGATGAACTCACTGTGTATTCTTGGTCGATTCCCGAGCAAATTTGGGAAAGGATCCATATTGATTTTGCCGGACCATTTAGAGATACGTATTGGTTAGTGCTGTGTGATGTGTGACGCGCTATCGAAATGTCAAAACCAATGACACGAATAACGACAAGAAATCTATGTACCGATGGTATATTTTGCATGTTTGGCTTACCTCGCATGATAATCTCCAATAACGGGCCGCAATCCGCGTTTCTGCTGAGTTTAAGGAGTATTGTGAAAGTCATAAAATATCTTACACGTGACCTCTTCGCCGTACCACCCCAGAACAAACGGTCTGACTGAGAGGTTTGTCAGCACGTTTGAATCTAGAATGGCATCAAGAGAAGATAACACTTCTAAACGCCATTTCACCTATAGGAATACTCCGCACAATACCACGGGCTTCTGCTGTAAAATATAAGACCAAGCAAGCGCAAAGAATTACAACAGAAGCAAATACAAGCAAACATCGCGTTATTGTCTCAAACCACGTTAACGTTTGAACACGTCAAGAAAAAATCTGGCAAACTGCGTCTGTGGCTGCTTGTAAGGGAAGATATTCCTATGTTTTCACTACTCCGCGTGGAAAAGAAATGTGGTGACAAGCGAATCGCATACGTCCTCGAGTTCCGACACCTACAATGGAACCGCCTTCGTTAAACTCGGACTGTACTACATTGGGACCGAGACTAACCCCCTGCACTCCGCCCACCGCAAAGGCGATGCACAAATATCACCAACACTACCGGCCACTCCAGAAGCTGCAACATCATCTACATTATTGTTTGCGCCAATAACATGCTCATCTCCTGGCACCCCTAACTGGGCAACGCATGGTCGAGAACCGGTAAATGTACTGCCACGCCAAAGCCTGTAGTATAGACTATAAGACCGCCCCGCGACTCATTGCGGAAATTTTAACAACTTGACAGAGGACGAATATAGTAAACTCCTTTCTAAAATCAAATTGAAGTAAATGCATAATAACATGTCAATGTCCTGTATGTGTCAATGTCGTTTAAAAAATCAAGTTATTTCTGCAATGTGGTATTTTAAATGCTACTAGGAAATAAAGTTTATGAAAACATTTCAGAAAGTTTGTATGCAAATCCATAATTTTTAAAGCAAAATCCATAAAAATGGTATTTGACCTTTCGTTTAGAAATTAGGCAAGAGGTATTTTAGGATTTCTCGAAATTCTAACCTTAAGGGTATAAAAAATAGGGTATGAAAGTTAATACTTATGCAAATCCATCATTTTTAAAGAAAAATTCATTAAAATTAGTATATGGCCTTTCATTTAAAAATACAGAAAGGAGTATTTTAGCATATCTCCAAATTCAACCCCTAAGGGGATTAAAATTTGGGGGACGAAAGTTTGTATGTAAATCCAACATTTTAAAGTAAAATCTATACAAATAGGTATGACCTTTCAATTAGAAAATAAGAAAGAGGTGTTTTAAGATTTTTCGAAATTCTAACCTTAAGGGACCTTAAAAATAGAGGATGAAAGTTTGTATGCAATTTTTTAAAGAAAAATCCACAAAAAAGTTGTAGGTATAGCGTTTTTCATTTAAAATTTAAGAAAGAGGTATTTTAGGATGTCACGAAATTCTACCCTTTAAAGCATGCATTGTCAACGACACCACGAAACCGCATCACTGTGGTGTCGATTACAATGTTTTAGGTAACTGCACCACATGTTCCGTGGTGTTACCTAAAACAAACAAGTGGCTGCTTACAATGGAACTTCAAATGCTCAACAAAGTCTGTGGTTAAGTTCCTCCAAAACTGACCATGCAGGGATCTCTGCTCATGCATTCCCTTGTTGCAACGCACAGCCACCATCACTACCTCATTGTGGCTCCACGATGCCTGACATTAAAAATAGGCAGCGTGAAGTTCCTATGGAACTGCAGTCAGATCTTTCAAATATTTTTGTTTGAGCCACTGGTAGTTAGCGACCGGTCCTAAAACTTCCAGTCAATTTTTCTTGTAATACGTGTGAAGAAGAAAACATACAACGCAGACCCCGAATAAAATTGGGAGATGGACTGACTGACAGATGATGATGATACGTAAAATTAACACAACCTTAGAGTTTCTCCCAAGTTGTAAAAACACGTGTTGAGAGAGTCCATTGTTATTCAATCTACCGTACAATTTTAGAGAAGATTAACTATTTTCACTCAACATTGGTTAAATGCTTAAGGATCTGCGCCCACCGACGGACGACACGGTATGGCAATTTTTTCGTAGATTTTCGACTTTATTAAAAATGAAATTAGCATTTACTTTTTACATTATTTTACTTTACATGAAAAGTCGAAATATCTCAAATAATCGTGCCACGGAACGGTTAAGGATCCGACGATCGCGCCCTTTGGCACGTGAGACGCACCATAACTAGAAAACACACTGAAAAATAATGATCTGCTTTTTAGTTTATTTTCTAGTTTTAAAAATATTACGCGTTTGTAAACGCAAAAACTATTCCGTAAAGCACGCAGTACTTCGTGTTGTTAAAGGAAAGTGTCCTCAAAGCAATTTTTCGTAGACAAATGATTTTGGAACTGGTATTTAAGTGAATTTAGCACTGACATTCTTTTACGTATATGTTGCAAGCGTCGGTGGCGTAGTGCGTAAGAGCGTCGTCTCCCACCTGGGAGGCACTGGTTCGATCCCCGCCACGTACCAATGTGTTTTAAAATCATATGTACGTTTAATCGACGCTTTTACGGTGAAGGAAAACATCGTGAGGAAACCTGCACACACCTATGAAAAAAATCTTAGGTTGTGTGTGAAGTCGACCAACCCGCACTTGGCCAGCGTGGTTGACTAAGGCCTAATCGCGCCTAATATGGGGTAGGCTTGAGCCCCTCGGTGGGGACATTATATGAGTTGTTGATGAAGATTCTTTTATGTTAACAAAAATAATAAGATTAATAATAATACAACCTTAGGTATCAAACCCATCAGTTTGTTTCTTTACTTTTTGTAGATTTCGCAATAAACTTGGGATGAATATAAAATGATAATCAATTTCATCTCTGAACAAACCGTGAATTTTTATCGTTTTTAATCTGTGTAAAATTGATAAATTTATTAAAAAACAAACTCAAATAGTGCCCATTAGTCAATAACAAAACACACACGAGATAATTTTCGCCTTATTTTCCACGGATTACTCTAACTGATTGCTTTTAAAATATTTAACTTACATGTTTTCACAAAACTTGCATTTTGGAAACATCAAGTCAATGTTAACTTGCCCTTGCGATGAAAATGATAACAACCAATTTTATATTAGGATACGATATCATGACGACATTCACACTCGGATTGTTTGTTGGCATAGGCGAAGCAGCACGCAAATTATCGAAAAATATTTTGAAGTTCCACATTTATAACTTATTAAAGTCTTTATTATTTTCTCGCAGTTGCCATTAACTGTTTCTTTTTTGAGATTGCTCCCAAAAACACGGATCCTGTTGTGATGTCAATGATTGTGGCTTGACGCGCACGGAGACCGTCTTCGATACCGTCGCATCGAAGTCCGATGACGTAGATGCCGTGTATATAGTCAGATGCGCAGGATTATATTGAATAGTCGATATCGCGGCACGCTTCGGGTCATATCAGGACACAATTGAAGTTTATTTATTTGAAGTGTTGCCTGGAACCAGAGCGGACATTGGGAACAAAGGTAGGGGAGTGATAATTATATTTTAGCATTTTACAACTAAATTTCAATACTTCGGAAGTGGTCTATAAAATTAGATATTATTTTACATTTAGAAGCTATTATGTATAATATTTATAGTATTACTTTAAAGAATTAAAATATTTCAATAACAATTATAAAGCCATGTGTAATTATAAATAAAAAATTTAAATTAGTAATAAAAAAATTATATTAAATCATAAAATGGAGAATTGAAAAAATATTTATAATTAACATTAAACTATTTTAAAAACTAATTAAACTTTTGATTGAATTTTTTTTAATTTTGTGAATCTTATGTCTTATCTTATATTATTGGAAAATGGCGCAAGCTATCGTATTCTCAAATAACATTTTAAATTGCAAAACGAAGTCATAACTCGTTGTAAACATTCATAATACCTATTTGTATGTTACAAATAATTCTTATGACAGAATAAAGACTGTACAAGTAAATGTAAAATTTTTACTCTCAAAACATCTGTCAGAATTCGGAAAATAACAACAATATCAACCCTTCTGAACCACATGTAGGCTACAATTTAAAGGTACTAATCCTGTGCAGAACTTTTGTCGAATTTTTTTATATAAAAAAAGACAAAGTTACGTGCAGAAGCTTGTTAAAGGTATATCAATATTATCAATTTCCAGTTGATACCCGTCTTTAAATTTCATAAAGTAGATATATGAAAAATAAAAAGAAGGCATATATTTATTTTCACTAATAATAAAAGTATTCCCTCTTTAATTAAATAATATTTAACATATTTTCATAATCAACTTACCATATTTTATCTTTAGTGTCCAATAGTATATTGTTCAGTCAGCTAGCCACAACGTATTTAATAAATTTTGACTTTGATATTAGCGGTATAGAACTAACAGGGACAAATTGTAACTTTATAACGACACAAAATTTTGTAAGGATCAAAATAAACAACACACCGGAGAACATAAAAAAAGGTTTATTTTTGTAATACTTACATTTATTTTTATTGTTTTTTTTAGACTCTACAATTTGTTGTGCTAAAAAGATACTAAAATAAATATTACGGTAGCATAATAGATAATTGAGTTACATAAAAGAAATAAGAAATACATTTAATACAAAAATCCACCTTTTTATGTTCGCCTAATTTTGCCGGTGTGTAAGTATATGTCGCAGGCGGATAGAAGAACACGCCGTCTAACTAAACGGCTATGCGGATTGCGGTCTATGAGAATTGTTAACCAAATAAAATCATTTGTTGATAAATCCGTAGTAGAGTCTATCAATATGAGTCCGTACATCGAATGGAGATCGCTTGTTCATTGGTAGGTTCAGGTTATTTTTTTTATGACCAAGCGGAGTGGAATTTTTGTCACTCTTCACTCGTTTCATAGACTACAATCCGCCTAGCCGTTTAGTTAAACGGCAATGATATTATATTTAAAAAGAGGTAGATAGGTTACCTTCTTGCAAAAAGTGGCACCCTAAAAGTAAGCTGATTAGCACACCCGAGGATGTATCTTTCTCGTTTACTCTATTCCTAGATATCATGTTGTCTTACTCACAACTTACAGTACGACCATGTTAACTCGCCACATACGACAACATGAAATCGTAGACTTTAGGTGCCGAGTTAATTTGACCGTGTAACACAATGACATTTTGGACCATTTTTGACTTCGAATTATTATCAAGGTAACCTATCTACCTCTTTTTAAATATAATATCATTGTTAAACGGTGTGTTTTCCTATCTGCGACATACAGATACTAAATACATTTGCTTTATACATCTTTATTGAATTTGTAATAATATCTGAGTATCCATATACCTACTTAAACAGATAATTAATATTACCTGTCATCATAATCAGCAGCCTATTCTAAATGTCCAAATGCGGGACAAAGACCACACTCACGATGCTGACCCAAACTGGTTCGCAGAAAAGTTGAACTTAACAAGCTCGAGATATAAGTATTTTTTTCTTCATTTTGAAACCCAGATTGGACAGCCCAAGTGGACACAGACTACGTCCCCAGATTCGCACTACTTGTAGAACATGTTAGAAGTATACACAAAATTTACATTGTTCTAACTCACTATCCAAGGAATTTAACCTTCAGATTCCGTCAATTTAATCTCATTACTTACACTTATAAAGGAAACTAAACTAGATGAATCGTAATTAAACGGAAGTTCGACCTCTACAATATTAAACAACGGCCCATCCGTGTCTATAATTAGTCAAGCTAGTCTACCTGTACGACCAAGTTTGTATCCTTACAAGTATCTAATAGTAATCATTGTATATTACCTCTTATTTGCAAATAAAAACATAAATCTCACGTATTCTAAATCTCTATCTGCAATTACGTAATTAAGCTAAATTGCCATTGTGACATGATCTTGCCTTTTGCGCATTTCCTTGACAAGTAAATCTAAGAATTGTGTTATTATTCATTGGCATTAATGCCATACAATTACATATTAGGTATTGAGTGGAAATCTCTATATTAATACGTGAAGAAAAGGTTCTGAACCCTTTGTTTTTTTAATTGTGCGCAAATTTGGGCATAATAATAATTAAAGTTCACAAAGAAAAGACGTGCAGAATAAATAAATTCATGTTTAATAATTGTGTTAAAATTTTGATTGAATAAAAGAGTCAAAACTTTTTCACTAATCGTAGTGCTACGACTAGTCTTTATTAATTAAGTGAGAATTTTCGTTTGCTGGCAGGAAACGACACGTCTTCAAAATGACTTACGCAGCAGAGAGCGTGGTGCAAAATAGCACCTTCGCTGCAACCAGCCTGTTTTATATGCTGCTCTTGCCAGCACTCGCGCTCTGGTATGCATACTGGAGGATGTCCAGGAGACACATGTATGAGTTAGCTGATAAGATCAATGGTCCGCCAGGTCTACCTATCATTGGATCCGCCTTAGAATTCACAGGAGGTTCAGCTGGTGAGTTTCCGAATCAAGTTTTAAATTCGATGGGGCAGGTTTCATATCAATAAAGTTGGAGAGATTTTGGACAAATTGCTAAATACCTAGTACACTGTAATTTAAAACATATTGTCACTGTGGCAGTCTATAATACTGGCAAAATGTGCATGTACTATTACGGAGTGTTAATAGCGGTGCAGTCGACACGATTTATATTGGCAATGCAACCTAATGTCGTCATTTAATATTTAATACAGTAATGGTATCTGTAATTTAGAATATCGTCAAATACCAGTTTATATCTCCCCTTTTATTATAGTCTTCATTCAAATGTGTTCGCATAAAATAACATATTACGAAATGTTTTCGTTACACAGGTTTCTTAATCATATTCTAATATAAAATAATCTTGATTGCTGCATGGAAACTTCCAATCAAAATTTGTTGTTTTTATCTTTATTTTAACGTTTAATGTTATTTACTACAGATATATTCAAGAATATCATTAATAAGAGTGCGCCTTTTGACGAAGAGGCTGTGGTCAAAATCTGGATTGGACCAAGGCTTTTGGTGTTCCTGTATGACCCTCGTGATGTGGAGTTGATTCTCAGCAGCCATGTCTATATTGACAAGGCTGATGAGTACAGGTTCTTCAAGCCCTGGCTTGGAAATGGTCTCCTCATCAGTACAGGTAAATATTAATGCATAATAATAATACAGTTGTCTACATTTTTGTAGTAGAGAATATTGCAAAAGAATTAGAGTCAGAAATTTGAGTGTGCGAGGGGCGTTCAATAAAAAGTGAGAATGAGTATGTTGCGGGTAACTTTTATTAAATGTTATTACATATTTGGATATAGTCGCTTTTTAGCTTAATACACTTGGAACATCTTTTTTCTGAGCTAAAAATGTCTGTCTTAAAAACTCTTCAGCCTGAGCACCTAAAATTCCTGTAATGCAGCGACTACTGCTTGTTCGTTTTCGAATATCTGTCATCTCAAAGACTCCATCAACCATAGAAGTAGACAGAAATTACTAGGGGCAAGGTAGGGTGAACATGGACAAGTATTTTGAAGCCAGCATCTCGAATTGCAGCCATAGCAACAGCGGACCTGTGATCTGCGACATTATCTTGATGAAACAAAACAGTTTTTGCTAGTTTGCCTCGCCATTTCTCACGAGTCTAGTAACGCAATTTTTTATTTGTTCTGCATACAAAGAGCCTGTAGTGGTAGCTTCATAATCGAGATATTCCCTCACGAACACCCCTTTATTATCTCAGAAAAGTGAGCTTACTACCGTTGTGGGGTGGCTCGAGCGAGGTTCGTCTTTGGTGGACGTTCTTCCACGTTTAAATTAGGTGGAAGACGATGGAGCAGTTGGTTTTAAAATATCCTGTAAGTCTTGATTATCTCATTCCGTAGTGACATTTTTCAAGCACAGTTATTTAATAATCACACGTCATTCAATTTTTCTATTTTTGACTACATGTTACGACAGACTGCATACAAGAGACTTGCCTTTTTAAAAAACAAAAGATAGGGATTCAAATTTTTTTAATCTAATTAGTATTCCAGCTTTGATAGCCAGTATTATCTTTTTTCGGTTTCAAAGAGTTTGTACTTCATTCTCATTTTATATTGAACGCTCTACGTATTATGATGGTATTATGTCACCATAATTACTCACTTACCTACTCGTATGATATCCCCTTGTGTGTCGCGCGGCCTCCTGGAGGTCGCTGTCAAAAACGCCTGTGTGTCGGCCGACCTCCTGGAGGTCGATCCCCCCCTCCACAGTTTTCCGATGGTGAAAATGATGATTATTACTATTATTATTTGAAAATATAACTGTACTAATTATATCATATTCTGTTAGCTTATTAAATAACGATTTTAGTGTCAAAAACTCATATTTATAGTTTTATTACAAAAAAATTATTATTATTTTTTTACACCCGGAAAATTCGCGACGGAAAGTCCGGAAGTAAGTGACACATGCGCGAAATTTTACAAAATGGCGGCGACACAATAGGGGATATAGCTTTAGTGTATATCCGATGAACATCTTAATGTCTACTACATTTATACGGTAATGGCTATATCCCAGACTGTACTTAAAACTTCTTTACTTTCCTTCCAACAAAACCTTAATCTGAACATTAAAAAATCAATATTGTTTAGGTCAAAAATGGAGGTCACACCGCAAACTGATCGCTCCCACTTTCCATTTGAACGTTTTGAAGAGTTTCATCGACTTGTTCAATGCCAACTCCAGAGCCGTCGTTGACAAACTGAAGAAGGAGACTGGATCCTTTGATTGCCATGACTACATGAGCGAATGCACAGTCGAAATTCTTTTGGGTGAGTATTGAAAGTGTTTTAAGGATGTGATTTTAGATGTATAAGTAGGTATTAATATTACTAGAGATTAGATTTCTAGAGAAATAAACTACGGCACTTTTCAAAGTAATTAGGAAAATAATATCTGGTTATAATTTGCGTTCTTTATGGTCGATCGAATCCAGGTTACTAGAGCAATTAAATAAGTGGTCATAAATGTTCGCAGTTTCAAGAAAGCTTATGTTTGTAAATATTTAATGCACAAAAACCTGTTCAAAATCACCTTCAAATACAGATTCCAGGTTGAAATAAAGAAAAAGCGTGTACCACGACATACCATGACTGACATTCGAACTGATTCAATAGACATCCGTTGTTATTCTATGCACGCGTTTAGAATATCAAAGAGTTGTATACTCCTTTAAAATGGCAAAGTACGTGGCGGCAATTGATTCCATTTGTTGGTAGGTATGATGCTGTTGATTTCGTGACTCTCTTTTTAATAGATCGTGCGTGAGATAGGTACTTAACTTTGGTTGGGACACGTAATGTTAATTTTTAGGTACTGTATTTTTGCCAAGGAGTCGAAAATGTATCAGGTCAAACAAAAATATAATCTTAAATACGAGTTATGTCAATGCGAAATGAATTGATGTAACAGTGAATAATTAATGTTGTTTTTTAAATATGTTATAATTATTTTGACATGTCAAGGACAACTGTGAATATTACAAGATGTAGAGTACGGCGGAAATGTGTATTCGTAAAATTTTAATTAGCATAATACGCCTATTAAAAAGCGTCTCAAATCTCAAGGTGTCCACGCGAAAATAATATAGGATAAATTATGCAATTTGTCAGTAAAGTCACGTATCTTAGCAAGTAGCGGCAACACAGGTCACATTGGTCGTGGCCGCACACTAGATGGCGGACTCAAACATCTCATGAGGTATTTATAGTTTGCGAAACCTCTAGCAAAATTACACATCGATTTCACTTAATCATTTTCATATTAATATTATGGGCATGAAAATTGCGATGCCGTAGAAAAAAATAATTGACTTACAATATCTTATTACCCACTTAGTTGTGCAATTATCGCATAGATTCTAATATCGGTCAACAACAACAGCAGATGATTAAAACCAAAAATATAACGGTAGTATAGCAGAAAATTCTGCACGATCGTAAATCTAGATTAATTTTATTTGACTGGAATAAGACGTGTGTAATCTAAATTATTTTATTTCTTTTCGTGATTTTTTTTTATGATTAACTTTTGCTTTTGAGTTGAGGAGGTCGATGGCGCCTCGGTTGTGCGTTCTTCGTAACAATCACGAGAGCTAAGCTATCAATTGCGTGGTCAGTACTCGGATGGGTGACCGAAAACTTTTCAAATCGTTTTTCCTCCGTGCTTCTGAAGGTGCGTTAAGCTTCAAGGTGGTTCCGGTTATTATCGAACGATAGCAATTGTTCCCAAAGAGGGTTGGTGTCAGGCAGTATGTCAATAGCTAGGAGAGAGTAGTAGATAGGAGAAAGAAGAAGAAGCTCTTAAGTATACGTGTTGTAGTTCTTTTATAAGCTAAGTTGCTAAGCTAAGCTGGGAACTTTAAGGACGCTTAAAAATATTGCTAAACATTTTTTTTTCTAGAGATTATACACTAAATGAAAAAAAAAAAAAACATTACACTCGCAAAGGCGAGGAAAGCAATAACACTGTTCTTAGAATGCTCGTATTAGATTTTAAACAGGAACTTATTCACTGGCAGCACGTACCGTTTTAATGAGCCTGGTGACCCCCCACATTACACGTCCTGATAATGGTCAATGCTCGCCATCAACGGGCACTATTTATGCACTCTCTTTGTTACTTAATAAATTGAGACACAATGGAGGTCAGTGGATAGTTTTGGATACAAATGCAATCGAGAGAACAGTACGGTATGCCTGATTCCCTACGCGAAAGAGTGAATAAGCTATAGCGAACACAATCATGAAGACTTAATCGCGGCTCAAAACTGTCACACGTGCGCAAGACTACGTGATTAACCGCGGAAACTACTTGTTAGTTTTCCTTATTACTTATTTCTCTTAATGTAGCTAACAATAATTGTTTTTAGAAACTGCCATGGGAGTCAGCAAGAGCACCCAAGATCAGAGTGGATTTGAGTATGCTATGGCTGTGATGAAGATGTGTGATATTCTCCACTTGAGACATACTAAAATCTGGCTTAGACCAGAATTCTTGTTCAATTTAACCCAATATGCTAAAAACCAAACTAAACTCCTTGACGTCATCCATGGGCTTACCAAGAAGGTAATAAATTGCGGCACTAAGACCAAATTTTAATTATATTTAATACATCAAAGCATCGCAACTAAATTAAATGCTATTCACTATTTATTTTAAACTACTGGCTTTCCTAAAAGAGAAATCATTACAATTTTAGAGTTATTTTATTAATGCTGTATTAAAATATTAATATCTTATACAACAGGTTATTAAGAGAAAGAAGGAGGAATTCAATTCGGGCAAATCCGCATCTACCTTAGAAGATAAAGTTGAAACGCCAACGCCCGTTTTAACTGAAATTCCTCCTGTTACAACCACCTCAGTTGAAGGACTATCCTTCGGTCAATCTGCCGGACTCAAAGACGACTTGGACGTCGAAGAAAACGACGTGGGCCAAAAGAAGCGTCTCGCTTTCCTCGACTTACTTTTGGAAAGTTCTCAGAGTGGTGTGGTTATTACTGACGAGGAAATCAAAGAACAAGTCGACACTATTATGTTTGAGGTATGAGTGAACATCATTTCAATTTCATTTCTAAATAAAAGAACATATATCACTAATTCTATTTACTTTCACAGGGACACGATACAACTGCTGCTGGTAGCAGCTTCTTCTTGTCCATGATGGGCGTTCACCAGGACATCCAAGACAAAGTAATTGAAGAACTTGATCAGATCTTCGGGGACTCAGACCGCCCAGCCACCTTCCAGGATACTCTTGAGATGAAGTACCTAGAAAGATGCTTAATGGAAACCTTGAGAATGTACCCACCAGTACCTATCATTGCTCGCCATCTTAAACAGGATATTACTTTACGTAAGTTAAACTACTCAGTGAGGGAACTGCTGTCATAAAATATTATTGAGATTTGTTTAAATTTACCTGTTTTTTGCAGCATCCAATGGAAAACAAGTGCCAGCTGGTACTACAGTCGTAATCGCTACATACAAGCTTCACCGTCGTCCTGATGTGTATCCCAATCCGGAAAAATTCGATCCTGACAATTTCTTACCCGAAAAGTCAGCTAATCGCCACTACTACGCTTTCGTGCCGTTCTCCGCTGGCCCCAGAAGTTGTGTGGGTAAGTGAACAGATATCTAAATATTATTGCGAAACGAAAAGATATAATAAAATCTTAACTGCAAATCAGCCAAGCTAAGCGACTGCTCTCTTACTTGAGCTATGCAGAACTTCAGTGAAGTTTGAGATATAAAGAAAGATATATTTATCACATTTTGATGACGGCAGCTCATTAATCTATAATAACAGATACAACATTAATCTTAACTCAACTTCTATTCTTATTTTTAAAATTATACTCGCATTACGTAGAATATGATTAATAATTGGAAATATCAAAGTAATGCGAATGAATATAATTGCAAATCTTTTATAATAAAAAAAAGTAAACTTATCATAATAAAGCTGAATACTTCAAGGAAATTTTCTTAATATCTTACATTAATTTTCTTACAGGTCGCAAGTACGCCATGTTGAAGTTAAAGATCATTCTGTCAACAATCTTAAGGAGCTTCAGAGTATACTCTGACCTCAAAGAATCTGATTTCAACCTCCAAGCGGATATTATTTTGAAACGAGCGGAAGGATTCAAAGTAAGACTGCAGCCAAGAAAGAGGGTAGCAAAGGCTTAGGAAACTGATGAGCCACTCACACACTAAGAATAAAATTTTGTGAACATCGCCGCATCGACTCGCAACAATAGTCAATAAGACTTAGGTGTACTTATTTTGAAAATTTTGCCAAATCATTTTTATAAAATGGAAACATTATATACATTATTTGAATGTTAAGGAATAGTACTAATAAAAAGAACGGAGGTTACTAGCGCCTTCAGCTTCTAAGATGATAATAGGCAAATTTAGTAAAGAAAGATGCTTATCGAAGTATACTATGTAGATAAGTCTTTCTTGTTATTCCTACACATTTTATCGTTTGTGATACTAGCTCCAATGCTAATTATTTAAGATATTTAAATATTACATTTAATAAATATTTACTTAAATGGTAGAAAATAAATGAGGACGGGAGTGTTTTATGTAGGTGAAAGTAAAGCAAATTTGCTCAAAACAGACTATTAACTCGTTGTAAATATATAGTTAAGTATTAATTTTGTTTTGTGATTAATTATTTGGTTTTTAATTAAATTGAAATAAAAAAAATGATTTTTATTTATTTAGTATACCCTTGCTTACAAAGACCTAAAGAAACGCTGCGGGTCATAATGTGGTTAATATATGCATTAAAATGAGGAAAACTAGTTTTTATTGAAGGCAAAAATAAACCCAGAGCGATTTGATTAGAATTCATATTTATTATTAAACGACCTTAAAATAAATAATATTGCCAAATTTAGATTGAATGTGCCTTAAATAGATAACTAGTTTTAAAGAAGTACAAGGTAGGTATAACAAAACATTAAATTCTCGTTATACATATAGTGGTTTTGCAAGCTTTACTATAAGGAATTAATTATGCATGTGCATACATGATACTTGTAACTGCGGAAAATATTATTAAGCAGTAGTACTAATTCAAAGTCGTTATGGCATCCTTGATAGAAAATGACGCGATATATAAATTATTATTATTTAGATAGCAATGCAATTGTTTTTATATTGATTAAATAAATGTCTTTTTCTGTGGAAATATGCTGTCACATGCAACATGGTGTGGTTCCTCTAGCGCTTCCAGTCCTGAGTACGATGAATACTCCATGAATTTCTGTAAATTTTTCACATCGGCAGAAATACAAGGTTACGAAAATAAATCGATTCTGACCCACCGCATTACCAAATCACACTACTTACCAGTAGTGTCGTCGGTAATTTATAAGGGCCTTACATCTTCATTACTATCGACAAACTTAACAAACATCAATTCAATAAGGTTGCCCCAAGCCTGCTATTAAGATAATAAAGTACGAAAAACAACATATTTTAATTATACTTATGCTTTATGAGCCCTTAGTAAGCCCGGTTTCCAAATCTTGTCCATGATCCACGGGTAGATACCCCAAAGAATAAATATAGAAACAGTCAGTGTACGTTAGCCTGTGTGTGTAGAGAATGCAGACTTTGAGATATTTGCCCTTGCCCCCTGATCGTGCTATTTGGAACGTATTAACTAAACCCTTAACGCTTCCGTTTTTATACATTTTGCCAACAGCTTGAACTAAACCCTATACATTTTGACAACAGCTTCACAGCTATCAATACAATTATGAAAACATCTTGATATCTGTCAAAACAAATGAAATATCTAATGATTTGGTTTTGGTTTTTACGTTTGTAAAAGCGCGATTAGGGGGCTGATCGCGCTATTTACTACTTGTTAACTAAATCCAAACAAGACAGCTGTCAGATGTTAAAATATATGAATACATTATTGATTTATGGTATTTGTTCTTACGGTCGTAAAAAGCGCGATCTGTACCTTCATAACAAATAAAATGTAAGAACGCTAAAATGAAAAAGTAAAAAAAAAACATACCAACCGAATCGAGAACCTCCTCCTTTTTGAAGTCGGTTAAAAACCATAGAACATAATTATTTTAAGACATCTCGCAGTAACAAGGATAAACTAAGATGGTCTATTTTAAATTATACTTAAAAATATGGAAATATTTACATAATTTCAAGTTATGTAAATATTAATACCGCGAGCAGTTGCAATGGTTGCCTATCCGTGAGCGGCGAAATGTGCACATCCTCACTATGTTGAATAAAATCCTCAAAGATCCTAATTCTCCTCCTTATCTACGTTCCCGCTTCCATCTCCTACCTGCACCCTCCCGTTCTCAACGCTCCTGTATTACTAGGATGCTCCAGCTACCTAGTAGTAATACTAACTTCTTTTTCCATTCCTTTACCGTTCGTGCTGCTCAATTATGGAATCGACTCCCATCAGACGTCCAGGAGAGTCCTTCAGCGCAATCTTTTAAATATAAAATAAAAAAACACTACCTCTCACTTCTTTCACAGTCGTGACTAACTTTCTTCTGGTTCAAACAGTCTTTCATAGTCTATTATATATTTATTTATCATTATGTATTTATTTTAATATATATTTATGTATTTATTTTAATATGTATTTGTGTATTTATTTAATTATGTGTGTACTTTATGATTAATTTATGTTAATGTTTATTCATATACCTATATAGGTATGCTATATTAGTTATATAAAGGAAAATTAGCATTCTTTTTCTTACAACCGTGCACTTGATGTCACCCGCTTATTATTTTTGTAGTCTCTTACATACATTCTGGGTTGACTGGAAGAGATCTCTTTTAGAGATAAGTTCGCCCTTGCAAACCTTGTTACCTTATGTTTGTTAAATATTAACTGTGAAGTGCAATAAAGAGTTAATAAATTGTAAAAATCTCAGCTGTTGAATATGAATATTTTTTTAAAATAACTATGTTTTATTGAATTTACATTATTTTTTTTAAATATCTATGATGTTAAACAACTTTGGAGCTCTGTGTCAGAGCCTTAATATTAAAATTACTTACATCTCCCACGTGAGTTTTAATGTAAGTATTGGAACTGTAAATAGCATTTACAGTTTAAATTATTATAGTATACTCAATATTTACATATACCTACACCTAATTTTTAATTATCTGTTTTATTTATCACTCTCATTATTTAATTTTCCCGTCGATGTGAAAAGGCAGTATTAACTTAAAGAGATCGCTCATATGGTAAAGCCCGCGTATGTATTATTTACACTCTAACATGATTTGCTATTCTTAAGTTTCTTAATGATTACAGACGCTAAAAAAAATCTAATAATTTACGACTAGCGAGCATAGTAAAGTGCTGAGGTTATTGTTTCCTTTTGAATGGTTATTCCTGTTAGCCCCAGACAACCTTTAAGCTTTTGCAATGTCACCACAAATGTTTTAAGTTGGTGAGAAATAAGAATTACTTATATGTATAATAATGTTATATAAAGAACCGTGATACGTGAATCACAAAAATATTTATCCCTGGCAAGTTCAAACCAAGACCGCTTAAGGTATTACTTATCAACTTGGAAAAGGAATGTAGCCGTGTCGCCCCCTTTTTCCGATGCCATTACAGAACGTAAGCTACGTCATCATCATCATAATTCATTCCCTTTACATTCATAATAAGTGTGATGTGACTTTTATTGTGCAGACGTCTTTACTGATTGCTCCATCAAGACAGTGTCAAACATAATATTTACTATAGTCCGCGCAATATAATAGGCCCGATTTGACACATGTCAAAATATCGTAAGTGGTAATGTGACCAAAATAATCGATTATTTACTGACACGATTAACATGAGAAATTATTTATAATGAGAAATCGAGTTTTGTAATCGTAATTATATCCTGGTTTTAATAATAAATAAAAATCCCACATATCTACGTGTAGACATTCATTTAGTAAAATTATAAAATCATGTTGTTATTTTAACATCCTCAGTGGTTTGATCAAATCACTTGGGATTTGATCAATTCCCTGTTTTCATTAAAGATACTTGCATTAAAAGCATGCAATTCGCTATTTTTGAAAATTTATAATTTAACTCTAATTTAATTTAGAAACTAGAAATCTTGTTTTTGAATTTCGATACAATATATTCGTATACTGCACCGAATATATTCGTGAAATTAACGATCAATTTAAGTCACTGCACTATCACTAAAGAAAAAAAAGATTAAGAATGTAACTGTTTTATGAAGTTTCAGAACATTTGAAAATTACATTTAATTTTAAATATTAAGCGAGAAAGAATAGTTTTTATAGTTATTTTATGACATTTGGTTTTTATTTTTTTATTTGGCTAAAATATGATTGTATTTTTATTACTGAAAAGTGCAATAATATATTTTTATTTTTTGCTTGCGTCTGTTTTGATTGCGTCCCAGTTACATTAAAAATGAAGCACTGAAGATTCAAAAAAGCGAGGACCTGCAAATATTCTTGCGTGTAGGGCGGACGGACATTCCCTAGAAAGAATCTGGTATTTTGAGTAAGTCTTTAGTTACTGTACGATCGGAACGACCTCAAAACAAGACTTCCTCTATACTACGTATACGAGAAAGTGAAAAGTGTTAAATATTTACTTTTAAATAGTTCAAAACATTCTAGTTTTATTTCTCTCTTTTCAGTTTTGAAGTCAGTTTAATTTAGTAAATTATTTTTATTTCTAAATTTTTTATTTCAGTTGTAATTGCAATAGCATGCATAATGTTTTTAGAATTAAGCTGTTAATCCAACGACTCGTTTTCGTAATGACTGATACTGATACTTAACTGTCAATCTCAAAATTACTGTACCAATTTTGGCAAAACTTGCACAAAGCCCTAAGTTGGGCAAAACCTAGTCTAACAAAAAAATAATTTACGAAATCCGACTTATAGTTTTTAAGATATTCATGAACAAACATACAGACCTACATACAATCGGCACTCGTGTTTAGAAGCTGGTAAAAATTAACAAAAACTGTGCAATTCTACAATCTAAATATATAACTCAAAGGTGACTGACTGACTGACATAGTGATCTATCAACGCACAGCCCAAACCACTGGGCGGATCGGGCTGAAATTTGGCATGCAGGTAGATGTTATGACGTAGGCATCCGCTAAGATAGAATTTTTGGAAATTCCATCCCTAAGGGGGTAAAAATTACATACAGGTCGTATTGATGACCTCCTTTTTATGATTTTGAAGTCAAACTAAGGTGGGCCCGCATTGGGTGACTAAAAGTTAATACGAGCTCAATTTTGAGAGCAGTATTGGACTTTGACTATCATAACAGCATATATATCTCTGAAATAGTTGTATTTTTACGCATTAAGTTTGGATTTTTTACATCAGTTTGAAATTGGATAAAAAATAAATAAAATACAGAATACATTCTGGGGTTAAAACTTAAAAAATAGTTGCAATTAACTTATGAATACTTGTCAAGCTTTTTAGAGAAATTTAATAATTTTCTTTTGCAACTACATGTCTACTAAAAAGACTGATCAAATTGATTCTTATGCAAAAACCGCGATTTTGCGTGCAAACACCCAATATTACAAACATTATATTTATAACAACTGATTTATTAAGGACTTTGGATTGGATATCCCAAAAATAGTCCTACAGTAAGTATAGATCCACATGTTGGAAACTGTAGATATTATGTTCGATGAAAGAAATATTAATGTTGCGTTACTTAACTTATTTGGATAACATAAAAAATGCGTTATTATTTAAACCCATTTACTTCTTAAAAGTCAATAAAATAAAACAAGACGGTATAACAAAAGTCAATAACACAACATAATTAAAACCTAATTAACATTATAATTGCTTGCAGTAAAATAGCTACATTATGTGGCAAGTAAATAGGATAATCATAATGAAAACTATCATTAAATACAAACACGTGTAATCTAAAGTAATTTATTTCTATATTTTAATTGTAAATTGTAGCTTCATTGCACTGAACCATTGTAAAATTTTAAAGCTATATTTAATATCACAAAACTTATATTTCAATTTCAATATCTAAATCTAAAGATGTTTAAACAAATACTTCATTGTAAACAACTGTAGGTACCACACATTCAATGCTTACTTAAAAGCTATATGGAGTTTGGTACCTACGTAGGGTATCTATATAAGCGGACACCTACCTATGCTAACAATAGTCATCAAAAATTTGATTTCTCCATTTAAATAGTTCGACCGAAAAAACAATGTGTTATTTTTTATAGATGAAATCCTTTACCCATCGAAGCGTTTATCTAAAATCTTAATGCAGATTATGTAGGTAGGTAATATTCATAATTATTAAATAGTAATTTGTTTTTCCGACATCAATTAACTTACTAAATTCCTCCCGTCTTAGTCTTCGAGGTTCTTATCTCACCTCGAAAGCTGCTGTATAGTTTTCTCATATCTTCCACGGTGTCAGTTCTACCAAGTAACACCTCACCCTCAGACAATTCATCGGTAATATGTGAAGATGTTTGTTTTAAGTCCAGCTGCATCCTAGGTAATTAAAAATAATGTCGTTACTTCGTAATTAGTGCATGTACCTACCCTGGGGCCTTAAAGCATTATTTATCGCCTAACAGCCAAATCCAAATGGTTTCTTCTCGGTATTACGCATTTAGCCAATGTCAAGTGAATAAAGTATTTTTATATCTACTTTTAAGATTGTACGGTAGACTGAAACGAAAAAAGAGTCTCACACTTGTTATTACAACAAGAACTTGGGTGAAACTCACTAAATAGCTTCTTATTCTTAATCTTAATTATGGCTTCGCATTAAGCATTTAAGCAATGTTAAGGGAAAATAGTTATCTACACTAAAATTGTACCTACAGTAGATTGAAATATCAATGGAGTCTCTCAACACGTGTTTTTACAACAAAAACTCGGCAGAAACTCCCTAAATAGCTTCCGTTTTCATATGTTTTGACATCAGTTTGACAGCTGTCAGATGTCAAAACATATGGGAGAGCGTTAACGATTTGACTTTGGTTTGGAGTTTCTCCCGAGTTCTTGTTGCAAAAACACGTGTTGAGAGATTCCCCCAACTCCATTTTAACCTCAATCTACCGTACAATTGTCGGTTACTTTAATAAAATTTACACTTGATATTGGCGCAATGCGTAATCTTTATGTGTCGCGATCGCCATTCACTTAGATAAGAAGAAGTTGACTTTGGTTTGGAGAGTTTCTCCCGAGTTTTTGTTGCAAAACCACGTGTTGAGAGACTCCATTTTAAACTCAATCTACCGTACAATTGTCGGTTACTTTAATAAAATTTACACTTGATATTGGCGCAATGCGTAATCTTTATGTGTCGCGATCGCCATTCACTTAAATAAGAAGAAGTTGACTTTGGTTTGGAGAGTTTCTCCCGAGTTTTTGTTGCAAAACCATGTGTTGAGAGACTCCATTTTAAACTCAATCTACCGTACTTGTCGGATACTGAAGTACATTTTCACTGGATATTGGCGCAATGCGTAATCTTTATGTGTCACGATCGCCATACATTTAAAAGAAGAGGAAGACTTTGGTTAGAGTTTTCTCCCGAGTTCTTGTTGTAAAAACACGTATTGAGAGACTCCATTTTAAACTCAATCTTCCGTACAATGTGGTACAATTGTATGTGATTTTAAGTACATTTTCACTTGACCTTGGCGAAATGCGTAATCTTTATGTGTCGCGATCGCCATCTAATTAAAAGAAGAAAGAAGAAGACTTTGGTTTCTACGTTTGTAGGTAATTACGGTTGTAGAAATAGAACGATAAGGTCCCCGATGAAATTAAAACAATTCCACCAGTGGTTCAGTGGTTTCGGAGTGAAGCTCGCTCCCACCTTTTGCATTATTATTACTTATCATCAGATGAGATTAAGGCCAAGAACTTCCATGTAGAATATAAAACATATAACGTTGATTGATTATTGATCAAATGCATGCGGACGAAATCTACAAAAACTAGCTTTTTTTACCCAATGATATTTTTTATATGTCATGCAGATCTAAGCGATGATATTTTGATGAACAAAAAAGTCCACGGACAAAAGTCCTTCGTCGGTGCAGGCCTTAACCTAAATACTTTCAAGTGAACTTTCTTACCGTAAAATATCCAGAGGGGTCCGGTTATGCTTGCTACAAATACATGGTATGAAATCGTGCGTCTTTTTCTGCACCCACCAGCCCGCATGTGACAGTTTCCATTCTATTACTTTGGTTTGAGCTACAGAACACGCGCCGGCGTCCCGAAGCAAGTTGAAGTATGAAGGCATCAATTCTTGTCCTAAACAAAGTGGAAAATAAAAGTGAACCGATTCAGAATACACCCAAATCCTGTCATAGGAAAATTTTAACAATATTTGGTGCCATCGTAGACTGGTTACGCGCCTCTTTTGTAAACTTAAAATAAGTGACCCACCTGCATTCGCATTTTTTTTATTTAACTAAGTATATGTTTATTCAGGATAAAATTTAAATGTCCATTAAAACTGCGAGAGCATGGAAACTGGTAATTATTATTATCAAAAAACCTACCTAAAGAGCATATTAATTTGATCCATAATCAAATAATAGAATTGTGTTTTAATTTTTCATCGATATATCTTTGACAGGAATAGTCTTGGACAGGAATAGCTTGCATCCCTCTTATGTACAACAATAAAATCCTAGCACACCATTTAAAGTTCTATTATCATATTATATCTTTTATTATTCTGGACTCAAAGCCAATTGCATACCAAAATTTTCATTTACTTTAAATGCGAACTAATTAATTGCATGTAAAATAAATACTGCGCACGTGGATATAATTGTAACACACTATTTTCTTTGGAATAACAATTTCTATTGTCGTACCGGTGTAGTGCATTTGTAGTTTGTAAATTATCATTGCACTTTATAATTTAGAAAGGGAAATTAGTTGTTTTAATTAAAATAAATTAACACTCAATTAAAATAATATGACCTGCGCTGCAAATAAATTCCTTGGCTAGCAAATGTAAAGCTTCGCCCATCAATAAAAGTATTTCGTGTACAAAAATGGGCATGTGAAAAGGTATTATAGGTAGTACATTTTCGTTTATTATATTTGAGACCGGCCTGTTGCGAAGTAGTCACAGTTTGCGAGAGGGAACAAGGTCGCAATCCGGAAGCTTTAGGACAGTCGCACATTGGATGCGTTTTTGTACGAATTTGACCCGTATTATCACGTAGTAATGTACTCGGAAAGTCGCGAGTGTTCGTGTGTGTTCGTACATGTTAAGAGTCAAATTCGCATCAAAACGCATCCACTATGCGGTTGATCTTATTCACGCAATATGAACAGCCTCCGTGGGCCTCTTTGGGACTACAAATCTGCAGTCGATTTTATTAATAGTAGGGCTCATAGATGTATATTTACTTACGTGACATTTTAATTAATCGGGTGATACTAAAAGCGGTATGCACCAATGTGCAAGTAATACGCATGTGTGCGTGACAAATTGTACTGCACTATGCACTGCCTGATAGTTGCTAGCTTTTCAAACTAACAGGCCAACCTAGACCTTCAACGTGTATGTGAAATGGTCTCGTCTATGCAACATGTAAATTAAATAACCAACACCCTGAATACAGGTGGTTTGGGATCGGCTTCTGAGTTGATTTCAATATTTAAAAAAAAAACGATTTTTTTTTTTAAAACAAAAACAGAAAGCACCCAGAAAATATTGTACAACATTTTCTGGGTACTTTTGTCTTATCGTTCAAAATCGTTTTTTTTTTTAATTTTTGAAATCAACTCAGAAGCCGATCCCAAACCACATGTGTTCAGGGTGTTGGTTATTTAATTTACATGTTGTATATAATATGCTCTAATATACACATTAGTATGTTCTTTCTTAGTAAAATACACTGAAAATATCGATTTTTTTCAGTGTATCTAAGTTTAATAGTATTGGTGTGTTTGTTAACGCAAAAATAATTCCATAATGCCCTTTCTTTTTCACATTGACGATCTACAGTTTGTAAATCAATTGTAGGGCTTGTATTAAGTCACTTTAGACTTCCATAGCAATTAGATAGCATTATTGTGTTACGACAGTTTATGATATATACCGAGTCCTTCAGTCATTGAGGGTTTTGGGGTGAAGCTTGCTCCCATCTTCGGCCCTATCGTCACTTACGATGAAGGACCAGAGCTTCTTTTAAAAATGTAAAAAAAAGAGAAAAATTATTGAAATTCATAATTAGAGAATTTGTTGAACTTTAGACGAGGTTTTTTTGTAATTTAATTTTGCAACTAAAACCTGTATTCAATTATAATATTTAAATTTTAACTCCCGATTGACGCACATTACCACTAGCCAATAAACGTGATTTCGAATTGGACGAGTGACTTAGCGTGTTTTGTGCAGTTTGAACGACATAATGCGATACACATTTTATACTCATGTTGTTTTTTATGGAAACTGGAAATGAATCTTTATTTAGAATAAAAGCTATGCAAATTGAGTAATCAGACAGAATTTAAAAATAAACTTTGTTACATAGTATAACGTATAGTTTGTTATTATGTGTGGTATTTACATTTTCTTGATCGATCTAATGTATTCGATGGTATGTATTTGTTTCAATTCTTGTAATGATTTTAAAATAAGTCCTTGCATTACATAATTGTGTATAATGGTCCTGTTGGATGCAGGGCTGTTTATAATTAAGCTTCAAATTACATAATTAAATAGAAAATTAATGTTTGCTCTAATAATAATCATGTGTGTTTTAATATTTCGTCGTGCCCTTTTTACTACACAGCAAAGGTTTGGTAAATAAAATAAAAAAACTACTTTACGAGATCAATAAAAAAGGTTTCAGTTTATACATATAATCCCAAACTAACTATAGCTTAATGGTACTAGACAAATTAAAAATATACCTACGTATAAAATTGCAGTTATGATGCCTGATGTTAGCCATTCGACTATTTTCTAATGGTGCAACTCGTTTTTACTGTAGGCACTATTGTTAATGTTAATTAATCTTATTTTTATAGCTAAGTATGAAGGAAAGGCATATAGATATCATCTGTGTTTATAAATCTGATTATCTTTTTATTTTTATAAGTGGTATTTTTGAACGTGTTCAATTTGATATTGGTTCCAGCGGAAGACCAGCGCTAGTCGCGAGGCTAGCAATAAGCTGAGCTGGGACCATTTGAGACATGATTATTATATATGATATTTCTGTATGTCTGTTGTATTGTCTCAATAAATGTTTCTTTCTTTCTTTCTAATGTATCATGGTAAAATTTGGCTAGATTAAGATCTCAATACTAAACTTACATCTTTTCGTTGTACATAAAATAAAACTGATCATAAAATCATATTTCTAAAACAGCTACCTATGTAACAGCTCTCATACATGCGTTAGCAAAGGCAACTGCAGGCGTCGAGGCGTCGTCAGTAGCCATTGTCGTGTTGACTGCACAAGTTAACGCTAACCATCGGCCTTTTTACCTCCCCATAAGACGATGCCAGCAGTTGTCATGATACCTTAACGGCGGTCGCCCACGTCCAACCCACATCAGACTTGATTGTACTGATTTTTAGGGTTCCGTACCTCAAAAGGAAAAAACGGAACCCTTATAGGATCACTTTGTCGTCCGTCTGTCTGTCTGTCTGTCTGTCTGTCTGTCTGTCTGTCTGTCAAGACCCTTTATCTCAAGAACGCGTAGACGTATCAAGCTGAAATTCACATGAAATACTCAGGTCTATTGTCCCTTTAAGCTGTGAAAATATCAAACTTCTAAGCCAAGCCAATCAAAAGATACAGCCGATTATGTCGATATTTTCAACAAATTTCCGACACTCGCAAAGGAATCAAAACCTACAGGATACTTCCCGTAAACTCAGAACCTTGAAATTTGGCATGAAGCATTGTATTATAATGTAAATATAGGAAAAATTGCGAAAATCACATTTTTTTAGTTATATAATATTAGAAAAATATTTTAATAAAATGAAACTTACTACCTTATTTCTCACAAACGAATAAAGGTATCAAATTGAAATTTATACCAAATGCTTAGGTCTATTGTCCCTTTAAGCAGTGATAAAATCAAACTTCTAAGTTAACGCGATCAAAAGATACAGCAGTTTATACCGACACCTTAGACAAAGGAGATTGCTCAGATCCCATACATGTTTTGCCCTAGAACCAACAATCATGAAAAAATATTTTCTAGGTTCGAAATTATAAGTAAATGACTGTATAAACATTGATTATTGACGGACACTTCTGAGAACTTAATTATTAGCATACTACTAACTGATATTGAGGTTATGTTTCCAAACAAATGTAAAATAATAAAAAAAGAAACTAGTAAGTAAACTAGGGAAATCATGCAAAAACTTATTTACAAAGTCCGTAGTTCAAAAAGATATCAAGTCTGTTGTCCGAAAGGCCAAGTAAAGTTAGAAATAAAAAATCGCATCGAACACCGTAAACAAACACAAACACAAACAACAAACACAAGCACCTTATATTTTTAAAATTCTCCCTATTAGGGGAAGGTAAAGGGATCTAGGTCATACAGCCATGCCTTCAGTAGTTTTATTTCTTTTTTAGGTTTGTATTAAAACATTTTTATTGTGTAACACCTTTTAACGTATCTAGGTAGTGCTTGGCGAAAAATGTATGACAATAAACTTCATGGTGGCGACTACCATCTTTATTTTTGGCTTTGCATGTTTGCATTTAGCGTAAATAATGTTGAAAATAATAATATTGTTATTGATTGATTAATAAAATGTAATTTCATTTTAATCAATCTCTACCAAAGAGATTGTATTTTCGTAAATTAAACAACTTCGATAAATCTTTGGCTGTATGTTAGAACACCAAAGCCATTAAAAAGGTGATCTTATGGTTTCTAAACCGGTAGAATGATAAAGGCCTTTTTAAAATGAATATAATATGCAGAAGTGTCCGTTAGAATCTAATGACCGTTAATTATAGCATAAATTATAACAAGAATTATCAAATATCCCAATATTTTATTGGTTCTTAGGCCAATTTGAGCAATCTCCTTTCCGACACCCGCAAAGGAATCAAAACCTACAGGATACTTCCCGTAAACTCAGAATCTTGAAATTTGGCATGAAGCATTGTCATATAATGCAAATATAGGAAAAATTGCGAAAATCACATTTTTTTTAGTTATATAATATAATAAAAATATTTTAATAAAATGAAACTTACTACCTTATTTCTCACGAAAGAATAAAGGTATCAAATTGAAATTTATACCAAATACCTAGGTCTATTGTCCCTTTAAGCAGTGAAAAAATCAAACTTCTAAGTTAACTCGATCAAAAGATACAGCAGTTTATACCGACACCTTAGACGAATTTCCGTCACACGCTAGGGAATCAAAACCTACAAGGTACTTCCCGTGAACTCAGAATTTGATTAAATACGTCATAAATTGTAAACCACTACGTTTGTACGGCGGAACCCTCGGTGTGCGAGTCCGACTCGCACTTGGCCGGTTTTTTTTTATTACTTGAAATTTAATCTACATTTTTGACCGACTTTTTATAGGATGTGTGCGTTTTACTACGTTCCATTTTTTCCCTCCAAAAAAGTCGGTCATAAGGGCTGGCGAGCTTGGCCATACCCAGTGCTGCATCCTGCGCCTGCTTATCACACTTAAAAAATTTAAAAAACTATATACCTATTTTGCTTAATAATATGCTACTTATTCTCTAACGAATAATTAAAAAATGATCTACAAGATGAATAAAATTTCATAAAAATCGTTATAATAGTTTGAGAGCTGTGCCACTTTTTACTTTCTCGTATTCGTAGTTTATAGGAAGTCTTGTTTAATTTAGTAAGACCTATTTTCAAATGTTTTCTTTAATACACTAAAATGGTATGAGATTTGAAATTTTCTCATGCTTATTTTTTGTGTAAGTATCGTAAGTATATTTTATTCTGTTCATAAGATTTGCGACTTATTGTTCGAAAATTGTATGTTATCCCTTATCAGTTACTTATATCAGTTGTAATAAATTGTATGCAGGGTAGGTGAAAGAGAGATGAACAAACTTGCCTGCAGATATCGCCATCATTAATCGTGACTGTTCCGCTTCTTCTTCGAATATTGCATTTTTTTTACTTTTGAATATAAATTCCCCCTTTTCAACATCAGGAGTAACAGGCAAAATATCCAGCTGAGCATTACTAGACTGAAACAAGTTAATTTATTGCAGAACTTTTCCAGGCATGCACTAATTTTCATGAACTGGTTTTCATAAAAAATTATTTAAAAAAATAATGTTGCATCTTCTGACGTGATGTGGATTGCTTTTTAAAATAAAAATAAACAATATAAGTAATTTTGAAATATAAATGTAAATGCTTATAGTTTTTATTGCTAAAGGCTGACCGCTTAAAAGCAGCGGATTGTTTTATTTGTGTTTAAAAAAGACTACTTACATAAAAATGTTTGAAGATGTTTTATTGATTTAAATTTTCCTTGATTAAACTGTACCTTAATCATAGATATAGGAAACTCTATGGAAGATCAGCAATGGTGCCAATTCTGTTATGCCACTCTCTAAACTAAACTAACCTAAAAATTTTCTAATTTTAATTTAGTTTTAATCATTTGCTATTCTGTTGTCACGTCTAACCTAATTTAATCTTTCTTTTTTGACAGGACTAGCGCGTCTTAGTTGAATTGAACAGTGTTACCCGTTTAGTAGATTGATAAAAATAAAGAACGAATGGAGAATGAATGAAAGGGGTATTTTTAAGAAAATTTATAATAATAAACTTTTTAAAATTAATTTGAAAGTAGTTAAAGGTATTAACCAACGTATGTGAGTTTAACGAAAGCATAAAAACTATTATTTTAATTTTTATCTAATATATTTGAATTAAAATTTTGGAAGTGTTTAGCGGAAAATACTAAAATAATATACATCAAAATATAGATTTTTGTGCACGTGATTTGAATATCAAGGGGACACACTTGACATCAAAAGCTACACACCCGCCGAGAAAGTTTCCCCATCACGTTACCAGGGTCCGCCACGAGGAGGCTTCCGGACGGTCCAGGGGGGCTATTCGCTATCTTTTTTTGACATTTGAAAGTGATGATCACCAAGGGAATTACACATCCATTGCTGTTTTACACGACACGCTATTATAGCACTTGTCGCGTAAAACAGCAATGGATCCGTAATTCACTCAGTGATCACCACTTTCAACTGTCAAATAAAGTTAGCGAATAGGCCTACAGAGGGCCTAGACAACATGCATTTCCACATTCGCTCTTGCTAAATAAAAAAATGGATGGGATTGACATAGGCAATCGAAGTGACTTTTCGATCGCTCATGTCAATCCCATTAATTTTTTGATTTAGTGATAGAGAGAGCGAGTGTCGAAATGCATATTGTTGAGGCCCTCAGTAATGCTTTGCATCGTGTTATAAAATGTTTCTTTCTCGCTTGAAGATATGGCTGTATGGGCTATATCCCTTTTCCATACCGTGATAGGGAAAACAAAAAAAAAGTGGATAGCTTTTCTACTTATAAAAAAAGTCCGTCTACCTACATCTTGGATTATATAATCTAAGACCTACATATACCTCTCTGCGGAACTTATCAAACCTGCTGATACAAAATTCTCCATCTTTCATACGGCTACCCAACTACTTATTTTCGAAATCTAATTAATCCCACTAAAGCTGATTCTCTGATTATGCGTGATGAACACAGATCACTTAGTTAATAATAATAATAATATATTTCTACGCTCACATCAATTATCTAGCCCAAATTAAGTATCTTTAGAGAATTTGTGTAAAATCTTTTGTGTGAAATCTTTAAGAATTTGTGTTATGGATACCTACTAGATAACGGACAAATATACTTACTTAATAATCTAGATATTTTTATAAATAAACTTAAATATATAAACAACCATGACTCATGAACAAATGCTCGTGTTCATCACACTAACATTTGCCTCTACAAGGACTCGAACCCGGACTGCCCGATGTGTAGGCAGCGTTACTGACCACTCCACCACGGCGGCGTCAAAGTTGGTGATGAACTATTCATGTGTTCTCAAAAACTAATTTTAATCGACATCAATTTACACGTAGTCTAAATTTAGCTTGACAATTCTAAATTTAGAGATATTTTGACATAAAACTTAGACAACAGAATAGCGAATAGCTAAATTGAGTAACTAAATCAACTTTAATCCTGTCAGATTAAAATTTAGTTTATTTCTGTCATTTTAGTCCGTTACAGAATAGGAATCGCAATCTGACAGCACTAAACCTAATTTTAGTTAAGTTTAGTCTAGTTTGTGCCAACGGAATCGGCACCAATGTGAGAGAAAAAGAGCATACTAACGCATATATTAGAGCGAAATAGATAGACAAGAACATTTCACGTAGGTACACGCAGGCGACCCAAGTCGGCCTGTCAGTCACGTAGAAGAGACAACAACTGCCAGGCTGTAGTACTATTTATCATGTACACATGTGCATTACTCACACATTGGTGCATTTTTTTGATCTCGCCCTAGTCGATTCATTACCAATCTATAAACGTCAGTAATTATAAATCTATGACCTAAATACTACAGAAAGAAAGCATTTATTTCAGTTCAAATATTTGGTGGCTAACTTCAACTAGGAGAATTATTAATTTAACTTGATTTCCAACGTCTACCTAAATTTATTGTTGACCAAACATTTTTGACATAATTTTGGAAAATATTATTAGACACATAATTATTTACTCTCAATTAAAAAGTATTGAGTTATTAAAACTAAAAGTCACTTGAAACTGCGCAATATTCTGATGCGTCTCTCAACTCGCGACATGTAATTTTAGGGATGTCATGCGACGTCGCTCGAGAACTTTGACAACATCACGTGACTTTACTTCCTAATCTGCTACCTGTTCCTTGAAATTATTCAAATACACAGTTACATGAACATAAGATTATTCCTTCCTCAGATCTTACTCGTATAAGTAACGGTTCCTCCGGATCGGCCCGAAAACGATTTTTGGCATAATATGTCCGACGAAGCAGACATCATTGACGATTCGAATGTTTTCGAATCGTTTCGGGTGAATGAGCCCTTACGGTACTGCGAGGCGTGGATGATTAGATATTTAAGAAAAAAAACGTACTTTTTGAAAACTGTTGCCCATAAAGCAAGCAAAAGCCTCGGCCAGGTGCTGGGTGCCAAGCTCTGGCCTCTCCCTCCTGAGGTGTAGTTCCCCGAGCAGATGCAAAGCTCGACCAAGCTGCCTTCGGAGACTGTGTTCCATTGCCAGGGCTCCCATCTCAGTCAATAATTTGGCAGCCATTTCGTGATTTCCTAATCTAAATAAAAAAGATTATAGAGAAGTTGTAGGAATTTTTATTTTATTTGTATTATTATATTGTGCGAGCTTCTGATGGACTGGGCAGTAACGGTCTTTACAAAACAATAAATCCCAGACTCGAATCCTGAGCCGGGTCCAGATAATTTGCACCGAAACATGCAAAGTTGCACGAGTATAATGTGGAAGCATACAATTATACATACCTACTTTAGTATTATTTATTTCAAAAATATGTACAAACAAAATTCTCACTTCTGCATAACCGCCGCAAGGTGCATTCGTGTTTCGCAAAGTCCTTCGATATTTTTACTTTCGGCATGGATCTTAAAAGCTCTTTCGAAAGTTTTCTGCGCATTATTTAAGTTGTTCATCATCAGTTGGCTGATTCCTATTTCTGTGATCGCTTCAGCAGTTTTGTTTATATCATCCGCTATAAAAAGAAATATTAAAGTAAAATTTTGCTAATAATTGCTACAAGAAAGAAATTACGAAAACTTCGATGGTGATTCAAAAATTATGTAACGTTAACCTTGATTAGTACAGTTTGCCACTCTCTGGCAATTCCTGGCAATTCCCCTTAAACGCGTTCGCCTAGCTCACTATGGGGCGGGTAAACCGGAAGTTTTTTTTTAACATTCGTTACGCATACGTCACGTCTGGGGTGGAGTGAGCGTTATGTGGGACACTCCGTAGGAAGGCAGGGCGTACCCACTAAAAACCAACGATATCCCTTACATGCACCTTGGCGTGAGAGCATCAGCGACCGCCACCTCCTCCTCGACGTCGGACGAGGAGAACGCGCCGGCCGTGAATGTGTGGCTGTCGTATGGGGGACCATGGGAACCCTTGCGGAATCTGTCACGACTCTATGGTATTTTCTCGGCTACGGCAAGCCCCTCTTACCTCCCCAAAAGGTGGGAGGTGCTTGCCCCGTGAAATCCTGGACGTCGACGACTGGCAGTGACTAGTGCAATGCGAGGTTTGCGCTTCCCAGGCCCATGCATCCGTATTACAGAATGACACTCAGAAATCAATCATGTCTTAAGAATCGTTTCTCACTTTCTATCAAGCACAAAGTGATAGAGACGTAGGACGCTCAAGTCGGCGTTCATTCTTGAGACTCCTTCTGTATACGTGCCTGAGAGTATTTTGGTCGACGCGCACTAATAGCTAATGCCAGGCGAGTGATACATACGTCACACCGTCAAGCTAGAGCGGGCTGTAAAATGCGTAAATGCCTACGATAAAATTGTTTCGTAAGTTCGGAAGGCACATTAAGGCGTTGTCAGCTGTTACGCAACTTCTACATACTAATACCAATCTGCATTGAGTCCGCGATGGGGTAGAGTAGGTAGTAGGTAGGGTAGTAGGTATATACTCCTCAAGATTTTCTACTATTTAAGTACTAATGGGGTTAAAGGGTTTAATTCAGCAATGGGACCCATACATATATATTATATAGTATGGGTCCCACTGCTGAATTAATATATATTATATAGGCTTATGAATACTGTAAGGCTTACATGAAAGTTTCTATCGAATAAAGAAATAAGCCGTTGAAGTCGCAATTAAGTAATACAAAAATATTTTTTTAAACTTTGAAGGCATTGAATTTTAGAAAGTCGCTTTGATTTATCATTCAAAATAAGAAATATCGCACCACTTCTGGCGCATCGCATTCTTCTACATCGCAACTTTGCACATTAATGCACATGTGAGAATTTCCGTGTCATCAATTTGCTACGGCCAAACTCGAAGATTAAGTTAGAAATAAGTTTTCTTGTCGTCTTAAACTTCGTTTTACTCGGAAATTTATGTTCCATTCAAAGAACGGTAATAAGATACCGACGTGTAAAATCCAAGCTGAAATTAAGACTAGTATACGAGAACCTAAAATCGAGTTTGCCTCGGATATACATATATACTATCACACTTGTTACACATAAAGTCACATCTAGCACAATAATATAAAGTTGAGTCACTATATGGTCACGACCCTATCTACGGTAATCTAATCAAAACCCAACAATAAGCACCACTGCGTGACAGGCAATCAAAAACTGAAAATCCGACATTCAGTTTTCAATGAAACAAAGTTCAAAGTCAATTAAAGTTTGACAGTTTGTGGTTGTTTAACTGCTTCGACTGGACGAGGTAGCTTTGTCATTCATTTGCCCAAGCGTTTAGTGACAAGCGGCGCAAACTATGTTGTCGCCGCAAATTAATTAAAGATTAATGGCTGGTTTACAGAGTGCGAGCTGCTGCCTAGCCAGTAGACAGCTACCTCGGCTTGTCGACTTGTATGCCTATTAGCTCGGCTCGCCTTAGCTGTCTACACAACACATAATAAACAAGCTGCTGCCCAGTCTTGTGAGTTGTACCTCTAGTTGTTACCTCGCCGGTGCTACGTGCAGTTCTCTTGCAAAGTGTTCCAAAGATGCTTTTCTTATATCTCTATTTCTGTAATCTTTATCGAAATAATTCTATAGGTTTTCTTGCTCTCTGTAGAGTTTCAAGAATCAAATATTATTATCAGAAGACCATTCTTTCTGCAGCCGTTTTGAATTCGATCAAAGCTTTTAGGCGTAGTACACAAAAACCAAGGTTCCGTTCATAGCTGTCCGGCTGGCACTGGAAACTACTGTCGAACGCGTCCAAACCATGCGATTGGTGATCGGGCTGCTGCCATGTGCGAGTTGCTGTGGGGCGTGCAGGCGAGTGAAAACAAAACAATTTTGAAGTCGGAAGCGAGCGATTGTCCAACTCGCACGTACAAGTTACTCGTAAGTTACGTCCAAACAGTGCGAATACCTGCAGTGCAGTTAATCGGCAGGCTGACTCGTACGCTAGCTCGCACTGAGTAAACTAGCCATAATTTTGTTTATGTGACTTGCGAATATACAAACATAACATTATACAAGCTATAGTTGAAAAACAAAACAATTTTTGTTCACTACTCATCGGTAAAATTTTGGAGGACAATGCACTTTTTTTTATTAGTCTTCCATTTTGAGCTTGAGCGGTCAATATGGCGTCGACTGTAAATCTGCATAAAAATGATTAGCAGTCCGAATCGACATGTAAATAAATTCGATTTTATGGCAAGTACGTGGCTTTAGACAATGACACAGCTGACCCCCGTTACTCGGGGAGTTTGATAAGTTTCGCCTGCTAAAAACTTTGTCTGCTTTGTTAGAAAACCGCATTATACGGTCACGACATTTTAGCAATCATAATCTATAGTAATATCAAATATGCAAAAATAACTCTAGGTACCTCTTCTGTCCTAAACCACAGAAGATTACACCTTTAAGAAGGACATAAATAATCTCTCTTTCTCCGGATATTTAGGTGGGACAACACTCATCATCATCAACAGCTCATATAACGTCCCCACCGAGGGGCTCACTATTTGACAACACTACGCGGACACATTTTAATGCTGAGGGCCTAGCAAAGTGACCAATCGATTGCGCCGAACGAAAACAATATAATGTATGAAACCGACGTATTACTGGGAAAGCTCAATGGCAACTGTCGCGTCAAGTGTATGAGTAGTAGTTAAAAATTGTCACTTCGTTCGATAGAAACGTTGTATCGTTTGCCACTTACCTAGGCCCTAAGTTTGTAAAACTTGTTTTTAGTTCACCTGGCTTATACCATCTTATCAAAGTTTGCCCATATACCAAACTTAACATCATTATTGTGTTCCGATGGTTATACCCAATACCACACTGGCTGAGGTTTTCGGGTGAAGTTCGCTGCCACCAACACGGTCTTATAGTAACTTATCATTAAATAATTTAATGGCCAAAGGCCACGTCAGATTATATACCTCTGGAACTAAATCTGGGCAAACCACTAGACTACGTGAGCTGTTAAATAATTAAGGTTCATGATAATTTTGAATTGGTCTAACCATCTTTAGCCCTTCTCTCTGCTAATCTTGATAACCTCTCCGCCTTAGCAGGGTCTTTTTTCCTGACAGCTCTAGCCTTGCTTAACAGAACTCTATGCAATTGTATCGCAGTCACAGCAAACACTGTATCTGGAGGCACCACCTCCTCGTCTCTCTCAGGCTCATAGAGTCGCCAGTCCTAGAAAAAACAGGAAACTCGACATCGGCGCTTTGTCATTTGCATGTTAAACGCATTGTAATTTTGTTTACGTACGTGACTAGAAATACATTACCACAATGTCATTAATTAAATTCTTAGTGTAGTAAAATGTTCAGTGTAATTGCATTTTGTACAATGTTACTGTTAGTACTGAGTAAAGGGCAAAGTCGGGCGACACGATAAGAATGCATAAAATAATTATTGATTTATATAATTAAATTGTTATTATGCCATCAAAGTTGATTATTAGGTATTGACTATTTTGGGGATACTGTATGGCCCATATTGCCAGATGTGGCTTTATGTGTAACGAAATGTTACAAAAGCTCTACTCAACCCGTTTCGGATTTATTTGCGCGATTTAGAACGAATGTAAGCACAATTAGATACCAATAAATTAAAAAGACGAAATTAGAAATGGCAGCGCGCATTTAGTTTTGGGGAACAAATTTAGTGGCCTCCAAAATAATAGTACATTGCTTGCCAAAATGGATACTTTGCTCACCGAAAACAATTTTTGTTTTGGTGTTACTTTACACAGTTGTTGAGCATTTATACTTTTTTGTAGGTTAGGTTAGTATGGTGTTCATTTTAATACAAGCCTTAAATTTTGTTGCATGATGCCATTAGCAAATATCTGCAACGGTAACTATTACCATCAGAACGGTCGAATCTATTTGCGTTATGTTATAAAATAAATTTGCATATATATCTACCGAATATACTTTTCGAGGAACAACACTGTTCAACATAGGTATATCCATTTAATTTTAAGTAAGTGAGTACGTTTAGTATGTGCTTTGGTTTAACAGGGGACTACCTACCCATGCTAAAATAGAACTCTATGCAATAGTCACAAAACAAAAAGTGCCTATACTGTTATCAAATATTAGAGATTGTAAAATTATTCTTGTAATTTATCACCCATTTTGTTTTTCGGTTCTAATTTGGTAGGACAAATAAGCTTTTGAACCGAACTTTTGATAAAACCATAATATTGATATGACTTGGTTAAGTGCTGATTTTTTAATAGGTTGGGGAAAAAGTTTCTTCGCATTTTTTAAGAAAATTCAAAACATTTTTTAATATAGTTTATTTACATTTAACTAAAGTATGTAGGTACCATTTTGTTCAATAACTTTTTGCCATCTTGTAGGTAGGGACATGATCCCATTGCTATAGAAATTTTGGGACTTCTGATCAAAATACCGCGACAAGTGGTTTTGGCAGTCCTCTCGTGATGTTAACCTGACACTGCCTAAAGAATTCTGAAGAGACCGAAACAGGTGAAAATCTGAAGGTGCAAGGTCAGGACTATACGGCGGATGCATTAACACCTCCCAGCCAAACTCTCTTAATTTTTGCTGAGTGGCTAAAAATGTGTGAGGTCTAGCGTTATCATGATGAAAAACCACACCCCTTCTGTTGATTAATTCCGGCCGCTTTCTCTCAACTTCTTGCTTTAATCTCATCAGTTGTTCGCAGTAGAGTTCAGAATCGATGGCCCTGCCTGGTGGTAACAGCTCAGAATGAATAATGCCCTTCCAATCCCACCACACACACAGCATCACCTTGTTGCGAGTTAACCCGGGTTTCGCCACAGTCTGTGAAGCCTGCCCGGCCTTTGACCACGACCTTTTTCGCACGTTCTTGTCGTACGTGATCCACTTTTCATCACCAGTTATCAGCTTCTTCAAAAATGGTTCGGTTTCATTACGTCGTAATAAAGAATCACAAATGAGTACACGGTTCATTAAGTTTCTTTCAGTGAGCTCGTGAGGTACCCAAATGTTGAGCTTTTTTGTGTACCCAGTTTTTTTCAAATGCGCCAAAACTGTTTTGTGGTCCATTCCCAGTTCTTCAGCTACGTCGTAACTACTGACATGCCGATCTTGCTCCACTTTTTCAAAAATGGCATCCATTTTATCTGTAATAGGGCGACCAGAGCGACGTGCATCTTTGACATCAAAATTTCCGGATTGAAAACGCTTAAACCAAATTTGTGCTACTCTCACAGACACTGCACTAGGTCCATAAACATCGCAAATTTTTTTCGCGGCTTGCGTTGCATTTTTACCTTTTTTGTAGTAAAATTTTAAAATGTATCGAATTTCTTCATTAGATTCACTCATCTTGGCGGTACGAAAAACAAATGAAAATCACACATTTTCCTAATTTGAATTTGGAATTATGTTCTTTAAAATTTAAACTTTCAATGATACCAAAACCAGCCAGATACAAGTAGTATAGCCAAAGAGATTTTATTACAAGTTTATACATACTATAATGCGAAAAGACTTTTTCCCCAACCTAATATTATACACTATATGTCATAGATGTGTGTAATATGTACTTATGTTAATAGATTGGCATTGAAATTAATCGGGTGAGACCAGAAATGGGATGCACCAATGTGCGAGAAATGCGCATGTGTGTGTGACAAATATGCCACACTATGCACAGCTTGACAGTTGTTGTCTTTTTAAACTGAACAGGCCGCCTGCGTGTACGTGAAATGGTCTCGTCTATCTCGATTTAATATTCGTTTAATATTGTTAGTATGTGCTTGCTCTTTCGCATTTCCGATCTACAGTTTTTGAATCTATGCTAAATGTACAAAAAGACGCGGAAACATCAAAAGAGAAAAAAATCTTCAAAGATGAAAATTTCGTTACAGTAGAAATGTTGCAGGAAACTGCTCACCAAAAAGCAACTTTAGCTTGCAGACTATAAGGCAGAAATTTATTATTACCTTTCCGATGGCGTTGTCCCTAACTTCAGTAAGTATCAGGAAAGGCTCTTCAGGGTCAGATCCTGGAACTAACGCCGTATAATTTTACCATTACATCCATATAAATCAATTTCGCTTCACTGATTGGTATTAAACTATGTTTGATGGTTATTTTAGTAACTTCTCTAACAAATCTATAATCTCGAGGTAAAGCCTTGTGTTATAAATATATATTTATATATTATACACTATCCATTTAGTTAGGTGTTAACATAATTATATCATAAATATTTGCATAAGTTTTTTTTCTTGGTGGTTCATTAATAACTTGCGTAATACAATAATTAACTTACATTATTCTATGTTTTATATAATGTAGTTAGTCAATGACTTATTTATTAATATCAATTTATGAGATAATAATATGAATGAGCAATGCTTACAAAAGAATTTGGATATTTGAAGACCTAAAACTACTGTATCCCTAGTCTCACTATTGATTTAAACTCTCTAAAATAGTTAAATTAATAACATATTTATGTTGTATGTAATCGATACATTTTTAAATATTTTTATTATTTCTAGAAAAATGCACTGAAATTTTGTGAGCATTTTTCTAGAATTAATATTTACGCGTTTGTAAACGCAAAAATAAAATTATTCCATATTTTTTTTATTTATATTACTTGTTGCTTTTTACAAAAAGTAGTGAACTCATGTATAAAAAAGATTACCAACACAGCTAACACTTCTAAAATAAATATTCTTCGCGACTCTATTGTGGATGGGATGAATATGAGTATAGTATACAAATTTGATTTTGCAACAACTGTCTAGGTTTCTAGGAATAAGGAAATCATGATTAGATATTCTATTCAAAGCAGAACTAGGACAGGCTTTCCGGACGTATGTAATTTAGCAATTATTTCTTTACGTGTAGCTACTACGCACTAATGTTGGTAGTTGACATTGCATCTATAGGCCACAAGTCTAGAAAAGATCTTACGTAGTGTACCTATGTACTATATCTTCATACAGACCGAGTTAAAATTAAATTTCCTTGTTTTGCTTTGGAAGTCAGTATAAGATCTAGTCAAGATCTAGTATAATTTTAACATTATGTCGTTTTAGGCACAATTTGTAGTCCACACCATTCGAGATAAAATATTTTGTGTATGACATCTAAGAGTTAGGAGTCTCATAGGTCATTTTGTCTTAAAATAGTTTGTCCTTGATATTACGCAAATATTTTGTTCGTTATTGTATATTTATACATTTGTAAATTCGTTTAACTAGTCGAGGTTATCAAAGTTTATTAATATACATAAAATTTATTAATATTTATGCTTATTTTGTTCGCTGGGCTGTTTTCGCAGATCAAACTTGATATTGCGATTTAAAATTGAGGTGTGATCATGACATGGTTAAAGGTACATGGTATAAAGTCGTTCTTAGTTAAAATGTATAGACTGGTCAATCCGTGCTTCAATTTAGCCTAAGTCAAGCATGGTTCATCATAACAGCCTTTATGATTCGACCCACTGCTGGGACACAAGGCCTCTCCTTGTCATCGAAAGAGGCCTAGGCAGTAGTCAACCACGCTTGCCCAATGCGGATTGGTGGACGGAGTATAAGATGATCAACACCCCTTTGCTGACCCATTAGTCGCCTTCTACGACACCCATTGAAGGATATGGGGTGATGCTATTCCACTCTGCCGGCATCACACGGCTTTGTTAATGGCAAAGGAAGCATGGTTATGTTCAAATAATTAGCACTCCAACAGAGAACCACATGATTGATCCTGTCTGCACATTCTGGCGTTAATGTTAATAACGGAAGAAACAGACAAGGTTCAACATGAACTATGAAGGAAAAATGTTTTATCATCTTTATTTAATTAAATAGGGACGTTATTGCAAAGAAAAAAATAAGAAAAGCTCCTTTGTACAGCCCGTAAAGATAGGTATACAAATGTCATTCACTGAAGAGTGTATTCAAAAGAAATAAATCGACTGAATAGATCTCGAAATCTAATTTCTTCGACACAACTCTCACCTTCACCTATTCGCTTTGACAAGCAATATTGAAATCGTACGAAAAATATTATTGTATTAGAGAAAATATCGCGACAATTTTACTTACATTTGTCTAAAAGAAATTCGGCATAATGATATTTGCAGCAAGCCTTTTGTCTTCCACCATCTATCAAGTATTGACTGGAAACCGCAATGGCGGCCAAATAAAACTTTTCGGCCAACCATAGTATCCCTTTTCCTTGTTCGGAATAATACAATGCAAGCTTTAGTAAGCTGAGACATTCCTTTTTCGTGTTCCCTAAAAAGGCAAACAATCAGCATTCAACACATCTATTTTATTGACTAAGTTGTTGGGAGAATATAGAAATTCTAAGAATTTTGATCAATTTGTTTTTACTTATTTTACCAATGTTTTACGTAAATCGGTTCGCAATTAATAGCCTGTCTAGAGGGGTACTTTTGCGAGTCGGATAGGCTTTTATAATGATAGGCGGATATCCTAGACCATTAAGCATAATTATTTAAGACTGGTTCATCGTTTCCAACCCTAAAAGTGAGTCCAGACTTTATAACAAACTAAGTTATCAAATATAGTTATATCTTAACATGTTTTATTGGTGTGGACCATATGTGTTTAAACATGTCTTTTTTCTGTAGCAACGATAAATAAATCGGACATGTCATATAGCATAAATTTTACAACATGTTACATAATCTGGAGTTGTCTTATTTATAAAGCAGAAGCGTACATTAAGAGAGACACTAATGAAAAATAGTTTTATTAGATTCAGGTAGAATTAGGTACTCCCTTGGGGGCGAGACTAGACATATTTTTTTTTATTTATGTTACGAGAGGGCAAGCAAGCTTGCGGCTCACCTGATGTTAAGGGGTCACCACCGCCTATAGACACTTACAATATTAAGTGTAAATCACTTAACACTGCAAGTGCGTTTGCCATCCTGGGGACTAAGATGATATGCCCTCCATGCCCAGTAATTACCCTGGCTACCTTTCCCTTCAATCCGAAACACAGCGAGCTGCTTTACGGCAGAAATAAGAAAGGCGGTGGTACCTACCCAGACGACTCTACATATGGGTCTACCACCTAGTAAATTCTACATTCTCTTACAGGCTTGAGGTAGAAAACTAAGAGACACTAAAGTCAACAGCAATAGTCAGTCTATTTACAACATCTGTAATCAATTGTAATTGTATCAAGACAACAGCTCAAAATTCGAGTGGATAACCAATACCTTATGAGTATTTAACTGAATCTATATCCAGTTTATTTATTACCTATTTCACATATGGTTTGATTTATCCCGCAACAACATGGGTTAATTTAGGGTGAAATTTACTGTTCATTAAATAGCAACAAACATAAAGGTGTGTGCACAAAATGTTGGCATTAACCATTGCGGTGTAAAGAGATAATAAAGGTAAATGAGTTCGAAACTGGCTCAAAATTTAATTAGCACTGTAAGTAATACGAGTCTAGGAAAACCGTAAAAGTGACAAACGAATAACTTCTTAATTAATTTGTAACTGGTTTTATCCCATATACGCAATATTATTAGCCTATAGGTTAATTGTCTTTTACCTATTTGGTGTCCGTCACTATGTTATTAACGGAATCATTTAATTTTCCTGTATTAAAAACTAAATTAGAAAAATATCCATTGATAGGGGATTTTCCGATTTAAATGTCATTTCGAGCATATGACGTCAAAACAAAATTAATGATTAATTAGCTATAGGTATCGACAACAATCATAATAATCATACGATATGCTTATCCGTTGTTATTTGACTAATTAATTACTAACTATACAGTCACCTAATATACTACCCTCTTCATGTATCTGTCATTTATGCAAATTCTATTCTGTTCCTAAATAATGGCTTCACAAATTAATTATGACGCATTTAGCCACTGACAAGTCAAAATGCATAGTAGTAATAAATAATCTAAGATCCGAATTAGAAGCGATCTTCACCCATCTATTTAATAATGGATAAAAAGTATTTTATAGCAAATTTAGTATTTTGTTATATATCTTACGAGATGGCAAACAAGCTTGCGGCCCACTTGGTGTTAAGTGGTTACCGTCGCCTATTTATTTTAACACTGCAAGTGCATTGCCATCCTGGCGACTAAGATGATATGCCTTCCATGCCCAGTAATTACACTGAATACCTTTCCCTTCAATCCGAAACACAGCGAACTGCTTCACGGCAGAAATAAGAAAGGCAGTGGTACCTACCCAGACGACCATACATCCCATATGTATGGTCGTCTGGGTAGGTACCACTGCCTTTCTTATTTTGTTTTTACTTTACCACCAATGTTAAATAATGTATATCGCGATAAAAAATCTTGGTGAAACTGTTTTTAAATAAAGATTGAAAGACAGTGCACTTAAAAGTTTTTCATTGAAATGCAAATTCTATTTCAGTATAATAAAGAGTAAACTACGCAGAATCTTTATGTACAGGCAACAGCACGTCGGGCTATACAAAACTGTCAAATTTCTCCAAACGATTTTCAACCTAAGTCTTTTCAACATAAAGTGCATAATTGATTGGGAAAATTTGACAGTTTGTGGTAACCCAACGTGCTGTTGTCTGTACATTATTACTTCTTAACGACAAAGAGTCATATTAACAAAATGTACAGAATTTTCGTAAAGAACATCAACTTTACAGGAACGGCTCAAAGTGTGCTCCGCCATGCTCAATGCACAACCTCGCTCGCCGGGATATGTTTTGTGAGTCATTTCACACTATCGTCAGTCTTATTGACGTGAAAACTGATCTTACACGCTGCTCCATCTCGAAAACAGTTGGGCAATCGGAGATATATTTTGTCCTTCACCCTCCAAGGGAAAACCCAAGGATTTGAGGTTGAGGGAGCAGTAATGATCCTATTGCTCTAAAGCAGCGTCCCTAATTACATTTCTTATTATAAAGGCTTAAAACCTATTCCACTTACGAACACGGCTCTACATAAAAACACGAATTATTTATTAAAATACTAATGCAAATTATTGAACCTTTATCTTTCTCCTTTTCAGCGTTTTGTAGTCCCGAAGATATGTGTTCTAAATATTCGGAACTCTTCCTCAAGTCAACGACAATGCCAATGTCATCCTCGGCCAATAGTTGCATGTTGTCATAAATAAGGTCTTGAAGGTAATCCGATGACTCTGTATATCCTGCCTCCCGCAGCTCCAAAATAAGACATTCGTGTAAAGGAAATTTCCTCCTAAAATAAGAATGGTTTTATGACCCGTACTTACATCTTTATCGGTTATTACTTTAGTCGTTTAAATGACAACTTTAGTACTTAAATTAGGTATATTATTGTTGCTAAAATTTTTGTACGGCACTTGAAATTTAAAAATGTATCGATCTATACATAATTGCTTCGACATTGTTGTTAGGCCGACGATGTCAACGTTAGATTGTGGTGTAATAAGAACCTAGAACGAAAGACAGAAAATCCATCTTGTTCTCATAATTCTCTGTAGCCCTGTAGCAAGGGCAGTTACCTGAATAGCGAAAGTAAAAACATTGGTACTTAGTCGAACTGGTTAATCTACTGGTAGACTTAGTAAGCACTAGACTTTAGTGCAAGAAACTGTTCCAAACTAACATGAACCAACTTCTAACACAAACTCCTACATAAAATGGGCATTAAACCCAAAAAGTGTCTAAACCTTCAGTTAAGTAACAAACAAAAGCCAACAACCGGAAAGGTTTATGTTTTATATTGTACACTATTAATACATATCGACAGTCCAGGCATTCCGAGAGTATTATGATTATACGACTCTACTTTAAACATAATCACTATTTAGTGACGAGTGCCAGTAAAATGCCTATGAGTACAATGACAAAATTGCAGAAATTCAAATGGAACACGCCAGTATACACGCTCACAACCTCCGTCATAATAAGTCGTTTAGGTAACGGACTATTGACTAAAAAGCTGTTGCTTGTAAAACGTTTTGTTGTCAGGATTGCGAGAAAATATTTTGATGGTTTTGAATTTTAGAGCCTATTCACGCGCCGACGCGAATTCGCAACACGTACGGTCATGGAATTAACATAATTTGAAATACAGAAAGTAAAAACGCGATACTTTTTAGTCGATATATTTTTTATGTTAAGAGGTTGGCAGATAAGTTTACGGCCTGCCTGGTAAACAGCCACCACTGACGTCACACTCACGCACTGCCAACCCTAACCCCCCTTACGACATTGATGGTTATTTTAATATTATATAATAACAAAATAATTATTTTTTTATTATCATAACTGTTGTCGACAGGTTCTGACTTCCAAACTAGGCTAAATGCCTGTATCTCAGGAGTCAGTGGCTTCTCCCATTTTAGCAGCATGAGTATCAAAAAAGCTCAGTAGAAGAAAATAAAAGAAAACAAGAAAACATAAGAGAGACAATGCTATATGTCAATAGGTGCCACAAATCCGATTAAATTGCTAATAAAATTAGGCATAACGCGTTTTTCATTACTTCCATGGTCTAGTGTTTCACCCATCGGAATTAGGAGAAGACATCCCGGATCCGATCCACAGGAGATAAACCCACCACCTTCCCATGGCCTGACGCAACCTTACAGTTATACAGGCCGAATCACGGGAGGGTGCGCTGCTAGTTGCCGGATGCTTTGGTTTCACAGTGCACCTTAATCTCTCCTACAAGTTATTCTTTGTCTGTCTTCCTTGTCCCTATGGTCCTTCTCCCCTTTCTGGGGCGGACATCACTCGTACGCCTTCGGTGCCTTACAGGTCGTCCGAGCCCACCCGAAGTGGTACCGCTTGCTCCCACTGCCCAGTGTTCTGCCTCTTCTGCGGCGTCTTCGCTCTTTACCACTCTCTCCGATCCACAGGCGAGTATAACTTTGTCCTCGCTTTGATTAGGGGTAGGGCTTGTTATAAATCCGCCTGGCTAGGTACCACCGTCTTATCAAAATCTGTCGCCATAATAATGTCACCAGAATTATTGTGTACCGATTGTTTCCTCGTTCACTTTCAAAAATATAGTTTATTACATAAAAACCAATTCGGTTTTACGAAGGGCCGTTCAACCGCAGATGCAGGAGTTGAATTACTAAAAAATATATATTCAGCCTGGGAGAATTCACGAGATGCTTTGGGAGTATTTTGTGATTTATCCAAGGCTTTCGACTGTGTAAATCATGATACTCTTGTCAGGAAATTACATCACTATGGCGTTAGGAATAAAGCTCTCAACCTTTTGACTTCTTACTTGACTAATAGAATACAAAAGGTTGATATACATGGTCAAAGATCTTCTGGAGCTGCGGTCAAAATAGGGGTTCCGCAGGGTTCAATCCTTGGTCCTTTTCTATTTTTAATATATATTAATGATCTACCTTACTGTATAAAGGACAGTCATGACATAGTGTTGTTTGCAGATGATACATCTCTGATTTTTAAAATAAATAGACAAATGACTAATTATGACGAAGTAAACAATGCACTATCTAAAGTAGTAGATTGGTTTAACATTAATAATTTGCTATTAAATGAAAATAAAACCAAACTAATTAAGTTTTGCACACCCAATGTCAAACGGGTTGAAACAATGGTACAAATAAATGGGATTGGACTGGAACCTGTTGAATCTACTATTTTCTTGGGCATAGTGTTGGATGCTAAATTGCAATGGGGTCCACACATTGAGAGAATATCTGGTAAGTTAAGTTCAGCTGCATATGCAGTTAAAACTATCAGACGACTTACCGATGTAGACACAGCCAGAATTGTGTACTTTAGTTATTTCCATAGTATTATGTCTTATGGAATTCTTCTCTGGGGTAATGCTGCGGATATTAACACCATATTTGTTTTGCAAAAACGAGCAGTACGAGCTATTTACCAATTAGGTCCTCGGGTTTCACTTAGGGAAAAGTTCAAAGAAATAAATATTCTAACAGTGGCATCACAATATATATTTGAAAATTTAATGTACGTACGAAAAAACATAACAAATTTTTCTGAAAAGTGTGACATTCATAATGTTAATACGAGGAACAAACATAATCTTGTGGTACATGCTACTCGTCTCCACAGAATAAGCAATTCTTTTATGGGACAATGTATACGCTTCTATAACAAACTCCCAAATAATATTCGAAGCCTACCTATTAATAAATTCAAAACTGCTATTAAAAATAAACTGTATACTAAAGCATACTATAAGGTGTCTGATTACATAAATGATTCTAACGCATGGGGGTGAATTTGCTCGAGGTCCATGCATTTTAAATATGTTTATTAATTATGCATATAATCTATAATGTGTCTTATAGTTGACTCGGAAGCATAACTTTAGTTTAAATTTGTTTTAGTTAATAATCAAGAAGCATGTGTATGTCATTCTCACTAAAAAGGTCTTGTGGCGGTGTCGTCTTGCGTCGGGTCGTTACGTTCCCTAAAATATGGTTGAGCGAAGCGATGGCTGATTCTTGCGTCATGCCTGTGAACAGGTGCCGCCAGCGGGGCCTGGTCATCTCATGTTTTCTTGATTGATGTAAACGTAGGTCTTATAATTAGTTGTTATCTTTAGATGGACAATTGTATGACACATGCAATAATAATATGTAATAATTGTTTTTTTTTTGTACAATGTGTGGACATTGTATTCTTATAACATTGTTAACCGGATCTTAAATGTATGCTTACCACTTATATTGAAAGGAATATCTGTAAGTACCTAACTAACAATAACATAAAATGGTGGTGGGTATCAAAATTTTAATTGCTTAGTTCAATAATAATTATGATTAATTAAATTATATAGAAAAGCTTTTCACAAGATAAATAATCCAAATGCGTGGGAGTAATGACTACCCAAACTTTACGCATGTTAAAATGTAACTTAAATTATATTGATAATTATTTATTGACTTGTATTGATGTTTTGAAATCATTACGAAATTGTAAGCTGTGGAGTTTCTTTCGCCATTTCTTCTCCATATCAGCATAATAATAATTATTCGTCCCGAAATGGTGGTAGGGTTTTGACGATTTAAAAGTACTTAGCAAAGTCCATTTAAATAAAGAGCTTTTTCATTTTCATTTTCATTTAATTTGAAGATACTCAGAACTATTTTAACTCTAAATATAACTGTGATTTTACTTAACCAAGAATACTTTTTGGATTTACTGACGAAATTCTGTTATCTTCATCCGGAGTGAATAAGAAATTAAACAAAAACATAAATAACGAAAATACGTTATTTTTGAGAACTTCATTCGCAATTCTCATTTATAACGAGCTATTATTATAATTCAAAATATTTGTGATATCTAGCGTGAGAAGCGATCAAAAGCATTTTTAAGCGTATTTGTGTAGGGCATTTATAAAGTATTTTTTTCCTTATAAAACTTATCTCTGCAGACACTGAGTATAATGTATGTGCGACATATCGGCCCATTTGAAGCGGGAAAGACGAGCTACCCATATTAACAACCGCGTGTAAATTTACGCCGGCTGTGACAGCTTTCGGTATAGTTCACTTTAACACGCGTTGCTTCCATGTCAGTAGAGTTCATGCAGACTTTGAAGGTTATTAAAGTTGGTGATTCATTACTAGGTTCAAATATCTGTAGCCAAGCCAAGTGTTGAACTGGTACTTTAATGCAAGGATATTCCTGGGAACCATCTCTATTAGATTAATTGATATAATGAGTAGCTAGAAGCAATTAAGTGACAGGCATTATCAATACGTAGTCTATAGAAATTGCCAAGCACGTCTTTTTGGAAGAACTGTAACATAATCGTATCATGAACTTTCAAAAACTACAAACTAGTAGTTTATGCAATTGTCATATAATAGGGGCCATTAAAACACTAGTTGGAGTTTAAAAAACGAGTCTTGGCGAGTTTTTTAATAGTATCCACGAGTGTTAATACCATGTTACGTGCAGTCATATACACTACTTTATCTACACGCGCTTCAAACGAGATTCGAATGCATCTTTGTAACCTACACACACGGAGCGATAGTGAAACGCTACAGCGATACAGACGCGCTGTAGTTGCTCGTAGCTTCTGCGTTCTGTACAATAGCGGTTAAGATAACACTGCTTAATGCTTACGCTGGTTCAACCGCGTACATAAACGAGTATCGAACGCGTTTCGCGCGATGAACGCAATACGTATCGCATATATATTGTATCGCGTTCAACGCGAGTTTGAATTGATACAAATACAACAATCTATATTTAGTCATAGATTCTTAGTTTTATAATATGCAGTGTGTGAAATTTAGTTAAGTATAAGGTACAATGGGGTTGACATATCCATTAGGATAACAAACCCTTCCAAAATAAAGAATTTAAAAAAATACAACAATCGGTATCTACGTCGCCGAAAACGCCCGTACCTAAAACGCGTCGTCTTAGCGCTTGAAGTACGCCGTGTGTTATCGCTCTTAATTTAAATCTAATTTCCCAAGAAATGTTATTGAAGTCCTAATTCAGATTTAGAATTTATTTTTGTAGTTTTGAAATGTTTCTAAATAAGATTACGTTACGGTTCCTTCAAATATTCGTGCTTGGGGCACTGATCTGCTGACAAATTTTACTAACAAAAAGTGGGACCTTTATTCTATCGAACAAAATGAAGAAAAGATTGCTCCACTAAATTATCAGGAGACTAATTTGGCAATATATACCATTTCAAACATAAAAAAGTATGCCTAAATAAAAGCCTATTTGATTAACTTTTATTTATAAACTGTTTGTCAATATACCATTTTCTTAATAGCCTGTATTTTTATTATGAAATTTATATTTGTTTATTCTGGGTATTCTAAATTCTTTCATCGTTTCGTAATATTTTTAATATGTTTTTATTTGATACGTTTACATTCACTTGTGATTGTAGGCTCCGCGCAAACGGGCCACCGAGCACAGCCATGGGTAGTTTTCTCGCGACACGTCCTTTGGTGGTCATTGGCCGCCACTAGTGGTCGGGTGGCTGCTACAATTAGTGACACTCTCCTACTACACGGTCTCGTGATGGATTCCGAGACAGAAGATTTGATCACACTTCTAATAATTCGAAGACGACGTAGACTACAACGGCTATATATACACACAATTTTAGCTACAGTAAAACATAACCTGCATTTCGATGATCTGTCTAGATATCCACTAAATTTAATTAAGTTTGGCAACATCTCAAGATCTGCTTTTAGTGTTACAAGATGAATTAAAGTGACAATATACTTACTAATATGCGAAAATGCATACCCGCTGTAGAAAGTATAGAAATCACATTAACGTAAGTAAAAATACACAGTCGCGAGTGGCTGCCACCGGAGGCGTGTCGCGGACACTGAAATACTAAAGGCCGCCACCAGTGACTGTGTCGGCTACTTGCGTAGCCGGTAGGGTGGCGAGTCGCGGACACTACTGAAGCAAGTGGCCGCCACACTGGCCACAAGTTTGCGCTGATTCTATAGAAAATGTAATAAAAATCATGTAAACAACTTGTCGCCAGCCACCGGTATCTGAGGTCGGTGGTCGGTCGCCCGTTTGCGCTGAGCCTTAGTATGTCAGCATTTGACTTATTATTAGTAGGCCGAGCCAGAATGATTGCGTGTCACCAGTTACTCCATATGCAGTTGCAAATTAAGGTAAATAGTTTTATTAATTCATTAAAATTATTCTTTAAATATTATAAATTTTTAGAAAAACCAGGAAAGTGCAGTTCTACTGGTAGGCAACAATGTTAAAAATCAACCATCACTTCGTTCAGCTAAAGTGTACGAACGGAAATAATTCAACTCTAAAGATAGTTAAATTATTTAACTTTAGCGTATGCTATAGCGCCATTGCTTATTCCGTGACCATTGAATCGGTAACTTCAAATAGAATTATCTCCATCAATACACTTATTGAATTTCAGGACATAAAATGTTTCAAAGAAACAAGTAACGTGAAGATTTTTTAACACAGCATTGTGTTTTTTTGTTGCGGAAAACGACCACACATAATTTTGTATTAAGAAGGATTTTAGAATTAACTCAACTCATACAGGCTTTTGTTATGTTTAATTGACTGTGTAATAAAACTATTTGAAGGAAATTGCTCTTACCCAATGATATCTTTATATATATAAAATTCAAAGTCCTATCTGACATAGGTATCAACGCACATCACAAACCGCTGAACCTAGAGACCTGAATTTTTGCACATAGATACTTTAAACAGTGTAGGCATCCACTAAGAAAGGATTTTGTACATTTTACCCCTAAGGGGGTAAAATGTACACGCGGACGAAGTCACGGGCGAAAGCCAGTAATACAAACTCTTACCGCCGTATTCCTTTAGCGTCGAGAGTATCCAAACTAAACAAGGTTTTGTTCCTTAAGTTCTCCAAACTTGTCTTAGTCATGCACGCCATTAGTTTTGGCAGCTGTCGTTTTTTCAGAGTCCCCTCCGACGTCATGGTGAATTATTTAGGCCAAGACGATAGATATTTTAATGAATTTTAATGTTCTGGATGAAATATACTTAAAATAACACAGTTACAAAATATTTTGTTTACAATACAAATACTTTATGGCAGAGTTTTGACTTATGTCAGTTAATATTGTGACATCTGTAGTTTATTTTTGAAATAGGTGCGATCCCAAAACATAATTAAATAAAAAGTAAAATAATATAATTTTAATCAATCTTAGACATTTTAGATTGTTATATCGTTTATTGTAGACTTGATTAACCGTTTAAACGTCTATTTATTATTAAATATAAATTTTAAGAAGCCTTAAAATATATTCTGTTGGGCAAGCAAAATTACAATATCAACTTTTAAAGTTCCATTACCAGATAAAACGACTCGGTTCGCTTCCCTCTGCTGTGGCGTTGTGTTTCCGTGCTCCTTGGGGATCTACCTAAAATAAATTATGGTTTACTGCACAAAGAAAGTTCAATGGGCGATCTTATTTCCTAACGCCTGTATCATCTGGCAAGTAGGTCAGGTACGGATGACAAGTAGTCAGGTTAAAGATACCTCCACCATCTATCTATTCGAGACATATTAACCTATTAGTCGAATATAGACCTACAATGTTCGACTTGGATCCGACAACAGGGCGATGCAGCGCCGTAACTTCGTAATCGGCGCTCGCTGCTCTTAGTTATCTTATACTATACTATACTGCGTTATATGTTACGACGTCGCACTGCTTAGATACCAATGTCAATGCCTCTAAGACGACAACTCCTTCGTTCCCGCGGAAATTTACACAACAGATTCGTGTCCCTCAAAGACCCATTAATGATCTAAACACCCAGTATTGTTGAAGAGGCATATGTGGCAACAGTTATAAAAAAAACTGCTAAGAGAAAACTTGCTGAGAAAAGATGAAGAAAACTAATTATGACAAAATTATAAAAAAGCAAACTCTCTATTTTAATTAAGTGACTGAGCAAGGTAATTATTTATTTACATCGTAATTAATTCATTACCTAGGCAATATAATCTTTGACACTTCTCAAATAGGGCTTGGTGAGAAATTAAGTTACATACGTCGCCGCCCGCCATGGTGGAGTGGTTAGTACAGTCTACACATCGAGCGATCCGGGTTCAAATCCTGATAGAGGCAAATATTTGTGTGATGAACACGAATATTTGTTTGAGAGTCATGGTTATTTACATATTTATTTATGTTTATTTATAAAAATATCTAAAATTAATATGTATATTAAAAATGTCCGTTTAAAAATCCATAACACAAGTTCTTGATGATACTTACTTTATACTAGATAATTGGTATGTACGTCGAAATACATCTTATTTATAAAATTTCCATGTCACAATGTTAGTTAACGTACTCCTCCGAAACGGCTTGACCGATTTTCATGGAACTCTGTATGCGTATTCAGTAGGTCTGCGAATCGGCTACTATCTATTTTCCATACCCCTAAGTGATAAGGGTTGTTCACCCTAATTTGTTTTTTTTTTTAATTTATAAGGCAAAACAACGTTTGCCGGGTCAGCTAGTATGTTATATTAGGTTGGGGAAAAAGTCTTTTCGCATTATAGTATGTATAAACTTGTAATAAAATCTCTTTGGCTATACTATTTGTATCTGGCTGGTTTTGGTATCATTGAAAGTTTAAATTTTAAAGAACATAATTCCAAATTCAAATTAGGAAAATGTGTGATTTTCATTTGTTTTTCGTACCGCCAAGATGAGTGAATCTAATGGAGAAATTCGATACATTTTAAAATTTTACTACAAAAAAGGTAAAAATGCAACGCAAGCCGCGAAAAAAATTTGCGATGTTTATGGACCTAGTGCAGTGTCTGTGAGAGTAGCACAAATTTGGTTTAAGCGTTTTCAATCCGGAAATTTTGATGTCAAAGATGCACGTCGCTCTGGTCGCCCTATTACAGATAAAATGGATGCAATTTTTGAAAAAGTGGAGCATGATCGGCATGTCAGTAGTTACGACGTAGCTGAAGAACTGGGAATTGACCACAAAACAGTTTTGGCGCATTTGAAAAAAACAGGGTACACAAAAAAGCTCGACATTTGGGTACCTCACGAGCTCACTGAAAGAAACCTAATGAACCGTGTACTCATTTGTGATTCTTTATTACGACGTAACGAAACCGAACATTTTTGAAGAAGCTGATAACTGGTGATGAAAAGTGGATCACGTACGACAAGAACGTGCGAAAAAGGTCGTGGTCAAAGGCCGGTCAGGCTTCACAGACTGTGGCGAAACCCGGGTTAACTCGCAACAAGGTGATGCTGTGTGTGTGGTGGGATTGGAAGGGCATTATTCATTATGAGCTGTTACCACCAGGCAGGACCATCGATTCTGAACTCTACTGCGAACAACTGATGAGATTAAAGCAAGAAGTTGAGAGAAAGCGGCCGGAATTAATCAACAGAAGGGGTGTGGTTTTTCATCATGATAACGCTAGACCTCACACATCTTTAGCCACTCAGCAAAAATTAAGAGAGTTTGGCTGGGAGGTGTTAATGCATCCGCCGTATAGTCCTGACCTTGCACCTTCAGATTTCCAACTGTTTCGGTCTCTTCAGAATTCTTTAGGCAGTGTCAGGTTAACATCACGAGAGGACTGCCAAAACCACTTGTCGCGGTATTTTGACCAGAAGTCCCAAAATTTCTATAGCAATGGGATCATGTCCCTACCTACAAGATGGCAAAAAGTTATCGAACAAAATGGACCTACATACTTTAGTTAAATGTAAATAAACTATATTAAAAAATGTTTTGAATTTTCTTAAAAAATGCGAAGAAACTTTTTCCCCAACCTATTATATTTGTAAGGGCGCTGGATTTATCATTATTCATTTTGGGTATGAAGGCATTAAGTTTAAAATACCGTGACGATTGTAAACATGTTAACCTCGACGCTATTATTCTATTTCTGTAACGCCTATCGAGTAATGATGTCCCAATTTTCGTATAAGTCTGCAATAAATGTGCTCTTACATAAATTGTGTGTTTTATTAGGGGATTGTTAGTTCTTGTTATTTTTTATGAGACATCTTGTTACGGTTCATATATATAGGCCTTCTGAAAACCCATTCAAAGTGCCCTTAATATTCATGTTAGGCCTTCACATATTATACCTCAGCGAAATCTTTTTTCTGATATTGGTTTTTGTTAAGGTATAACAATGTGAGGTAAATTTACCACAATATTTAACGAGCAACGATCGTATATAATAATAATAACAACAACAACAACGTATATAATAACAAAAGAAGGGACCCTTGAATTCAATTCGTGCATGCGGTGTCCACGATTACTAAAAAAACATGATCGAGGTGATTACAGTAATTTATGTCCCACCAAAATCATTGTTATCTAAAATGTTGCCAAGACGAGAATATTATGGCTCGCACTGTCAAAAAATTATTAGATCTCATGTAGAGCCAAGTTTCTAACTCTACAAGCCCTAACTTAACAAACTTGGAGACACCTCAAGTGTCAAAATGTGGCTTGGCCATTTCACCACAGTCACACAGGCGTAAGATGAAAATTTTCTTCACTGTTTATTAAGTACTTTTCTGCTAAACAATAGTTCTTGTAGTAACGAAACGGCAAAGCCACATATTTTGACTAAGGTATAGAATTTGAAACCAAATTAAACATAACTATTGTATAGTTTTTAAGTTCCAAGTCCTTAGTTACACTGTTTGTTTTTTTTTTCTCTTCGTAAGTCTGACTGAGATTACATGATAGCTATTAAGCAGAGCTAACCTGCTGTTGCATTTATTTTAGATTAGTTTTTAAAGTTCATCATATTGTGTTTGTATTCTTGTTAACAGATGTTGGTTGCTCTAATAAAATAACTTTTTGACAGTGAGTAAAAACGATGAAGCACTTCGAGAAAAGATAGGTAGCGCGTTTCGCTTGGCTCGTCTTGGCGAGGGCACTACCGTGCCCCCAGATACCTACATACAATCTACCACGCTCAGAAACCTGCACAGTCATCATCATCACTTCAGCTGAGAGATGCCCACTGTTGGACATAGGCCTCCTCAAAGGATCTCCAATCTGATCGATATCCTAATAGTCAATCTAAGAGCAAACTTGGCGTAAAACCACAGTCTAAGCAATCTTAACTTTGCTTGGGTTTTTTTCATATTATTTGGTTGCAGGCTAGCATATTCTGCCTGGTGGTAAGTAGTCACCGTAACCAGTAGACGCTTGCACTGACGTAACACTTGCGTGCTGCCAACTCTAGGTCCATTACCTATCCCGTGGAGCTCTGTCAACCTCAGTCACCAACAGAAACACAATAGCACAAAAATGTAGTGGCATTTGACTGTGGTCTTCTGTAAGGTGGTGAGCGCAAACCTCATGTGACTCTAAAAGTCATTGCTTTTAGCCAATTTCATGATGCCCTTGTAGCTAATAAAACCTGACACTTGTGATTGCCTCTGGGTCCCACAGATATAATTCCAAGGCGCGAATTACAACGACCGACCACGGAGGCGGAATAAAATACGAGTACGTTGCAAGCTATTTCAGTATTATCTAAAAAAAAACATTTTCCTGTACAATCTCTGATCTGAATTAACTGTTTGCCACAGACAAAAACGCTTTATATCAAAAGCAAATAATGCTCGATCGTATATCATACGAAAGCCTCGGAAAATTGTTGGCTGAAAGCACGTTATATTCACGTGTTGTTGTATTTCAAGTCATAGGTTTAGTTTATCCTATATTGTTTTTGTAACAGTGTTTTTGATTGATCTGATAGTTATATTTATTAAAAAATTTTTGGTACCTATTCATTTCACGACTACGAAAATTTTACTGGCAAGCTCTGCTTAAGTCATTTTAAATGTGTTAATACCAAGAAGCTTATATTTTACCTTAATACAAACCAGACTTATAAATAGTATAAACGGATGGAATTGGAAACATACGATAAGTTTTAGGGCTTTCAAATCAAATAGTTTATTTGCATAAAACATGGTTTACAATTAGAAAACTTTGTTCCAGTGAGTTGAATTTGAATTTACTGCAAGATGCAAAACCAATAACCACACGGGTGCGGTGGTCAAAAGCTAGTAAGTAATAAAGATTAAATAATTTGATAGATTTAATTGATCAACTATATGAAATATATTAAGAAAGTTTTTGTTTTGCTTAGCCAATCAAGCTGTTATCTGTGCATATATTACTTATTCACTTCAACGAATGGTAAGTCTTTAACAACGCTTACTATGCAAATGTGTCTTTTCCACCCAAAACTATACGCTAAATAGTGCTCTAAATTCAGTTATGCATATTTATTTAACAAAACAACAATATAAACTTCTTGAGATTTTGCCAAAAACAAAAAGTACTTATAGAAATAAATACAAAGAAAAAGTAATTAGCCAGTTGACATAATATAAAATAAGCCAACCTTGAGAGAAAAATATTACAGAAACAAGCAACCTAAAGGAAACAAAATAATAAGCAGAAGATAAGGTTCTGGATACACTAATCCTACCTCCTTATCATCTTTAGAAATGAAATTAGAAATATATTTTTTAATGCCCCTTTTCTGGTCCATTAGTCGCCTTCTACGCCACCCATTGGAGGATATAGGATGAAGCTATTCTACTCTGCCGGCATCACACGGCTTATCGTAAATATATTGATAAATAAATATTTTATTAATATATCTCATATAAATTGACACATTTATCCAACACGGATAAAAAATGTACAAGTGTCACAGTGAGCAAATAAAAGTACAGTTTTAAAAATTCAATGACTTTTAGGTTACATAGTATTGGCAGTTAGAATTTAGTTCTGGGAAAGTACCTTTAGAGAGGATCAGATTCAGTAACGTAGTGTTGTACTTCTGTTGGTGTGTAAGCATTCCAGAATTCTATAGAGTTCTGTCGAGAGTTCTATGCAGAGTTATATGGAGGAGGTGATAGCATCAGACTAGGGAGCGCTAGTGACGCGGGTGGTACAAACATGCCTGTATATAGGTATGTATTGCTAATTAGGCGGATCTCAACGAACCTTGACGATAAATAAGTACTATCGTCTATAAAAATTACATAATAAAAAAGCATACCTGATATAGGTTTTGTTTTTTTACACTACGAGATGGCAAACAAGCTTGCAGCCCACCTGGTGTTAAGTGGTTACCGTCGCCCATAGACACTAGCAATATTAGGGGTAAATCACTTAACACTGCAACCATCCTGGGTACTAAGATGATATGCCTTCTATACCCAGTAATTACACTGGCTGCCTTTCCCTTCAATCCGAAACACAGCGAACCTCTTCACGGCAGAAATAAGAAAGGCGGCGGTTCCTACCAAGACGACCCTACATATAGGTCTACCACCTAGTATTACGAAACCTGTTTATCCAGAGTATATCTGTAAACAAACTAGAGTTAACTTTCCCAATAATTAAGTGTTATGACTTGAAGACTTTGAAGCACTTATTGCTTACAAACTATTCTCATTAAATAAAATGCCCAACTGTTTGCTGGCGCGGTATGTTTTCAACCTAAGCTTTACTAAGGAGAATTGGCGCGAAGCCAACCAACCCTGCCCCGTCGTTTCGGCCCGATCAATTTTACCCCTGGGGTAACTATTAAGTCTACGTGCTTGATTTTAATCGCAATCAAAATCCAATTAATTCATTGCAGGTTTCTGCTTCAATCGCGATTATCGAAGGAAAATATGATCTAGCCGATTAACAACAAATAGTAGCATAAAGATTATTAAATATTCAAACCAAAGCGATACTATATAACTTATAAATATTGGAACATAAGTATTTTTTTGCACATCTTAGAAAGACGGTTTTTACGTTTTTCATTTGATGTGCATCAACAAATAGATTAGTACCTAATACGGAAGTTTCTCGAATGGTAGAAATTGTTGTGTGTATAACTAACGTCTACAAGCAGGTAAACTGTAGTAAAATTAGTGGCTCAACTAAATGGCAAACTATAGCGTCTAATGGGTCGCTCCTATCTGTTTTTGGTGTGCAAAACATCGGAGATACGTTATGTCTCGCTCGTTATGTACTTGATGTTTTGCGTTGTATAGAGTGGTATAAGTTGCGTTGTAAAGCGTGTTATGTAGTAGGTAAGTCTCTACACGTGTATGCATTTATTAATTAACCTACAGTTTTTTATTAATATCATTTATGTCAAGTGTTGACTCCAGTATAATCAGTAAGAGCACTGCAGTTGTGACTGCCGATGTCGTGTCTAGGCGCCGTTAGTCGTAATGTAATAATTGTACCTGTAAGTCTTGGAAGAAGGCATAAAAGCTTATCTACTTTCATTGGAATGGTTGTATTTTTTTCTTTTTTTATGATGGGTTCTATTACTGAAGTGATAATTATTGCTTCATTGGTCAGTAACGCTGAAAAAGTGTGGATTTTTTTGCGAAATCTAAATATATATAACTCAAAGGTGACTGACTAACATAGTGATCTATCAACGCACAGCCCAAATCACTGGACGGATCGGGCTGAAACTTGGCATGCAGGTAGATGTTATGACGTAGGCATCCGCTAAGAAAGGATTGGAAATTCCACCCCTAAGGGGGTAAAATGTCCACGCGGACGAAGTCGCGGGCGGAAGCTTGTTGTTTTTATAAACTAGCTTTTTTTGCACTGTTTTCGATCATCATAAAACAGTGGCAAGGGCGTTAGTAGCATTGTATTGTAGTAACATCGATTCATGTGGATGTATGGAAAACTTACAGAGACAGTATTGAATACTGTATGCGTCAGTACGGCAGCCGTAAAGCATTGCAGGTTCTTATTAGCTTAGCTATCAAATATGCGGTCAGTACTCGGATTGGAGAACAAAAAAATTTCAACTCGAATTTCTAACGTGCTTCAATAGCAGTCGTTCTCAAGAAAGGTTGGTATCAGGCTGGCGCTAAAATCTAATACTAAAACCTAAAGCCTACTAAGACAGGAATAAGACGAAGAATCAACTTTAACAAATTTTTTTTATAGATATCTTAAATATTTCGTGTATTTTCATATTGGATTCGTATTCGAATATTTCCACCAGACGAGACTACATTCGCGGTTATTTATTGGTATAATTTCTACCCGTTACTTACACCCCAACGTAAATAATTGGTGTACTTAGAAATAATGTAACTCTATTTTTTATGGTGCGTGTTGGATGTTGGTGCTTCTGTTTATTTAATACATAAATTGGAGACGGTAGTAACGATGGTTATTTTTACAGGTACCATTTCCCGAAATAATACGTCTTCAAAATAATTACGCAATATGCATGGGCGGGTCCAGCCCTCAAAAAGCTTGTGGTTACAAGCAGCCGAAAACCGGCCAAGTGCGAGTCGGAGTATGCGAGTTCATACTCATGATCATGATCGATATAGTGCATTCATACAAAGAAGATGTTTACAAAATTTAGGCGTGACGCCCTGTTGTGCTATTCTGTAACTGTAAATATGTCATTCCTCTCTTCGTCGCTGTCTTCGATATCACCTGGAAAGTTTTAGGGAAAATCGTTAGTTTAATAGGTAGATAAACTGGAAACGAAGTTAGCGTGGTATTTTGTAACGACTTAAGAAGAATTAAGATAATCATATTGATTAAAAGTCGGGAGTGGTCTCCCCTTGACTTTCTCGTATACCGGAAACGACTCAAAAGTTGATAGGAACCTTATATTTTGATGTCATACATGCATGTAAAATTTTGGTCACCCATCCGAGTACCGACCACGCACTTGGTTGCTTAACTTTCTTGATCGACGACTCAAAAGTTGATAGAAACCTTATATTTTGATGTTATACATGCATTTTAAATTTGCTTGCAATAAGTTAAAGCATACTCGAGTTATCGTGCTAACGCACAGACACACAGACATAATTCCAAAAAAAATATTTTTCGACTCGGCGAGGTCCAAAACGTGTAAATCCTTCAAAATCTCGAGGTCCAATTTTTTGACGATTACAAGACTTCCTCTATACTACGTATACGAGAAAGTAAAAAATATTTTTTTTGTGAAATACTTGTTTGCGTTTGACCGCTAAATTCGAGGCGAGATGTGAAGTGAGAAGTGAGTTCTTTATAGAATAGCATGGCTGACCAAGATTTGTACAGTCTATAGTTGAAGAGTAACATCACAAGTGAAGTGTGGCATGCCCATCGTGCCCACAACGGTGGATCTGCGCTTGGCAAGATGCTTGGTTGCGTCATCAGTGGTTGAAGCACATGAAGAAATTAAGAGATCGACCACATCGAGCTAGCCTCGTGGTAGATAAGCCGAAGTAATTGTACTGAAAGCTTTTTGAAAAAAATAATATTAAGTTTAGGTAGCTATCATGTAACAAGGAAATATTCTATTAATATATGGTTAATTTAAAAAAAAAAACAATTCTTGAGTTAGCAACTCGGTCTTTCTTAGGTCGAATATTTTCTGGAAGGTTTTTCACACAAATTGCTTCATTTTCGCAGACGGGTGTAGTGTGGCCCCTTGGTATTTCAGCTCTGTGCTTATTTCCCTTGTTAATATGATTGATGATTTATGTATTCTAACAAAAAACAGTAGTCTTAGAATGAAGCTCCGTATTATTCTAGACTTAACTTTATCATTTTTAATTCATTTATTTCATGCAGTATTTTGTTACTTACAAGCACTCACGCTTAAATACGATACGAATTTCACCAATACCCTGACAACATGAATTGAGATACTTATCTCGATATCGTTGGACTCGATACAGTCAATAATACAGATTTGTATCAATAACCTATACTGACAGAAACCATATTATACTCCGTGATTTTTCGCATTGGAACCAAATCTGTTTGACATGAACGTTACAAGTTTATTTGAGATTCTTCGTGTAAAAAAGGAGGATTAATATAAGATACAGTGTGAAAAGCGCACTATTTTACAGCTTTCAATATCTACGGCGTTATCAGGACTTTTAAAAATGTATGTAAGTACATTATAATAATTACAAAGAAAATTGCCTTAACAATTGATATACCTAATGACACGAAAGCATGCTATTATTGAGTAAAACTTCAAATAAACAGACAAATATGGATAACTGTAAAGCATACCAGGTTTTTATCATATCATATCATGCTTGTGGTGGACTTAGATAAGTAGGTACCTACTTTTAAATCATCAAAGCCCCTATCACTGCTTAGCCTATGGCCACGTCCAAGTTAAATTAAACATTTAGTAAGAATCACGAGTCTATATAATAAAAAGAATGTAATTAGTGCCTAAGAGTTTGATTCAAATGCGAGTAGTATTCATTAGTCACTCGTTAGCGCGTCTCAGAGTACCTTTCTATAAATACACTCACAATCTAATTAATAAACATCCATGATACTCAGCAAAAGATTGATGTCTTTTAAACGATCTCATAAATCTTGTGTGAAGTATAAAATTATTCATACAGTGACAGTTATCATACTATTTAATATGTAAGTGAAATAGCGTTTTGGGCTCAAAGAATACTAATAATTCAATAATTAGAAACGAGGTGAAGCCAATAATTATAGCTATGAACTGATGGGACGAAATTTTTAGTTGTTTCCGTATATTATGATTTTCATATATCCTCGTTATAAGTATGTATAACGTTATTGAGTAACATACTAAAAAATGCTCTCTGTAAAATTTGTTATAAGAATTTAATTTGACCGAGGGTAAAAATAACGTTATATTAGCTACCGTTTGTACCTAGTATACATATTATTCATAATCAACATCATGCCACGAAAGTCACCAAAAGTTTTGTCAATACTGTTTACCTACTATAATTCAAAATTTCAACTCAATTGGTTGAGGATAACTCACAGAACACAGGGGTTACTGCTGTAAACATCAGTTGCAAGATTTGACCCTAACCTGCGAACACAATACATACAAACATTGCAAGTTAAATAGAAGCTTGTAAAAACGGCCACATTGACCTAAATATAAGTAATATTAGTATACGTATTCCACTTTACATTCTTACTTTAGAGTTACTTAATATAAAAATTCCGTGCAAAGATTGATTTTAACACAGCACGTCGCGTTTTGCACATGGGAAACACCAGATAACATATTTATTGTCAGAAAAGTGCAATGTATTGAATATAAAAGTAGCAACCTGCAAAGTAGTAGAATTATGTTTTTTTACATTTTTTTCCTATTAAGAAATATTTTCCGAAGTCCAATCCTATGAAAGTCAATAACTAGGGTAATTTTGATATTTACTAAAAATGCAAGTTTGTACACTAGATTTTTTTATTTAAAAAGTAATTCACGTACACAAATAAAAGTTGTAATAAATATAAAATTATAGGAACCTATTTTAATTCAATTAAATTACAATGGCTGTGTCTTTGCTGCGTTTGCGTTCAAAAAGCTTTGACGTTTAATGTCACTGCCAATATCTTAGATATCTTCATGAAGATAGAATTAAGAATGGAGTCATTAGTCAAATGAAAAAAGTGAGGGCAAAAATTTTGACAACCCTTGACATTTCATGACATTTCTTGACATTGCTAGAGAGGCCCTGTCTCTTTCTAGTAGGGTGCCTGTAGCATAAATTAATCACGGACAGTCTTGTGCCACGGGTAAGGTCTCACGTGCTCCCACGGTCCTAAGATATAGGGAGTTAAATGAGACACGAGAGATCCGTGCAGAACAATTTATTAAATGGTGGTATAATGCCCAATAGCGTGTACTCCCCTGGTGGTAGCCGGAGATGGTCTCGGTGAGGGTCGCTCGGTGGGACGAGTCAGGGCGGCTTGTACTGCTGCTCACTGTAAGTCCAGCCCTGGGCGGAAGTGAAATAGCTGAGGCGACAGCGGCTACCTTAGCCTAATCTTGGACCCCAATTAGGGGTTAAACACATTAAATAAATAACTATTATTGCACACGATTATCAAATTAGTTAATTAGTATTAGGTAGGTCTTGTCGGTGCTCAATTTACTTAGCGAACCACGCAAGCGCAAAACCGAATCACCAAGCCTTTGTTTGCGATTCCTGACTCGATCGAGACTGCCCGGCGACGCAGGCGCAATCTATCGGAGATTGCCCGCAACAGTCGTACGGTCACTAAAATGTAGCTTATCAACGTTAATATGGAGCGCTAAAACCTATTGATAAATTTAGGAGGCGAACTTTAAAGAAATATTTCAATTAGATGAGCTTCCTTTATATCTTAATTTATGTAATATTTATAAATAGTGTAATCTGATTTAATTAAAAAAAAATTATGTATGTAGGTCGGTAAAATATGTATGTGTAACGTTACACTTGAACTTCGTTACGTTAATAAAACCACAAGTTGAAAATAATTTGAGTTTTGAGTTTTCCATGACAAAGAATCAAAATTCATAATAATTACTTTAAACTTTTTTTCCTGAGTGCCTTTTAGCACGGTAATGTTATCTATCTTCGGCTCCCAGGAAAAAAATCAGCAACCGAAATACGAGGATTTATCGCTTCTGTGACTCTTGATTTTAAGAGGCACGTTACAGTTTATTATATAGCTTATCTCATGTCACGTCAACTCATAGACATTAAATTATTCTTGTTTTTTAGGTGCTAAGCATACATTTAAGGTTTTCCGGTTAGCAATGCTATAAAAATACATTGTGTGGTATACCGATCTAGCCGTTCTTGAGTAATGATAATAGGGCCGTAATGATGCGCAACTTACCAACTTACTACCAGACTTTCTTTATATTGATAGATATTACGGCTGAAAGCCGAAGTGCGGTTTTTTATACAACAGAAGAAATTGTTAGCTCTAGTAACTTTCCGTGAATTAGTTACATAAGTAACAGCTACTGGCTACAAAAAAGTAAGTTTAGTAGCACTTGGTTTTTAGTATAATACAGGCTGTAACATGAAGGGTACTTAAACATGGTACCCTACATGTTACAGCCTGCATTATATGTAATATTTGGGGTGTTTTAGGCCATCAATATAAACAACTTTTTGACGCCGTCATGGTGGAGTGGTCAGTATAGCTACCTACACATGAAGCCTTTCGGGTTTGAATCCTGGTGCCGGCAAATATTTGTGCGGCGAACACGAATATTTGTTTGCGAGTCACGGTTATTATATATTTATTTAAGTTTATTTATAAAAATATCTAAAGCTATTAATTTATATTGAAAAAATGACCGTTATCTACACTTACGTGCAATAAAATCGACCCAACTCGTCGGTTTCGATTCGACATTTATCGGTATATAAAAAGAAGATTAGGCAAACAAAACTTGTAAATATAATTCAAATCAAATCAAATAATTTAATGCATTCATGAATGTAAATAACAGATGTTCACAAACAACACCAGCACATCATGGTGCCCATTTGGGCATAGCATAATCAAGATAAAAGTGTAACGGACTAGATTAGAAATTATTCATACTATATTAACTTAATTCGAATGTATATTTCTTACGCTTTATTTAACCTACTCTAAACATCGATAAATGAAGTGTTGGTGACAATAGACTAATTACTTCGGAAATCCTGGTTTCTCATTTTTGCGTCATACGGCATTTTGGTGACTATACAGAATGTTAAAATTCAATTGAGTCATTGTATATTCAATAATTGATGATGCCTGATGCCCTTAAAATTATTTCCCCAAACATTTTAGCTCTCTGTATTAACTGTACCTATATTATCAAGAAAATTTGTACTAACCAATTCAAGGGTTGCCTTTGAAAAGTGATTGAGTAGTGGTTTTATTGAAAAAAGGGCTTGAAGTTTGTCATAAGCAGTTGCCTTGAAAGTGTCGGTGTCTTGAAAGTGGAAGCTACATATTTTCAAATTCATTAAAATTTTGTTTTTAAAGACACAATAGACAACCATATGGTCCGTCGCTTCGGAAATCTAAAAAGAAAAGAAAATTTTATGTATACAAGTTAAAAGTGTATATAAATATTTATGTACACTTTTAACTTGTAATCAAATAGCATATTAAAAACTATCATTTGATAGATTTTAATATGCTATTTGATTACAAGTGCAGAAGAGCGCAGCCACAATTTTATTAATACTGTCTGTCTGTGTGCAATGTATCTGCGTTGCATGTTAGTACATGCAAATGTGAATGATAAACATTATGACACTAGTACAATCCAATCAATACTCTCATTATCTTTTTCTCAAATAAAATAATTTACATTACACAAATTACATATTTTATTTGTAAATAAACATTTCGAACTAAAAATGGGTAAAACTATTTATGTATTTTATCTATGTAATAGTTATTTCAAAGAATTAAATAAAATAATCTATCAATTTTGATTGCCATTTATAAAAGGAATGGATAGAAAGGGATATTATTTCCTTATAATTCCGGAAATCCTAGTCACCCTAGTCATTTGTTTACAAATATTTGAATAAGTAAATTATGTACAAAAATTCATTAAATTCTAAGATAGGATTAAATACGAGTATCAGAAATTTCTCCCTCTTATGGAGTTTTGCAAAATAACGCTAATAATCTGGAATTACGGGTGAAAAATGAAATTTATAGATTGAACAATATTATATGCAATTATGACACTTACAAGTGAAATTCACACTGCATCCTCAATACTACTCACTTCTACCAGCACGAAATAACTATATATGTATAATTTTGCACTATTTATCCTTATTTTAAACTAAAAAGCCGTACCAAAATCGCGAGTCGATATTTATGAATACGTCAATTTCGACAATTTATGTCATGTTGAGATTTCGGGACATTGACACATGAAGAAAGTGCTGCCATTACATAAATCCTTTCATTTCCCATAAGTTATAGAAAGAATCACAGTGATGATTTTCAAAATAAAATACAAACCTAAACATTAAAAGTAAATATATTATATTTATTTCTTTCATTGATAATAAATACTGATAATTGAATACAATATGTTAAGTTTTTAGCTACTTTTCTACTTTTGTTTTAGAAAGATGGCGAAATACTGGGGAAATCTTGTTTCTATGTAGTCGTGTTTAGAAAGAGATGACGACAATTTCTAGAAAGAGAGATGTGTAATTTGAAATGTCAAGTATTGTCAAAATTTTTGCCCTCACTTTGTTATTTTGACTAATGACTCCATTCTTAGTATAAGCTCCTTGGATATCTTAGTTAGATATTATGGTGCTCAATCAAATTATCAAAATAATAAAACCAAGTACGCCCAAATTACGTAAACTAACAATATGAATAAATAGGGATAAAGCAACCATGCCACTCTCAGCAAACTTCAGACGCGGTAAGATAAATGAAATACAACAGTAAATAATTATTTTAAATAGGTATTTGGGGTTGGTACAACATGGGGTTATTTTCAATGACGTAGGAATTTTTACGTCATTGGTTATTTTGGATTCAACCTCTCAGACCAAGTAAAAAAGTAAAGACAGAGCGCTGCGGAGAACGAACTGTGGCCGGTTTTATAGCTAAGTAGTGGTAACGCCGGCTCACTTTTTAATGTTAACAAGGTGTAGTTACATTCATATTGCATTTCCTTCCAGAAATGTTGGTGGCCTTGCAAAAAGCGAAGAAAGATAAAGAAAAACAGGATGAATTAGAAATAGATAAAAGTAAGATTGACGACGATAGTGATGTTACTATAGACGGTGCAGTCAGCTCGAAACTAATCAAGTTTTCGGGCCAAATAGAAAGATCGAAGGAGCCAGCCATAGTGCAACCAAAAGCTCTCAATGAAAAACAACCTTGAATTTTCATTTCAATTTTATTTTATAACATGTTACTGTTTAAATTATAATTGCAATATTAACTCAGTATGGTTTCCACATGATTTCAACTTCAAGTCAGTTTTTACCAGCAGATAACCCAAGCTCTGTTTACAGCCACGTAGGATTTAGGTGTTTTGAATTTAATATTTATACATGTATTGTATATTCTTCATTCTACACACCAAGCATAGTTTTAACATAGTATCGAAAAAAAACATGTACAAATCTGAGCTTATCTCTGAAAAAGATCTCTTCCAGCCAACCCTAGCATTTGATTCTTCTGTTAAACCAGACAATGCGCGAACAATTATGAGCATGTACTCGTGCGGCTGTAGGACCCGGTGACGAACAAGATGAGAATGAGTATTTCACTCCTTCTAATCTTGTATGGCCTCATTCAGGGACACGCGGCGTGTGTAGAGCGTTCAAGGAAAAGAGTTTTTGTACGCGCTTCTTTCAATTGATCGACGCGACCGTTTTCCCGTTGTTACTATTCGAACAAGGTTGACAGGATGTAAGAAAGCTGCGCACCGTGCCGCCCGATGCCCTGCGTCACCCTGAACGTGACTTAAGTGTACTAAAAGCCGACTTAGGGAGTTTCTGAAATCGTACCACGGGATCACTTGCGCGGTGACGAGTAAACACTACAGTGTACTCATGGAAGACTGGCCATGGCCAAAAGTTATAGCAATATGGTAACATATTAATGAAATAATTTGGGAACGTTTGGGTAGAAGAAGAGCATATTTGGTACGTGCAGGTGTAGGTATATGCAAACATAGCAGATGTTTACTTTAACTTTAAACTTGATACCTCAAGCGGTGATATCAAAATATTTGAACTTTTAAAAATGAATTGATTTCTCCATACACATAGTTCGATCGGAAAAACAAAATGTATAAAAAATTAAAAAAATATTTTTGCAATTTTAAATTTTGAAAATAACCGTAATATTTATATGACTTTGTTAGCAAGGGTAGGTGCCCGCTTGATACCCCATGTACTAACATTCTGTATGGGCTACGGTGAGTACCTACTCTTGACCGGCATACAGCCGCCGGTCAAGAGTAGGTGCTGGTTTGACACTCTAGTGGAAAAGCGACTATAACACACAAGTTCGTAGCTATGTGGCAGTGTTGTGTTATAGACATTGTAAAGTAACCCTTATAACCAGAGAGTAAGGTGCCTTACCACATCTTGCTACACAATGATGTAATCTTATAGTGCAAATATTGGTTCCCCAAATGAGGCAATCTTCGAAATTGTATGAAGTGAAACCGATTCCTGGTAACAATGCGCGCACTTATAGAGAAAAATTGTACCAACAATAAAGGATATTGGATATTATCCCTGATTATTAGGTACAAAATATTTTGAATAGGATTTTAACCAAAGAATATCTGACACCTACACAACAGAAGCTGTGATTGGAAACGACTGAGTATTTATGTGCGTGTGAACTGAGAGACCACACTGCTATTTCGCAAAATAAATAGTAGAATTTTGTAGTAAACTTACAACAATTGTAATAAAATTTATTTGATTTTGTACATAAAGTTTTAATAAGAGTCTTACAACATTTTTCTAAAAAAACTGGTCCCTCAGTTCACACGCACATTAGTATCTATTTTACCAGGCTGTTCTTCAAATTTTGTTCGGAAAACCAACGCATACGTACAGTTAGTCTTAAATGTACCTAAAAAAGATTTTATTTATTTAATTAACATTTGGCAAGGACGAGAAAAGTTTAGGCCCGTATTACAGAATGACAGTCTATGAAGCACAAAGTGATAGAGACGTATGACGCTCAAGTCAGCGTTGATTCTTGAGACTTATTTTTTACCTAATACGTGCCTTAGAATAACATCTATCCTGTTTGTGAGGTTTTTTTTTTCTTATTTGATTTGAGGTCCCTTGTTGGTAGGTGACAGGCTGGTAGCCTGTCATTACTTTGAGGTATCTTCTGACCCATACTGTCAGATGTGGATCTATGTGTAACCAAATACATGAAGCTTTTCGTTGTTTATTTGATTTGGTACAATTTTTCATTTCAAATCGTGGCAAATTAAAATATTAAAAAACTAATTTGAGGTACCTTCTGTATGACCCATACTGTCAGATGTAGATTTGTGTAACCAAATTTTACAAAGGGATCGGTACTTTTCATCTCCAATCGTGAAAAATAAAAAAACAAATACAATGTTTTCTTACTTTAACTTACATATTCTACTTAATCTAAATTCTCATAGTAACTTAATCTTCACTAATGTCACAATAAATAAGTCTTGCTAAGTTATAAACTCAACAGGCAAGAGTACTCGTACAAGCCGCAATAATACTGAAATCCGGCTAACAGAGTGAAATTTATACCGCAAGTTGTGAGCCCATATGAACCTTGAACTTCGTACAATCGGCAAAATATCAGACGTGTACACCATGTATCGTATTGTTTTAAAATAAGAATCAATTTCAAATGGCATACCTACTGGCTGAATCGCTATCATGAATGGATTTCTAGTGGCTTTTACTCTGTATCTTTACATTAAAGTATATTTGAACAAGTAGCTGTAGTGTTTTATTAGTCATCATCATCATCACAGCCTTTATAATTCAACCCACTGCTGGGACACAAGGCCGCTCCTTTTCATCGAAGGAGGTATGGGCAGTTGTCCTTGCCTAATGCGGATTGGTGGACGGAATATGAGGTGATCAATACCACAATATAGAGAACGATGATACAGTACTTTGACTCCTTATATAGTGACAAATCGGCGCACACTCACACATACAAACGTCGTTTACACGACCGTTTTTGCCGTTTTGCCGGCTTTTCCGTTCAGAGGCCTTAGTATGAGTTTTGATAGTTTTCGAGCTCGATCAAACGTATCGTCTTTCTTCATACATTGGCCACTGTTTCTGATAGTTTACGCTAGAGGCGCTAGTGGGCAATGTATGAAAAGAGACGATACGTTTGATCGAGCTCGAAAACTAACAAACTCGTACTAAGGCCTCTGAACATGCTTAGCGGCCGTGTAAACGACGTTTGTATGTGTGCGCACATATATATTATGGATTCGTCACTATATATGGAGTCAAAATACTGTATCGTTCTCTATATTGTGTCAATACCCTTTGTTGACCCATTAGTCGCTTTCTACAACACCCATTGGAGGATAGCGCTTGTTCCCAACGAGTCACACTGCAACCTGTAACACTGACTCGTTGGGACAACTTTGTAAAATAATTCCCAACCAGTCACACTGTAACACGTTGGGACATCTTTCTTAAAATTATTTCCTACCAGTCACACTGTGACACGTTGGGAGACCTTTTCGAAATTTACGAAATACGAATAATACTCACTTAACAAATGATTTTTATTTAAGATAAACAGATATAAGTACTGTTTCCAGGCCACTAATCCCCATCGACTTTCCCCATCAATGTGGGATTGTGAACTTTTCAATCTGTATGTTTCCAACCTGAAGTACCGGGCTACCATGACTATGCAGGAGATGTTTAGCATACTTACTATTAAATCATAATCCTAATATATAATTGGGTTAAATAATCTTTTATAATAATAAGTAATCTCTTATATGAATTGTCCCAACGTGTTACAGTGTGACTGGTTGGGAATTATTTTACAAAGTTGTCCCAACGAGTCACAGTGTTACAGGTTACAGTGTGACTCGTTGGGAACAAGCGGAGGATAGGGGTTGATGCTATTCTACTCTGCCGGCATTACGCGCCGTTTTATTAGTACTATTAATTAAAAAAAACATATAATAAAAATCCCTACGTTAGTTGCTATTGCTTGTATTTATGAACACTAACTTATACATTCCATACCCATTTTAAATTATAAATTTAGCATAAAACTTCTTTTTTTTAACCCACCTGTCCGTCGGTCGCCAGATTAAAGATTTATCTATAATCTTCGGCAGAGATGGGTGTTCCAAATTTAGCGAGTAATCTTTATCTATGTTAATTAGTCCCTATTTCTCTTGGTCACGCCGTATCTCCAGAACTACTTTACGTATTTTGATTCATATTTTTTTAGGTTTTCTAATACTTTGTAGAGGTTCTTACGGCAAGAAAAAATTAAGAAATTTGCGCAACAAAATTTAATAATTAGAAAATTCACTGAAATTATTTCAAAGCGAAAATATTTTGATAAGTGACACAAACAACCGAGCCCATTCAACGAGAATGCATACCAATTCTCAGCACAAATATAACCACGTTTGGGATCTGGCGCTGGAGTGAGGAGCGTGATTAAATGAAATGATTTTTTATTTATTTGAACAGATGGTAAACAAGGTTGCGGCCCACCTGGTGTTAAGTGGGACCGTCACCTATAGACACTTGCAATATTAAGGGTAAATCACTTAACACTGCAAGTGCGTTGCCATCCTGGGGACAAGATGATATGCCTTCCATACCCAGTAATTACACTGGCTACCTTTCCCTTCAATCCGAAACGCAGCGAACTGCTTCACGGCAGAAATAAGAAAGGAGGTGCTACCTACCCAGGCGACCCTACATATGGGTCTACCACCTGGTGATGTACTTATTGTACATTTTTCAAATTAACCACGGCGGGTCAGCTGGTTTTTTGAATGGAGCATCTTAATTAATTTCATATAATAAACTGCTATATTTAATAAACCCAATTTTTTTTGTTGGGAATAGGCCTCTGAATCGTTACAATGAATTTGGACTATTCTACTCATTGCGAAGGTCTCTAATAATTTGATAAATAAAATTGAGGTTTACCTAAAAAATGGTCTAATAATAAAGTTTCCTTACATTACAAAAAATAAAAGCTTGCAAAAACGGTACAATTTATACAAAAATATACACGGACATCTTACAATGATCTATTTAAAAATAAAAATTACTGAAATTGATTAATTTTCGTCTGAAAATAAAGTAGTTTGTTACTACAAACTTATTTCAGGGTATGCGTTATTTCTGTAACACATTGAATAATAATAACAAGACTTCCTCTATACTACGTATATGAGAAAGTAAAAAGGAGCCAATAAGTAGTGCATGCTTACTCATTGACAAAAAACAAAACTTTGTGCTCTCTTAAATCCCTAAGTAATGTTTAATGTGCAATTTCTTTTGCGATTGGCTTTATTTATAATTACCTAACCATTGAGACTTAGTTTGGCCTGAAACTTTGTAACAGAATGAGTAATTATTTAATTTATTTATTTATTATTAACAAAAGAAAAATACAATATCTTTGTTTTTAATACAGTGCCACATAAGCCTATTTAGGTTTAACCGGACACTGACATTCATCGTCTTAACTCTAAATACATAATTTTTTGCATAAGTATATTGAATGTGTTTCAAACTTCGATGACGAGTACGTATGACTAATAGTAATTTAATAAATTCTACCCGCGGTCTCGCTCTTTTAGCGCACGGTAAGCCGCACAAAGGAAGAAAGAAATTCTCTATTCATAAAAGAGACTAAGAAAAGCCACAAGATTGGGTGAGGCGTAAAGTGTTATGTTTATTAAGAGATTTATAGTGGCCAATCTGTGTTAGTAAAGAATAAATAAGCAAAGAAAGCACCCACGTAGGGGTGAAGATTAATGATACTGTGTCACGAGATGCTGATACGGAAAGGTTTGTGTGTCAGTCCACCCATGGTACACTATGCGTAGATACTAATTTTCCCATAAATTATCATAGAACCACGTATATTATGATTTACATTCAGCTGTCCAAGGAGTTAGTTATTACTAGAGACCGGATTACATACAACATAATAAGCTTGTTATATGCATGCAAATATAAATTAAATAATATTTTTAGGAACCCAAAAGGAGAAAAGAAATTTTTATTTTAAAATCCTCATACAATTAGTAAATTATCCTTGAATAGGCGATAATAGGTAACGTTACGTGACCTTAAAATTATTTACTAAGTATTTTTCTAAACATAAACAATCAAGTATTGTTCAAAATGTTCAGTGGTAAGATTGTGTCTTGGATAATTTAGAATATTTTTATAAGTGGAAAAGCTTGGCTCCACATCTACTGAAGTAACTGGGCAGAATTTCAGTATGAACAAGTAATAATTTAAATGCGTAATACATAAGTAAGAAGATTTCGCAGTAGGCGAGCGAGACGCTCTTCTGTCTCTTTCATTTTAGTATCGTAAATGTCAAAACAAAAGATGCGCGCGGCCACTTGCGTTCCGGAATGCAGTAACAGTAATGATATCGCAAATCCAACCAAAGTAACAATTATTATTTATTTATTATTTATCCAACAGCCTTTATTTTTTGTGACTAGTACTTTGGTCGCATTCAAGATATTATCACTTTTAGCGCATTTCGTGACGCTGGATGAGTGCTCTGCACTCGGAAAAGTGTTGTAAATAAAGCGATAATATGCATCATCACTAGATATTAGTTAAAATATGCTATTACTGCCGAGAATGGCTTTAATATGCCAATGCATACTTATGCAAATATGCAATCGCATATAATCCGGTCCCTAGTTATTACACACAACCTCTGTCGCTTACATTACAACGTAAATATGTTTTGTAGAAAGAGGAATTCCTATCGCAGCAGCATTTTGAGCTTCATGAATGAAAATGAAAGTGTAGTAAGTTTACTTTGTAACAACAATTCTGGTTGATGCATTTATTTTTCATTATTTATCATTTATTTATTCATCATTTATTTTTGTGTGGATGAGTTGTAAATAAATGTACTAAATGTGGGTACATTTGTGGAAATGGAAATTCATTGCTATTTAGTAATACAAAAGCGTTTTACACAGGGCGGCATTGCGATGTCGCTCCATTAGTCATCCTTGGATTTGTATGATAGACACGGAACCACTGCAGTGGCGGGCTTTCTCACGCTGCAGTGGAAAACGCTGCCGTTGCAGCGAAATTTGATTGGTTTAAAATAACCAAGATTTTTCATTTCCGCACAAATGTGTCCAAATACATTCGCACAGAATTTTAAAATAGATTAGAAATTTCAATAGAATACAAATAATTAAAAAAATAAATGATTAAAAAAATTAACTAAATATTAATTTAAGTTAAACAAAAGAGTTTTTTTGTAAAAAAGTTTTTGCTTTGTATTTCACTCTTGTGCGTACTGGTAGCGTGGTTATCTGTATTTTAAAAGTTGCAGGAATTTTCATAGAAGGTTAATTTAACCACAGATAATATAATACTATACTAGGTATATAGATTCCACCAGTGGTTGTGGGATCCGGGTGAAGTTCGCTTCTAACTTCTTCCACCATCACATAATATCAAGTGAGATTAAGGCCAACATCTTCCCAGTCAATGATAATGCAATGAAATGAAATGAGACTATTTCTTCTTGAGGTTTGATATCAGCACACAATTTTCCCGGACTACACGGCTTTTCTACCATAAATTAACTGAAACGCTGCGATTACATAAATTAATTTCTCCATAAAATAAGGGTTGATGTTGTGAGAAAATAAACGCGTCAACAATGTAAATTTCGAGCGCGACCATGTTAATATTATGCGCCAAAACGATGCAGTAACATGAAAGTGGGCGTCGACAACAGACGCGACGTTCGAAATTTCATCGCTATTTTACTATCGATATTGTTCACGTCACTATGAGTCTGCACTTTCTTTTGTTTTTAATAAGCGAAAAGCTTTTTTGTAGCGCATACCGGCAAAAGTAATACCCAATGACATAGTTGTAATTAATCATGTTCTTTCGGACCCATAGGTAGTTGTGTAGAGTAGCAACAATGGGTAAAATGAAGTTAAATACAATTTGACATTAGAGGAAGTAGGACCAGTAAAGGTAGCGTATTATTGTGGTAGGGACATAATAATCACAAACCATGATTAGCAAATGGCAAATGTTATGATGATGAAATGATATACATGCAGTCATGCATGTACAGCTTTGTAATTCATTCCTTTACATATTATATTACAACTGCAAATAAATTATTCTTAATTGATATGTAAATAAGGATCAATACAGTGTACCTACGTACACCTTTGTCCTATACTGAATCGTATTAATATCAAACTTTTTAGTATCTTACTCATTGCGAAGTTGCATTGAGTACTGTGGGTGGTGAAGGATGGTCACAAAAATGTTAATGTAGGAATGACTGTAGAGAAATATAGGGGAAAAAAACGTATTATTACGAAAACACTAAATAAAGTTGGATACTTGCAAGGCAATAAACATGAAAACAAATAAAAATATCTATCAAAAGGAAAATAAATCTCATCAAAAAATTAAAGTACAAATAGAATTATGAAACCTGACCATAATTGCTCCTCATTTTTTGAAGTCGGTTAAAAACCTACAGCAAAGAAGAAAATACATACCCAGCTCTAGTGGAGATACACTAGATTTATATTTAATGATGAAAAAGGATTTGCAAAATATATTCAATATCTATTTAAGTTGATTGGTCTTATATAGGTAAGCTATTACCCGTTTTGCCAAAACACGTTACCCGTTTTTCCCAAAAGCGTTACCAGTTTTAGACCCGAAGGCTTTCGTTTTTCTCTGATTATAGAACGAAATGTCTATGATTATTTATTTTCAAAACTTTATTAGACAAACATGTCTTAAAGTAAAAGTATACGTTGTATTTATTATTCCTGACTGATTTATTTGACATCTTCCTTAGCTTACCCGTTTAAGGCTCACCTCCCCTGTACAAAAAAAAAGTAATGTCATATTTACATATTATTGTTCACAAGAAAAATTTCCCATGCATGTGTCATACAATTAATATTCTTCTAAGAATAAACAACAAGTATAATAGATACCTATATTTACACAAAAAAAATCAATAAAACATGAGATGACCCACTAGGTATGTACCTACCTACCTATATGACGTGTATTCCCACTAGTCCAGTAGTCCCATGATGGGACTACTGGTATTTTTTTCCCAGAGGTTCCACTAACTCCTCAGACGCATAAAACACATAAGTAGTTTAAATATACACTTACGTGCAATGAAATCGACTCACCTCTTAATATATTGGTATGTAAAAATAAGATTAGATAAACAAAACCTGTAATATAATTGTACATTTCTTAAGCTTTATTTAATCTACTCTAAACACCGTTAAACGAAGTATTGGTGACAATAGACTCATTTTTTCGGAAACCCTGGTTTCTAATTTTTACGGCATACGCCATTTCTGTGACTATGCAGAGTGTTCAGAGTTAATTGAATCATTTTTTATTGAATAATTGATTAATCTTACAGATTTATTGACCCCTAAAATTCAGCTGATTTCCCTAAAAATTTTTCCTAAAAAAGCAAAATTTTTTGTATTTGGTTTTCAATTTGTAAAATCAATAAAACAAAATCTATCACAGTAAAAACTGGTCTCATGTAAGCTTAGGTTCTTGTTTAACACACGGGGTTATAATAACAATTATTATTTACTAATTGTACATTTTGATTTGGGAGTTCTGAACCAAAGCGTACCGGTGAGTCTATTTCATTGCTCGTAAGTGTACTATATTTATAATATCGTTTCATTAATAAAAATTTCATGCTAACATGTAGAACAAATATACTTAAAGTTAAGGTTTTGTAACATCGAGTCCAGGTATGGATGCCGCGGCAACCTATAAATAAGTCTGTACTTAAAAGGATTGTTAAAAGCACTTAGTTTTAAGTTGTCGTAGTGTAAGATTTGTTAGTTGTCCTAAAATAAATAAATAAACATGACATACTATTATAAGTAACTCAACAAAACATTAGGTAAATAATTGTCAACAGTCAACAGAACATGAGACATCATAAATTGTGTTGTAATTTGTAATAATATTTGTGTTGTAATTAATAGTAGGTAGGCTATGTGTTTCATTTCATAGTCCGTAAGTAGATATAAGCAGTTTTTTTTACAAGATTTTCAAAAAACAAACAAGGCTGGGTCGACAATGTAGGTCAAATTGTTCCTGAACCTCTGGGAAAAAAAATACCAGTAGTCCCATCATGGACCTACTTCACTGGAATCACTGGGAATACACGCTATATGATATAGATTAATTACTAATTTTAGGTTTATTTCAACTCTATAATTTCATAAATTAATGCTTTATTAGTGGTAAAATAAAATACTAATGCCATAGGTAATTCTTTTGTAATATTCCTACTGTTCATTTACTGTTTCATTAAATTAAAATTGTACTTTTCCATTGATGATTAATTAATACAAAAGTCGAAGTTACGTCACTACGCACTGTGCCAATAAAATACTATGGAAATTTCTATGTCTAAGAAAACATCGTAATAATGCAATATGACGTAAGCAACCATACCTACTATTTTCCTACATATTGTGTTATACCGTAGTTATATCTATTATTTTGAGTGGAAAATTATCACTAGCAGTCGTTAAATTTATGACACTCAATTGAGGTTGAATGCGTAGTGTAAATTGCATGGTGGTAGTAGATTTTTATAGCTGCGGAACAACGAAAATGGTACGTCTGACTACTTTGACGTTTGAAATGCAAAATTTAGTGAATCCACAAAATTTTACTCTTTCGACGCAAGTTATAATTTATCATGTGCTTTCAATATCAGAATTTAACTTATTAGAAGATAATGCCTATGTTTCGTATTCAAATGTTTTATTTTTCTTAAACATTAATTTAATTACTGAGAGTAAGAGTTTACATAAATTTTAGGTAATCTATTATTCTGCTGCACCCAGACTGCTGAGTTGATTTTGAGTCTAACATCTATCCTGCTCGTTGGCTTTTTTTTTTCATTTTTTTATGAATACGTATTCTATACGTTATTTCTTAATTATTGTCCAAACAACCATTATCATTTTTTTTAGTATTTCATAACAAAAAATGGCTTCTAAACGTTAGCGTTCAATGTAGCGCATTCGATGCGCACGGACACTAACGAACGGGGCCGCCCCGTCTGGAAAAATTATCGCGGTTTTGCGAGTTGCGTGCGACTTGAGCCCTTTACATTGCGCGGTACAATTTGCAATTTTTTTTAATACCAAAAAATAAAAATCATTTCCCAGCAATATTTTTTTAGAAATATGTCTTATTTTGATGTATAGAATACATGGTTCTCGTTTGACTGTTCATGTCTTTTACACCCAGTATAGGTAACTTTTATTGATATTAACTTTATTCTCAAGACTCAAGCTACTGTACATCATACCATTCCCAACGATACCGTAGACACAACCCGAAATGTTTGTGTTCAAAAAAACGCTTACACAGGACACTGTAAGTAGGTATATGTACCATTTAAAGGTGTAATAGTAGATACCTTATCATTCCTACGATTTATACGCGAGGGCAATTGGGCGGTCTCACAGGCGAGCAAGCCACAACTCACTGTTATCAAATAAACTGCTCAATAAAACTACTGCCTACTACGACATAAAATTAAATACATTTCTAGGTGTCTTATGTGATTATTCGATGAAATTTATTGTTTATGACGATTCGATTTATTTTTATTTGATGCTATTACAAGTTTGTGGAACAAATAAATATTTTAAGTTGTTTGAGTACAGTAAAGAAACGAAAAGAGACGAAAGCAAAGCAATTGAGACATTTTAGTAGGCTATAAATGATTTGCTAATAATAATAAATATTTCTAGCAACTGTTCATTAAAAAAAAAATTTTCTTTTTTGACTAACTAATATGGTGAAAAATTAACTACTTAGCGTTACTAGTCTACTTATGTTTTTACGAAACTTTAATGATTGACCATAACACATTATAGACATATTGTTAGAATAACAAAAGACAAAAGAATAAGACTTACACTTTCTCTGTAACTGGTAAAGCCAATCGCCTTCGTACGAAATCTACGCAACTAAATAGCAGTGTTGATTTGCTCATAGAGTCATGACAGAATACGACTCTCTCGCCTAATCTGTATCAATGGTCATAAGCGCAGTTTTTACTCAGATTGGTGATTGAAAATGTTACAACATTCTTTCTTGCTGCGGGAGTCTCATGATGTCTACTCAAATATTACCAGCACAATCTAGAAACCGTTGATGAAATAATTTCTCTATCTAGCACACCTACATGCAGCAACTAATCCCATAGGACTTATGTGCGTACTCATAAGTTTATGTGCCATTTTCACATGTGTTTGATTGATCGCTGAATATTGTAGTGTCTCCAAAGTAAATCATGATTGATTGTAAGTACCTATAGGTACATGTATTAAAACTATGAATATTGAGTAATCGTATAAAGTGAGTGATAACGTGCTCTTGGTATATCACGACACTGCCTTTCTAGAAATAATTTGCAAATATAAATCTTTGCAGGTTTGCTCTCAAAGAAGAATAAAGAAAAACATTAAGAAAAACAATATTACTAGTGCACTTCTGTGTTTAATCAATAAAAACGTTCATCAACTTTTGAAAAGTAATAATTGCAATCAAAATACTTTTATATTTTCATACAAAGCTAAGAACCTCCGTGAAGAAAGTTCACACAATAAATATTTTAGTAGGTCAAATTGCTGTTTGATTTTGGTGCTGTCAATTGAACAGAGATCGGATCCTGGAATACCTTTTTTCAGAGAATAAACAATTCATAAAATTGTCTACGTTATATAGAGTGAAATAAAATTAGAACTACGACTTTTGAAACAATGCACAATGTGTTAAATTGACTGGATATTATGCTGTTTGGATAATTTGATTTTTTCATCATACAATAATCGATCATGGCTGATGAAATTGACTTATAGCTTACTGTTCCGACTACCCTGAAAATTGGAGTCCGTCCAAGTCCAATTTTCAAAGTGGCACTAATAAATTAATATGAAAACATTGCTCCTTTTTTCCTCGGCAAGCAATGCATTAATCTGTGGTGTAAACACTGGGGCTTGTGACCGATTTATTTTCTGTTTAATGCTGGCATTTCTCGTGGCCGCATTTGTCAAATATTTGTATTGCACCTCTTTCATTCTGTATATAATATGATAGAGATAAAGATGCAGCACAAATGTTTGCCAAATATGACCACTGTAGTGACAGCATATCGGTAAATCCAATAACAAAAATGGAACAGATTTTGTGCAGATATTTATAGTACCTAACGTTGAATGCGAATAATTGTTTAAAATCCTGAGTTCTCATTTATTTCTTCCGCCGACTGCAACTCGACATTGCATTGAAATAAACTGCGGCCGTAATTCTCAAATTCAAACCAATGCGAGTGTAATGAAATTCAGTACACTCGATTGCAAATTTTCTTTCCGTTGGCCATATTTGTTAAAAATATTGTTTGTTTTGCAACAACCAAAACACTAATTCCGAGAGTAAGAATAGTTCCAATGAAAGTATAAAAAATTATAATTTACGAACTTCAAAATCAAAAAGTTTCACTTAAATAATTATTATGCTGAGATGGAGAAGAAACGGCGCAAGAAACTCCTTAGCTTCTTATTTCGTAATGATTTCAAAACATCTCGATAATACCCAGGTTAAATCGAAAATATTACTGTCATTTTCGCACGCTAATTTCCACCACAGGCCGAGAATAACTCATAGTTATTTAAAATAGAATAGAAGAGCACCTTTACTGCACACCAGTAAAAAAATAAGGAACAGTTAAATATGAACAATACAAAATAAAATGCACAATGGGCGGTCTTATCGCTAATGAGCGCTTTCTTCCAGACAACCTTGTATGGTCAGGAAAGACTAACGATAATGGCTTCCTTCCCTAAAGCGGGAATGAATTTTAAAAATATAACTTTCTGATTCAGTAGGATGGTTAGCGGCGGTGACGCGTTGTGTTCCAAATTTGAAAAGATTCTTTATACATAACGGATTTTGGCACCATTCCCTAATAATTACAGTGTGATAAAGTGTTAAATTGGTATTCTTACTATTCTTATTCTTATGAAAGGAGCTGAGGCCGTGTCTCAGAGCACTTCGACCCTATGGGATCTTTTGTGCTTCTCCTTTCCTTATCACCCATCCCCGCCAACATCGAAAACATTTTGTATGAGTTTCACGATGTTGGCGGGAATAAGGTCTATAAATTCCTCTGGCTTAGGGTAACCTAAACCCAGGACCTTTAGTCGCTTATTGGCTAGTGCATCGCAGTCACATAGTATGTGCTCCATGCTTTCTTCCTCCTCATCACACATTCTACAGATGGGCTCTTCAGCTTTGCCTATTGGACACAGGTGTCTTTTAGTGGCAAAGTGGCCAGTGAGAGCACCTATGAGGCAGCGGATTTGGGTCCTCCTGATTCTTCCTATTCTTTTAAGGTAGCCTATGTGTGAGGATCCTAAAAAATTCTTTGAGTGTATCATTCGGGGTGTGGACAACCATTCCATGAGGTGCCTCTTTTGACAATACTCCTTTAGTGCCATTTTTATGGTACTTCTTTAACTTATTATACTTTCGTTAAATTGGTAAAAGGGAATTTCATTTTATGCCAGAAAATCGTTTCAAACTATCTCTAGAATTTGATTTTTAGGCATATCAAAATCATTTAAAATTCACTCAGTTGGCTATAAGAATTGATGACGTCAGAAATTCGTAATGCCATACAAATTTTATGGAAGAATAATTATGTGTTTACAGCTAATAAAAAGTATCTCAACTGACTTGACAGGCAACACCGCGGGTCAGCGGCCGTGACGCTATGTGTTCCAAAATTAAAACGATTCTTTAAACATACTCTCTCTCTCATTTGTCAAAAAGACTATTTTTCTACGAGTAAGTATTTTTTATCAATAAATATATATTTAAGATTCCTTTTATTCGAAATGAAAAATAGAGTGCTTAACGGGTAAAAGTAATCAATTCCTACTCGGACTATAGTCCGATCGGTATCGGTCTAACTACGTCCTCATATGGGAATTGATTCCATTCTACCCTTGTCAAGCAATCTACTATTTCATGACATTTTGTTATAAGTAATAACAATAAATATCATATCTTTGCATACATAATTATAATTATCTCTCTTAAAACCTTTTTAATACTGTCAAGTAGATGATGTTAAAAGCAATTTTCTAAGGAAAAACATTTTCCCTTAAAAATATATAAAAAAAACTTACAACCTATTAACCAATAAATAAATTCTAAAATGACTATGGAATAATTTTATTTTTGCGTTTACAAACGCGTAAATATAATACTAGAAAAATGCACTGAAAAAAATCGACTTGCCTCAGGCGGGACTCGAACCCGCACCTTCCACAATCCGGGTGGACGCGTTAACCAATTTTAACCCGGATTGTGGAAGGTGCGGGTTCGAGTCCCGCCTGAGGCAAGTCGATTTTTTTCAGTGCATTTTTCTAGTCTAAAATGACTTTCAATTTTGACCCATGAGTGACCGTTTGGTCATTCATGCAAAAACGTGTTCATTGGAATTCTCGAGAACACTATACAGATTGCTCCACGCAAAGTATTTTTAATTGCATAACATCGTGAAATGCAGGTATGCAAGTGTAGGCGTACTACTTTTGTTCCGAATTCGACTGGAAACGTTTTTAATAGAATTTGTTGCTGTTGAATTTCGTAATTGTTATTTATTTTACCATCAATCCTCTAATCATTTGTTAAAATACAATTACATAAATAGGGGATCCTTTTCACTCAAAACAATTTTGTGTCCAATTTATTTGTAAAAACAGTCACGTCTAAAAAGGTGGACCTACACATCCAACACGCCTCAAAAATATGCCACATCTCTATTGTGTTAGTTAGTAGTTAATGAAGTTTAATGTTTTTTGAAAATTCAAATGTTATTCTTTTAGTTATGACTGTACAGTAGAAGCACGTAGAAGTCACTGCTAACTGTAATTGTAATAATTATGTTGTAGCCATTATTGCGATGGTTATCGCGTAATAGGCACAGTCGAAGACACTGTTAACTGCCCATTAAAGAAGGAGCTAATATAAAATGTCACTGTGTGAAAGGGATATACATACGTTACTATTCTCAAAACTTATTTGCGTCCCTTTCACATATTGAACTAAAAATATCATAGCACAAATAACAAAATAAACGACACCAATACATTGAATTTTATGATTTCTAAATCAAATCAATTTTGAAAAATCTAAAACGGCCAATAACCTACCACTTAAATCTTACTTTCCATTGTTCCGTTTAGTTTTAAAATCGGTTTTAGCCTTATTAGACGATAACGTGTGACCGTCGCCGTTATAGATACCAATGTATTTTTTAATTATTCTGATTAAAAAGTTATATAAATAAAACGATTGGTACCAGCGCCGTTGACTTGTGGCAGCCCCAAATTGTTACGTTTTTCAATTAAAAAAACTGACACTACTGGTACTGAAATAATAAAATGCCTGCACAATTTTGGTAATGTAGAACTACAGTAATTTGGACGCACCCTTGTTAATTATTAGCGGCACGCTAAGTGAGGCGAGTGTGATCGGATCCTCTGTGATTAAGACAGTTCTTATTATAGAGGTATTTGCTGATGGTTGCGAAGCATTATTATGTTATCAATCACTCAACCACGTCATTCGTTCTCGTACAGTGAACGCATTTCTCGAATTACACTTAATCGCTTCAGACAATCTCCTCATAAATATCATAGCGAAAACATAGTCGGTACAACGATATTATTATTATTTTATCAACCGGTAATCCACTCGTATATCCGTTACTGTCTTGGTTGTAGTCTTTCCGGGGCTATTCGAATTTCATTAGAGGTATAAGATTTTTGATGGAGGATCGTTATGAAACACTACAACGACAGAAACAGCACAAAAAGGGCTAATAACAATATAGTCGCACATTACGCACTGTTTTGTAGAATTTTAATGTGAAATTATTTGGTTACCTTGCACTACTATTTTAAACCATATACTAACATACAATATGATGAATTTTTCAAGTGGGCCTTGAGGCCAAAATCCTAAACTATAAGAAATATCGAAAAATGCTTGAGCCCGATTTTGATGAATACATAAACAGCATCATTAGATTGATTGATAAAATAATGATCATCGCTTTGATTATCGTTTCAACTAAGGTGGAACAAGAAATATTTTATTAATATTTGACATTTTCCATTACTTTCCCGTATATCATTACTTCCCAGAAATCGACCCTTATTAACAACAGTAATGAATGGTTTAATGATACAGGCTGTGTTTTTTTTTCAAAGTCATTGGGTTCGATTCCTAGGAATATTGATTTTTCAAAAATCCAATGACGCAGTTTTTGTTTTCATCAAAATCAGGCTCACGACTCCTTTGAGCATTTTTCGATATTCGTTATAGTTTAGGATTTGGCCCTGTAGGCCCACCTGAAATATTCATTCTGTATAAAATAAAGTCTAGATGGATGTGTATAAATTACGTTTCCACATCTATTGGCTATTATGTACCTATCAGACATAAATAAAGATGAGGTCACAGATTTCGTGGAAGAATTATTACCTCATAGTGATTTATATGCGGTCACAGAGGCAGGACTACGCCATTTAGGGCCACTGCAATCACAATACGAGTTTCCAAAGAAATTCACAGCTTTCTTAGCGTTTATCACAGTATTTGAGACTTCAAATTTATTATATAATCATGAGTATACAAAAATTACAGAGACAATAAAATTATAGAGGTTGTTTAAGATTAAGTAGATAGTGCAGCGACCTTATGTAAATTAAACATACTGTTTTGATACAGTTTTGGTTATTTAAGCGATACTTTTTTATGTACAAATTATTTCGTTCTATTTTTATGGATTATTAGAGTGAATTTTTCGAGTAGGCCTTCAGGGCCAAATCCTAAACTATAAGGAATATCGAAAAATGCTCAAAGGAGTCGCGAGCCAGACTTTGGATTTTTGAAAAAAAAACATGATCGCTTTGAATATCGCTTCAACCAAGGTGGAACAAGAAATAGTTTATTAAAATTTGACATTTTCCATTAGTTTCCCGTGTATCATACTTCCCAGAAATCGATTCTTATTAAAAACACTATTGAATGGTGTAATAATAAAGGCTGTATTTTTTGTTTTTCAAATCAATGGGTTTGATTCCTGGCTAGGATTATTGATTTTTCAAAAATCCAACGATGCAGTTTTTATTTTCATCAAAATCGGGCTCGAGACTCCTATGGAACAGTTGTTTTATGCGATTTCAATGTGGCTATTTGTTACAAAATCTTCAGCACACCCTGTAAAAAAATAATCTACTTTACAAACCATCTGTCTAGATTCAAAGATATGTTTATTTCACGGGCCCCTCGAGCTAGACTGACGAAACTAGTAGCTAGGTATAGTATTATATTATCTGTGCTTGTAGCAATGCTTCGATTGTTTAATTTCGAATTTCCATCTTTCCATTACCTTAACTGGTTTTCTTATAAAAAGTACAATCAAATTGCTCCATTCCACCTAATGGTAAGCAGAAGCGAAGTCTAAATGCAAATATAGCTAGTGTGAGAGATAAAATACCGCACTAGCCACCTTCGCATTGCCGACCTGCATGGTGCCTCTTCAAGCCTCTTGGAATAAATATTTCTCATTTTCCAATTACGATAAATCCAATCATTGATCTACGTCGTGCCCTCGGCTTTGTTATTCTTTGAAAACATCGAAACAATACTTAATGGCAACTGATCCCAAAATTACTCTCGAACTATAAGGGATCTTTAAGGGAACAGAAGAAATACAGCAAAAAAAGTTTTGTCTCTCCAGCAGGGCCTTTTCTAATTCGAAAGAATACGTGCAGAAAAAGCGCATCAATATTATGAGTAGAAGCAGTCTAATGAATTCTATTCTATGTTTGGCATAGTCTTTAGTCTTATATCATCTTAGCACAAACTCTTAAATTTAATGAACGCATAATTAAATTACTATAGAACAAACAAACTGATTTATAGATACAGGAGAGTTTCACCGCATTACGATCAGTATATTCACCAATTGTTTACAAGACGTTGTTTCCATCGTCTGCTTTGTGCATTATAGCCCTGTAAATCTTGAGGTTTAATGTCCGCTCTCACATTAACCTGCCACACTCGTAAACTTAATAAAATAATGCCACGAAATTACATTTTAATTCTTTCAAGCTTTTGTGAATAATCAAGACGTTTTGTGAAACAGGTCACGTATGATACTTTTTAAACGGTGACATGAAATTTTACGGACCTTTGTCTCATATAAAACTGTGGGATTCTATCGTACAGCACCGTCACTGGTGAGCAATCATCGTAACCTATAGAAGTTTTCCATAATAAATTTGAATACTTTTGATACCCCGTGGAATTGAGAATAACCTTACTTCTCAACAGAAAATTAATTTCTAAGTCCTACGAAAAGCGGTGCTTCTACTGGAATCTTCTGTAAGGAGTTTTCCGAGACAACGTGCGTTTCGAAACCGAGTGACGAATCCGGTGTGAACTCTCTTAAAATCCAAAGTATTATCCAAAAAAGGTCGAAAACTGCACGTAATTTTGTACAAACTTAGCTAATACAGATCTTAAACAGAGAGTCATACTCCTGCCCGCCGCTTAATTCCTCTATCACTTCATTTTGAAAGACGCGACGAGAAGTCGCGCTGCAGCACAACACAATTACTAAAAGAACTGCTTGGAGCCCGTCAGGTTATGGCTCCAATCGCAGCACGACTGCATTGGTACAGCACACCTAAAGCATGACTGTGTAGACCATCGAGCACATGTAGACTTAGATTTACATTTAAAAGAACTCCGAGTAGGAAATAAAAATAAAATGCAATGAAAATTTATATAATAACTAGCTGTACCCTGCCACGCTTCGCAGTAGCACATTGTGATTGAATGGTTGAGAAATGAGAAACAAAACAAAGAATACATTTCATATAAGTTTAATTTTGCAGTACTTGTGGATATACAATATTTTTTGTTTTTCCACTGTCTGCGTAGATATAAAGACAATCTGGTTTGCCGACTCGGGAACACGCAACATACACCTAGCTGTACCCTGTACCCCCCAAAAATGAAAACAATCCTTGATGCGGATTTTACATGTTGGCGACTGGCCACCACATTGTCTATAGTTTTTTGATTGACGTTGATGGCGGTTGCCTAGTTACGGTTGTTATTTTTTCATTACTATTGCGGTTGTCAGCGAGTGTTTTCCTCGCTTCTGGCAGATGGCGCGGTCACTGGCACACAGCTGATCGTTAAAAAAAATGTTTTCTCGCGGTCGCAGATATGTGACTCATGCAAAAAATAGATAAAAACAATCCTTGATGCGGATTTTATATCATGTTAAAATTTCAACTCAATCGGTGCAGAACTTTTTGAGTTTTTGAAGCTTACACAAACCAACATAACATTTTTATATATATAGATAATAATGTTTTATTTCACAAAAAAACTTGTTCCAATTACATACAATTTATATTTTAGCTATATAACAAAGATATTAATTTTATAACGAACTAAACACCATATGGCAGCGGTCTCTGCGCTAGACTAGAGGTCTGTTTGTATTTAGGTCTGTATTTATATTTGATCACACTTTAGAGTATAGTGTTCGCAACAAAGCAAAAAGGGACCACGCCGTGCTAACAATCTGAAACAAAAATAATTTATTTTTGGAGTTTACTCCTTAAGAATCGATTTGCATATTTATGAGAAAAATATGAGGAGTAAAATCTATCGATGAATGACCTCGAATGACCTCGTTACATTTTTTTATTATAATAGATATTTTTTCATATTTTTTAGCTTAAGTGGTTGGCAGATGCCTGGTGGTAACAGCCACCGTAGTCTATAGTCAATTGCAATGCTGACGCGAAACTGGCACGCTACCAACCCTAGTCCCCTTACTACCCGTGACCGTAAGGTCACGGGTAGCAACAGAAACACAACATCACAAAAATGTAGTGTTATTTGACTGTGATCTTCTGTAAGCTGGAAGTACTACCCCAAATTCCGGCGTCCGGGCTCCAAATTCCGGCGGCTACCTCACATCGACTTTAATAGCAAATATGAGTACCTATTTATTCCTTTACAAGCATTGGTATTTGTTTTATAGGTTTACAGTTTTCCATCTACTTCCAATTTGTATGGGGTCGGTGCAAAATGTTACCACACTGCTACATTTTTAAAGCCATCTGCTTGCATGACACCAACCCTCATTTAGGCGCGAAGCACACCGATCTGGCGTCGGGCGCGGACATCATTCTGTTTCATTCAAATACCGTACCAAACTCACGGCAATAAGGTCCCTAACTGAACAAATTCAACGCCGAAATAGCGTGCTATAGCGCGACCGATCAGGGCCGTTGAATTTGTTCAATTAATAACCTTATTGCCGTGTGTTTAGTACGGTATTTGAGTGATTGACGCCAGATCCTTGTGCTTCGCGCCTTAGAATACTGTTGTGGGTGGGTTAAGGTTGTAGCACAGTCAGCTCGCAACCGTATGCGCTACGGTTCGTAGGCGTTTCGTAGCCGCCATTCCGTAGCGTTCATAGAAAAAAGAGGCGTTCTCTTACCTTTACTCACCACTGCGTGAGTGATCACTAGGCGCGATGATCCGCATGGAGTTTAGAATCTCCGCCAGTTGGCTTTTATGATACCAACGGACGGTTGCGATTCTTATTCGTAACCGGGAACTGCACCCTTATTGCTGGTTTTCAGTTACATCAATCAAAAGTCTTTTTAAAATTATCTATGAACTTGAAAGATAATACCATTTTCACCTCTCCAGCACCAAAAGACCTCTTTTACTTCGTAAAATATCTAAGGAAAAACGCTGTTGCTACGAGCTTTGTACAAGACTATAATCTTCAATCTAAATTACTTTAGTAATCTTACTATTAATTTTCAATAGTTATTTTTAAGATAATGAACGTATTTATTAAAGTAGCCTTGTTTTTCTCACCTATAACAATTTTCTCGCTGGAGAGGTGAAAAGCTCCTGTTTCATAGGAGAGGAAATTTTTTTATCTCGTGCCTTTAAATCACTCTCTGCGCTCAGTAGTCAATTTATGAATTTCTAGACTTCTTCGCTGGTTCGTGATTTAATATGGCTACTCGCAGCAAAAAATAACTTTGCTCACTTGTTGAACAAATAACTATTCTCTGGCCGCAATCATCTTTTTCCTACACTGCTCCCTTTTTATTTGGGGTCGGTGCAGTATGCCTTGATATCGACAATACTGCTTAAGGATTTGGCATTACATTTTTACGGTCGTCTGCCTGACACCAGCCCTCCTTGGGAACGACTGCTATCTTTCAACAGCAACCGGGACCACCAGCTTAAAGTGCCTTTCGAAGCACGGAGCAAAATCGATTTGAAAATATTTCGATCACCCATCCGAGTACCGACAAAGCACTTGGTTGCTTAACTTTCGTGATCGTAACTAAGAACGCACGACCGCGGCGCCATCGACCTTGTCCTCCTCTTTTGCCGCAATACACTTTAAAAATACGACAGTGTGCATCAGTTTGAATACTAGGTGGTAGATATGTAGGGTCGTCTGGGTAGGTACCAGTACCACCGCCTTTCTTATTTCTGCCGTGAAGCGGTTCTCTGTGTTTCGGATTGAAGGGAAAGGTAGCTACTGTGATTACTAGGCATGGAAGGCATATCATCTGTGTGTCCCCAGGATGGCACTGCATGATTTACCCTTAATATTGCAAGTGCCTATAGGCGACGGTAGCCACTTGACACAGGTGTGCCACAAGCTTGTTTGCCATCTCGTACTATAAAAAATGGAACTTAAGATAAAGATGAGTGGTGTTTGTTATATAAAAAATTATAAACATTTTTAAATATAACCTTATTGAAGACGTTTAAGTTAAGATCCACAAATCCATTCGCTGTCAATTTACAAGGCACTTGTGCTCTGAAAATTAATAATCAATCACATTACCAACTCTACACACCACGAATTTCGAACTAAAGATAATAAGATTATAATTATGTAGCTCACCTAGTTAAAACTAATAATAAATCTTTCATAATTTGTTTGTTTGCTTTATACCATTTGCTGTTATAAACAGCTAAGCTCAACTCTGTGCTCTGAAAAAGTAAAATATTTGTCAAATGTACAGAATAATATACCTTAACGACAAAACAATAAAAATAATTACCGATTGTATGAGCAAATTGCTGTAGTAGCACAATGAAAATACTTGAAGTAACCACATAACAAGGAAACATATGAACGGCATCATCAAAACTATCTCAGTGATTATCTGAAAAAATAAACAATAGAATACGAGGGCACATCGCTGTAAATAAGAGCTTTTAATACATTATGGGCTGTCAAAATTTCACCTCAAGTACCTAAGCCCTATGCAAACAAACCCAACACAAAGCTAACTTGATGTTTGACAAAAATACTATCAATTTTAGCTGTCGATTTTTTCCGACAGTCGGAAGAATAGAACTAGCTTTTATCAAATATCTATTCTAACAGGTCATTCACTACTACATATTTACATGGACGGTACTTCTTAACTTTTATAGCAAAATCGCTAACAGGCAACTTTGTTACATTGTTGCAACAAATCGACTCATTTTCTCTGCTCTTCAGCAACAAAACAATTAGTTACAATGTGGAATCCTCTACATCAAGGTATAAAGTTTTTTGTTAGTCAGACAGAGATAGTATTCAAATAAGAATATGTCAAAGTATCTTTGGAACCTATTAGTGTGGGTGAAACAGTCTTAAATAACAAGTGAACAAAGTTATCTATTATTCTGTTAGTATTCAACAAGAGACCAAAAAAAATTTGCTCTCGTGTTGTTTGCGTAACATTCGACTTTTTACCTTTGCAGCGAGAACATTGTTAGATGTGAGAAAAACATGACAATACTAAAGTGTTATAATAATTATAAAATAAACATGTATATATATTAAATTACTATTATACATGTTTATTATATATGTTACATATATCTTAAAAAGAATTATTAAAATTAAAAGTTAGATTACTAAAATAATTTAAATTAGCGTTACAGTCTTGTTCAGAACTCGCAGCACAAAGCGTTTTTCCTTTTTCCTTCGAGATTTTAAGAAGCAAAAGCGGTCTATTGGTGTTAGAGAGGTGAAAAGATTATTTCCAGACTTAGTCTCCTTTTTAGAAATGATTCCAAAAAACTCCTAATTCTGGTGTAAACAGGTGTAAAAGGTGTAAACAGTGCTAAATCTAATGCGATGACAGCTTAGCGACCAAGATACTGGAACGATCTGCTGGTACGTCTAACATTCAGTTGAGTTTAATACCTATAGTGCGAATCGGGCGAGACTCAGGACTTACATTTTCAAGGGCATAGTACAAAAGTACAAAAGGTGTCATTGAAAATAATAAAAAGATACCGTTATATTAAACGCAGAGATGCACATCACAACAGGACTGACTGCAACATTACAAAGTGTAGACTTTGAATAAATCGTTTCTATTAGAGATACACATCTGTGAATGAAAACATGTTATTTAGTTAAATTATGGTACATTACATACCTACATTATATTTAAGTAAACTTCTATCAGCTTATGCACGATTCTCTCGGATGAGAATGAGAATGTGCCAATATTTCGAGCCTTGAAGTTATTACCACTGTTCTTACCTACATTTCGTTTTTGTTTCTAAATTTGGAAATCTGTCCTTTAAAAAAATTAAATAAAACTAGATCGAAGTCTATATATAATATAAATATATAGAATATAAAACCGCAAAAACCGCTATGAGAAGACCCAGACAATTTGTTTTTATCCTTCCGTTTTTGAACTGCATAAGCTCACATGTATAATTATCTCATAATTATATTATGTGTCAACTTATGAAGATCTTGAAGATAGATTATAGAAGGTAGTTAAAGATAATTATAAATATCTTTAACTAGATTACACATAATAAATACCATTAATTACCTTTACTTACATTGAAATCGAAGATGAACCTGCTCACATGGTCTATAACCAATAAGCAGTATTTACTTACCGATTTAGTTCAGTATGCCTTCTCACAATTTTAGCAAGTCTTTCTCTGAATCTGAGATAATCAATTTTGGGTTTGTCAAGTACTATCATCTCTATATCATAGTGTAATACTCTGTATTGTATTTGAAGAAACGTGCAGGACAGCGAATAAAAGCTATCCGACCCGTGTACTGTAGATATTGTAATGAATCCTAGAAATTTAAATAAAATAATATAAGTGTTTATATCTACTACCTAGTCATAATTGTTCAATTTAATTATACATGTTCCCGCTGGCAACTTAAAGAACATAGGTAACCAAAAATTAAACTCACCTGACCACATTTGATGAACGTACGCCAAAGGCCAGTATCTTATATCAGTCTCATCAAACGGATATTTGGACAAAAAAGGGAGTTGCATTATTAATTCTCCGGTTGAGTTATAAATATACCACGTCAGAATCAGAGGACCAATAGCAAACAATGAAAATCCGAATGTATAAAGGCAAACGTTTATATTAATGAAAGCATTCAGAATTACTAATCTCTGGGTTATCTCTTGCTTCAATCCTGACTGAATATTAACTGTTAGGCCTCTTTTTAAAGAAATAATTAAATCATTTACAAGATCACCGTTTCTGATTAAAAAATAGGATTTAATATAACCCAATACGACTAGAGTCACACAAGGTATAATATACGTGAGTTTCTCAATACTCTCAGTTTTGAATTCGTAAACAAACCAAGCAATTTCGCTCACTAGATGAGATATTATCAAAAACAAATTTAAACAGTATAACCAACGATTTATGAATCGCTGAAATACATTCCGCCTTATATCTTTAACGTCAAAACGTGAACCAGATGGTACTAAAAATGTGTTCACTCTTCTTAATATTACTTTAAATAACAGTAATTCTTCCCTCATTTTTCATCTACAAGATTATTAAGACAGCCTATTTCAACTAAGTTTTCTAATGAAATACGAATAAGATACATACTTTTTTCTAACCCTTATGTAAAAATTCAAGTACGTAATTAAGCAATTACTTTCAAGAATTTCTGTTCCTAATGATATATTTGAAGACAAATCTAAATACGAACTTGCCTTTGTTTTATCCAAATAAAAAGGCTTAAGAAATTATAATTACAGTCTGTAGCTTAAAACTATCATTATGTAAACGTTGATTGGATAATTAGTGATTATGAGTAGACAGTTGAGTGTGTTATGACTGTTTTTGATTTCTAGATTAGGTATAAATAAGATTGTATGTACCACATAACAAATAAAAGAGGTTAGAAGTTGTATCAAGCGATGTTAATACCAGAGCCAGTGTCGCCACACGCGCCATAATATTTTTTTCAATTTAACAGTATATTTGTACTTACCGGTGAAAAGAAATATAGTAAAATTATGAGCCTTACTTTGCTTCCTGCCAGTTAAAATAGCACAAGGCGGTGTTTTAGATTTACTTTTAAATATTTTTCCTCTTCGAATGTTTACGAAAAGGATCGAATATGAGTGTTTACTCATAACCAGCAGCGCGCGCGCCCCGCCTACTTACGTTTCCTCTCGACGACCTTACGACCTCTTTTATTTGTTCTGTGGTATGTACCTACTGTATTTTACTAAATGAAAATATGTTTTTGTTTACGCATCCATACAGTTTATGTTGATGAAGTCGTTGTTGTTAAGTAATAGTTGGACAATATCCAAGCTGGATTTTTAACCGGACTAGTTTATTTACAATTCACTTATCGTAAGAAAAATATAACTATTTAAGTTAAGACTTTAGCGACTTGTTAGTAATAATTAGAAATTTATATTTAGTTAAAAAATAATGTAGATAGTTTCATGTAGAGATGACTGCTCGATTATAATAAATGTTCGACTACCCTCAGAGCGCACGGCACCGGCCGGCGGCGCCAAGCCGGTTTGCACGAATACACCGCACTAGCAAGACTGGAAGCGTCATACATATTTGCGACAGATGCTAGAATGAATCTGCTTTTTGTTTGTTGACTGACTGAAGGTTTGTTACTCTTTTGGGTTTGATGCCGATTTTATGTAGGTGACCACAGAACACAGAAAAAGGTAGGTGACAGGCTGGTAATCTGTCACTATTGAGGCACTACATAGTCCATATTGCCAGATGTGGCTTTCTATGTAACCAAATGTTACCTTTATGCCATATAATGCCGGCAGAGTAAGATAGGCGGCCCAAATCCTCCAATGAGTGTCGTAGAAGGCAACTAATGAACCAGAAAAGGGATATTGACCACCTTATACTCCGTCCAACAATCTGCATTGGGCAAGTGTGGTGTCCACCCCGTTTGCCCAAACCTTCGCGTGCTTACTGCCTAAACCTCTTTCGATGACAATGAGAGGCCTTGTGTCCCAGCACTGCAGTGGGTCAAATTATAAAGGCTATTAAGACAATGATGAATGTTACATAAGACTCTGCTCAACTCCTTTTTGTATTATGAACGTGATCATATGTATGTATGTAATTACATACTTTATAATGTTGTAGGTTGACACATAAGCCATCCGCGAAACGCCCCCACATTGGGCTAAGGAGGGTACCACCGGGGCGTCGCTGACGGCGTTGAGGAGTGCCACACACGCCGCACCGCCTTACATGCCCTCCAAGCTTACGGTGCAGTTCGGTCCGTTAAACGATTTTCACATCTCTTCAGCACCAAAAGAGCTTTTTTACATTGTAAAATCTAGAAGCAAAAACGGTTCTTGCTGCGAGATCCGAACAAGATTGTAACGTTCAATCTACACAGTGGTAGTAATTTTACTTTTAATGAAAATTTTAATACAATTTTTTAGCGTAATAAACAAGTACAATTTAAAAAATTGTTATATTTTTCACAATACAAAGTGAAAACTAAATACTGGAGATAGAGAATTGTAATCAAAGGAAACATTCCTTTATTTTTAATAAGAAACAAAACTGCATACAAAGATTTTCGAAAATTCACTTGCCACGCCTGGGAATCGAACAGGCTAAAATCCGTCAAAACAATAGCCTGTACTATTACGGCATTGATCGATAGGGTCAATCATAAGGATCAAACCTCTCTTACAAACGTGGTAAATTAAAGAAAAACAATAAAATCTTAACTTATAAATTTCAATGGGATAAGACTTTAATAACCATTAAAGGTCTCGAGTGAATCCTGTTCGTGTTCATGAAACTAACAGTCAAGTAAGATTCTCTTTCAACGTTTGGTGCGGAATAATATTATTTCCTTTGAGTAAAATTTTCTAGCTCTAGTATTTTCAGCTGTCAAAAAGTATGGCAACGATAACGATTTGGTTTGGGTAAAAACGTTGTTAATAGCGCGATAAGGCCCCAGGTGGCATTGAAACATTCCATTATAGCAATTAATTTCCTCGCTGGAGAGGTGAAAAGTTGTGTTTCACACGAGATCATTTTTTTTTATCTCGTGACTTCAAATCACCCACTGCGCTCAATGGTTTCCACCGACAACAACGAGTCGTTACAAAAAATATTTTTTGTAATATTACCTAGTAGTAATTTTTTATACTATGAGATGGCAAACAAGCTTGATGCCGCTCACCTGGTGTTAAGTAGTTACCGTTACCTATAGAGACTTGCAATATTAATGGTAAATCACTTAACACTGCAAGTGCGTTGCCTTCCTAGGGATACCTTCCAGGCTCAGTAATTACATTGTAGTATTTAATTTTAAAGTCATTAAACATAATTGAATCATACCTCTTTTTATACTCCGCGTTTTAGATATTTTTATACATATAGACATTAATACATGCCAAGCAACTCTCTATGATCTACCTCCATTTTACTCACTTTGCTAAACTGGTGGTTACTAGTCAGGCTCTGCCACCACCAAAACCTGGCACATGTTTATACCTTTATGGGTATTGGACCCGAACCCGGGAGTTCAGGAACATAGAACCCTTTAAGAAATAAGGCGGCATACCAAAAACATAACTTATAGTTATGTGTCATTGTCCACATTCAAAAGTGTGTCGCCCCGCTTTCAGTCTGGATGAACCCTAAAAATACGAAACGCCTAAGCTATTTATTGTACTCCATAACTTTTCGTTAGATAGGCACATGAAAGCAAATTAGGCTATTCAAAGCAAAACCTCTTTTAATATTCACCCAGGCGCGCCCAAATGTTTTTGTTGTATTGTGTCCAACGATTCCTTTGACGTATTGATAAATGTAGTCGCTCCCAGCCATTATGTGGGAATGGGTCCGACTAGAACGCGAAACGAATATGAATGATGGTAGGTATCCACGTTGTTGGCGTCCACAATCTAAGTAAAGTCACAAGCAATAATATATTATTATGTAAAGTTCACTAAATGAAAGCTATGGATAATATAAATTTAAGTGATCATTATTTCAGCCGATTGACTCCCCGTTCATCATCAACAGCTCACATAATGTCCCCATCGAGGGGCTTGAGCCTACCCCACATTAGGGGTGATTAGGCCTTGGTCAACCACGCTGGCCAAGTGCTGGTTGGTCGACTTCACACACAACCTAAGAATTTCTTCATAGGTGTGTGCAGGTTTCGTCACGATGTTTTCATAGTGATAAAACGTACATATGAATTCAAAATTTGAAAACACATTGGTACGTGGCGGGGATCGAACCAGTGCCTCCCGGGTGGGAGACGACGCTCTTACGCACTACGCCAACGACGCTTCGGTCCGTTACGTTACGGTTCGTTTCACAATTATTATTATTATATAGTTATATTTCTTACATAACTCAACTATTCAAAAATGTCTACCTTTTCAACTAATTGTTTCAAGAAAGTCTGATTTATGTGGATCCAACTTCTGGTAGCACCTACTTTTCCACTGAAAAAAAGAAAGGTTAGTACTTAAATAAATACTTCTTCCGCTTAAAATAAGTTCTTCTTCTTACATTAATATGAGTTAACTAATGAAATAGTGATCCACTTTCAACGTAAGAAAAAAAGTTATACACACATAATTATATTTATAAACGATCATACGATCATTTAGAAAACAATTGATTCACGAAAAGCGTATCGAAAGCACGACTGGTGTTAACGGTTCAAAAGAAAAGTATTTAAAATTTTCCTTTGAAAGACGTAGTAACGCATGTTGGTTTGATACATGATGCTTTCAAGATGACCTCATGGAGTGACTAGCGGTTTCCTATATTCAAAAACAATACCGGAAAACTATTTCAGGGAAACATCGACAAGCACTGACTCACTGGCACAAACAGACATACAAACACCTCTCACAACGGTCGCACTCACTCGTAAATAGAACGCACATGCGAATGATTCCCTTCTAAAAATATATAATAATATGTTGTACGTGGTACAGGTATCTCTGGACTTCTGATTGAGTTCCTAATTAATTAGTTCAATGGATTTAAATGAGTTCATTTGTTTTTATACCGTTCCAAATTAACTGGAAAAGTAGCCTTATAAAAGTGGGATCAACCTTTTTTATTGCTTAAACGGAGAAAAACAACATGTGACCCACCTAATACGTAGCGATTACTGTAAGCAAGTATTAGTGTCACCCGAAGGTGTCTCTTACACGCGGTTTATTACGTCTTAGGGATAAATAAAGTGGTCACTTATATTATTAAATAAACGAAAAATAACAACAATCATATCAACCAGCCCACCTAGCATGACCACCGAAACACGTTATGATATTGCCAATTATCGCTTTGAACTGTCAAAAATCATTAGATGTAACCGCAATCTTGAAATTTTGTCGATACTGCGAACATGTATAAGCATTATAAATTTTCGCAGTTTCGATAAAATTTCAAGTTGGCGGTTATATCCAATGTTTTTTGACAGATCAAAGCGATAAATGGCTATATCATATCGTGTTTCGATGGTCATGCTAGGCAGGCAGGTACTTTTTAACCGACTTCAAAAAAGGAGGAGGTTATCAATTCGACTGTATGTTTTTTTTTTTTTTTTTTTTTTTTAATGTTTGTTACCTCATAACTCGTTACTGGGTGGACCGATTTTTAAGATTCTGTTGACCTTTGGAAGCTAGTGCTTGTCATGGGGTCCCATTTAAATTTTATCGACATCGGACAAGTAGTTTTTGAGTTATCCCTAATAATGCCTATTTAATTGACATTGACGATATCGTAATTTTATCACTTGTGTGTCTAAAAGATCTTGAGGTAGTTTCCTGAAAATTTCTATACTTAGAACACTAAATAGCAGAAAAAAAAATTTTAAATAAAAAAAAACCGCCTTCAAAAAACGGGAGAAATAAAAATTTTGTTTATAAAAATCTAAATGTTTTTTGAGGTCGGTCCCAACCTCAATATTTATAATAAACGTTGTCACTTGTATTTGGGACCGACCTCAAAAAACATTTAGATTTTTATAAACAAAATTTTTATTTCTCCCGTTTTTTGAAGGCGGTTTTTTTTTATTTTTAACTGGTCAACATGGAATACGATGTTTAAGAACTGATTCTATTTATTAAAAGTCTTGGCGCTAATAGCCTTAATTAATCATGTGGGTTAAGATAAAACTTACGTAATTATTTCCCTTATCTTCTTTAAGCCGAATAGTCATTTTATTTGATTGTGCAGATAGAAGTTTTTCTGGCGTACAAACTTGAAGCACACTTATTAGACCTGTATTAATAATAAATTTCTTAGATACTTATCTTTACTTTAGAAATCCACTTCCTCCCATCGTGTTCCTCAGCGATGAGGGTCGTGACTTCACCTTTTGTGCGACGATTCTTCACCACCTTGACCTATCCTCATCAGTGTGTAGTGCATCGTGCAAGTTGGTTGCGAGAGTGGCGCGAACCTGATCAATCCAACACATCAGGCTGCGACCCCGTGACCCTTTTCTTCTGCTTTGCCAGGACCATGGGTTTCTCGATATTATCTCGTTCCGTCTGGCAATTATTCGAGAATTTTCATGCAGTAACATTAATAGTAAACTTTTGATGTGTTGGTGTGACTCAATCCGTAAAGGGGACACTGGGACCCTATCACTTTTCCGAAATTTACCTTTCCGGAAACGGTTGACCGACGACACTTCTTTTGCTATATGTATTGCTTCGGTTATCATAACTAAAGCGCGGCCGGCCCATCTATTACAAAACAAGCTCGTCGTATTTTTTTTAATTCTATGTACATTGTGTGAATTGAACACGACGATGTTTCTTTACATTTTTTATTACCTGTATCATTTCAAAAGTAGGTACTTTTTGGGTACAGTATTGTACGTTAAAACAATTTTTAAAAAATACGTTCGAAAGTCATTAAGGAACGTATACTTTGCGTACCGACCAACTTAAATAGAAAATCCTTATCGACTTGTGCATATTTTTTTAATACTGGTGAACACATGACAAGGTATATAACGAGTACAAATGATTCTTTTACATCTTTTACCGGTATTCACATTTTTAATTGTTGGTCCGTACAAGACGTGTACGTTCTGTACCGACCGATTTCATCGTATCATTTAGGCGTGCTATTAATGACGTACAATTATAATATTTCGAGTACTAAATAGTACACTTTTAGCATGACTACATGAAATAATTTATTTTCAAAAACAAAATTTAGTCGATACCCAGCGTATCACACAAAGAAGTTAATATAACTAGCTACTTAGCATTTTTAAGTGTTGAGGGTGGATGGAGGGAAAAAAATACCTCCGAAGAAAAAGATCTTATGAGGCAAATAATGTCAATAAAAAGTGTGTTTATGATGTAATATAGCGAGACACTTGCACCACCCCCAAACAAAATAGAACTATGATAGCTAGAAAAAGAAGTCCAAAGAAATTACATAGTTAAAATGATTTTTAGAAGCGGAAAACAGAATATTTTTTGTATAAGTATAGTAAACATCTTGTAGGTACCATACTAACTTTTCCACAAACCCCATACATTCACCCACTATACAGAAACCAGCGTGTTTACGCAATAAATTATGAATTATACAAACACTAGGATAAATTTTATTATGCTATAAAATCGAAAGACGGACAAGTTCCCTGCAATGATCGTCGGAAGGAATAAAATGGACCAAGGTCGGCTGCCAACACTAAATCCGAGGATTATATTGCTTTGTTTAGTCTAACAATAATATGTTTTTAAAATATTTCTCATATATAACTATTTGAGAGAATCTCAATGACTTTTTTGCCTCATAAAATAATGTAGTCTAATGTGTTTGAGAATTTTTTAAAACAAACCATTAATGTGTTTTGACTTCCCCTCACATAATTTACATCTTGTTCGCTATAAAACTATTAATGAAATCGGAATGGAAAACGTATTCTATAAATAAAACTATACAAGTAAGAAATATATTTATTAAAATTACACGGAAGTTGCATTAATTTGAATTGTGACATTCATCTTTCGCAGAGTCAATAATTTCAAATACCTATATTCGTAGGAAAGTGCGTTGGTATCTATATTACAAAGAGATTTCGACGTTGCTATTAGTAGTTCAACAATGTTTCGATTGTGGATAAAGAAAGGAAATCCTTTATTCGCAACTAGTCTCAATAACACAAACTTACTACTTCTAAGTAAATGGTTACATAATATTGTGGGTGATGCTCACATAGCCAATACATTATTGATATTAAGGTGCGGCGTGTGTCCATCGCCTCACTTTATGGACATACTCGTACAATACTGTGATAAAAATATCAAATCAAATCTTTTGTATTTAATTCAAACACTGTTCAATTGGCAATATAAAAAAAGTATCTCAAATATCAATTAATTACATACTAGTTGATGTCAAAACTGTCTTTTTAATTAGGACTATAAAGCTCTGTACAGACGTACACACGTACACGAAACGTGCGGCGGAGCTTAACGTGTACAATTAGCTAGCTATGTATTTATGTGCAATAAATTACATTGTTATTTTTCGAAATAGATAAAACAATATAGCCAAATCACACGTAATGAGTATAATTCCCTAGCTAGTGATCTCTGAATAATGTACGGACGTATAAATGATTGATTTAATTTAGTAGTTGCGCCCAGACAATACGCCGCCCCGCCAAGAAATATCTTACTTCAAACACCAAATACAAAAGTTCAATGAACACGGAGGCGAGTCACATCTTTTTATGAAGTTGGCACGGGGACAGTTCCACATACCATAGCACGTTCTTATTCAATTCGGGCGACAATATCCATTTCAAGCAAGTCCGAAAATTAGGTCAACATTTCAGCTACACGTCAGTTACAAAAGAGCGTTCGAAGATACCTTGAACTTCGGAGAGCAAAGTTGGTAATGTTAAAATGTCACGCGGAACAAATGCTTTCGTGATGGAACGCGCTTTCAGAGTGTTAATAGAACGCGAAGATTGAGCGCATCAAAAACATGGATCACAAATATTTTTGGAACAGAAACATTTCGAAGCTTTACGTAGCTAGAATGAACACTGGAAGCGGTAACTTGGAATTCAAATAGCGTCCAAAAATCAGGTACTAAACTGACGATTCGTAAATTACTATTTGTACAATCGGAGGTTTCTTTTGGATGGTCGGTGATGTGATGTCTCTGATCACAGCTTCCACTGCCGCCTCCCACTCCAGCTGTCTTTTGTCTGATAAACCTTCTTTACCGGCGCTCAGACGTGGCATGGTTACCTGTGGAAAAATCAACTTTAAATGCTATCGTAATTATGACATTAAATCCAAAATCAATGTGGTAGGTATATATTGCTAAAAGTTATAACCGCAACATTACATTAAAAGTTCCTCTAGTTTGCCGTGTCCTAATTACCTGAAATTGATTTATTAATAGCCCAATCTTCGGATGAAATTTAATCTAAAATTACAGGGTCCAGTTACTGGGCAGAAAATTTCGAAAATATAATAATTCTGCTTGTTTCTAATGAGAATCTAAAGAAAGGAAATGTTATGTTTTATCCGTATATTTATGATGTTTTACAATTTTCTATAGAGTCCATGCAACACGCACGAAAATTCGCTCTACATCCGTCCGAAATATTATAAATTATAAAATAATTACTAAGAATTTAAATATCTAACAGAAATTTCATCTAAAATATTTTCAGACATACAGGATAGTAAAGTTTCTATTAAATAATGTTATAGTACTCCATCGTTATATATAAATATCGTTATATATCAATAGGTGCGAATATATACATTAGCCAAAAATACAAAATAAACTTTAAATTTGCAAGCGCGCAGTCTTGGCTTCGGGGTTGCACAGTGCTAACTTGTATTGCTACTAGGTCAATACAAAAGTTGATGAACATAGAAAAGAGGCTTTTTAATCTACACCTTAGTCACAATCACAAGTCCAGCATCAGCAACTAGTCGGGTTCCTCCCTCTTACACTCGATGTATGGTATCCGCAGCGCTTGGAGAAACCACGAATTGCTAAGAAGTTCTTCTCAATGACTCTACTAAACTCTACTAAAATAAGGAATGAAAGTCCTACAGCTGAAAAAGCCACAAATTCATTAACTAAAGTGATATGAGAATATAGACTTTTATAATCTAAAATATCAGCTTAACAGCGCATTTTTTTACAGAGATAATCTATAGGCAAGTTGTTTTCGGTTCGGTTTATATGATAAAAATATTTTAACTTAATATATAATTCGAAAAGAAAAGAAATTAACCTCTTAACCACCTTACTTATCCAAAAATTTTAATGAATTATTATAAAAGTGAGCTTGGTTAATGAGATATATTTTAAACAGAAAACACCGAAACCCTTTTGCAAAACTTGGACTAACTTTCCTTATATTATGTTTATGAGAGAAGCGTTAGTCATGAAATGTGAAAAGGGTGGTTAAAAAGTTAATAGTGAAATATTTTAGACTAATAGCTTTAAACCCTTAGCACTTAACAATAAAGTAATCTAAGTTAAGTGAAATTATTGTTAAGCAAATCAACTTAATATTAGGTCCTTAACTTTGAAATTGCCGTTTAGTATCGAGGTTTCTATATAAAATACGTTTTGCGTCCTAAGATTTCTTCAATGTTTAACTGCTAATGCCAAAGAAGCCGTTTGAAAATCTAATAATGTATTCTTTACATATTCAGTAAGAAGAAAAAGGCGTAAAGCAGACTGTTTTATCAACTTTAGAAATACCAAACTCACTATAATAATTCAGGCTAAAGATTAAAGAACAGCCTTACTTAAATTTACTGAATATAATTGCAATTTATTTAGAGTAATTGAAGTTATTAAACGCCTTTAGCTTGTAAGAGAAAACTGTATAGTAACGATTGTACAGATTAGGTACAGTCATACAGTTCAGATATTATTGGTTAGTTGTGTGTAGGTATAGAAGTTATTGAGCCGCATCTGCTCAGATATTTTTGAAGTAATGAATGTTCAGATATTATTGATAACTTGTAGCGTATGGAACTATTTCGACCTATGCATTGAATAAAGTCACATCTGCATAATTCTTACTTTACAGCAGAGCGATTTTAAGTTTGTCTTCTACAAAATTAGCTGTAACTTTTTTCTTAGTTATTTTATAGAATCGATTATTTTACCAATCATTATAAAGTATTATGAAGCATCGATTGATATGAAAGTCGTATATTTTAGGCCAATATTTTGTAATTTAGAAGTATCTATGTGAATATATAACTTTATTTTGCGGAAATCACTGTATCATATAGTAACATAGGATCTTGTTCTTGGGATAAGTATCAATATTATGTGTAAATATAACTTTGTTTTACGTAACTTCTAAAGTCACATATGTAATATATGAATTTTTAGATAGTTATTTATGTTTAGATTTAAAATAAAACAGTTCTTGTGATCAAGTTTTTATTAAGGAATAATCTTAGTGTTTTAGAATTTAGAAATGTTTATTTATCTTTAATTCTGAGATTGCAATGTAAGCGTGCGCGAGACCGCTGTTACGTAGAACATGGACGCAACTGTCGATATAACCCCCCGTGAAGGCTGCGATCGCGTCGATCTCGACAGCGATTATTGGTATTTGTGCTCTCGACTCCATATTTTTTGGAGACGCCACTTATATGTAACTTTATTCAACTGCTATCTCTGAATGTACTTAAGTTTTTAGAATGATAATTTTACTAGTGAAAATATAAGCCAAATTAGCCCTAAAAATACAACAAAAGCAATTTGGTAACAAAATCACATGTAACTTGATTCTATGGATAGGTCGATTTGTTCAGAACTATTTGGTCACTTTGGCTGCTCTAATATATCTGACGGCGACTGTACTACAACCTCAAAACTAGTCATGGGAGTCATAAAAAAAAACTAATAGAATGCTGACCTGACAAAAACTTTTCCTGCCGTTTTATGTCTCATACGGTGGAGTCAATAGCAACAAAAGACTTCCCAAGTAGGGTTGACGTTATGTCGGCTGTGAAATTTCTCAGCCCAATCATATTTATAACATATATTTACATGACGATATTACATGGGCAAACAATAGGTGAGCTTGTAAGAAACAAATCGACAATTTCATAGTTAAAGACATATTATTATAAATAACAATCTAACTACACAGAATTCTAAAAGATATTAGCAAATGTAAGAGCTATTATCGCCAATGATATTTTAAACCCTCTCAATGATTTATGTTTAAGTTTTTGGAGCAAGGAAGCTACCAAAATACACGATGCTAAATGCTCGCTGTGATTTATAGCAGCATTTTGTGGTAATTATATATAAATAGCAAGGCTTTCATTTACAAAATTGCTGCAGTGGTGGTCATTAAAGCCTTGAGCATATTTTTAAGTACCTTTTTCGGAATGTCAGATGCCTGTAAATTTGAATATTGTTATTACAAAAGAAAGTATTCACAAAAACCCAGAATAAATTATAATGTACCTACATCCAATTATTATAAATATACCTACACATAATTATTGCACTATGCCTATAACTGATATTTAATAATAATAATAAATATCTAGTATTTTAACTTGGTTTACAATTTTATTTTTCGAAACGAAAACTAGAAAAAGTCACGACACATAATTTCTTTAACTTTTTTCATTTCCATTTTTTCAAACATTTCCTAATCTACTGACATATTTGGGGAGCGGTAGAAAATTATTATACATAATCAGAAACAAAGTAGGTGATCTCTTTGTGGTCGAGTGGTTGGCCCATCGTTACAGACAATGAGGTCCCATGTTCAAAACCAGGTGAAAATGTGTGCTGAGTTTGGTTGATCGTAGGACTTTTTTTCTTTACCCCAGAATATCGGAAGTGTTACGGTAAGTTGCTCTTTCAGAATCTGAAACTTTATCACAAAAGGCTTGAAGGGAGTACCGGGGTTTGTCAAACATGGGGCGCGGCGTGTCGTGCGCGAGTGCGACATGACTTACATGCAATTGTATAAAAGCAGATTTACACAGGGTAAGAAACTGACCCGCAAATGCGGGAAAATCAGTGTTGCCTCGATACTTACCTAGAATAAATGGCTTTGGAGTCACTACAAACGGTGTGTTAAGTTTTCGACACCAGCACTGACGAATGTTACCCTCCGTAAATGGATTCCCATCGACGAAAAAAGGGCTTCTTTTAAATCCACCTCGCTAGGTTGTTTTGGCTTTGCTTTGCAATTTTAAAGTGCTTTAGTGGTGTATTATGAATTTTATTTTAAATGATTCCTAATTAAAGTGTAAATTACCTACAAATGAAAGATTTTTCTAAAAAAGGCGGATATTTAAATAAAATTATTTAAAGATCCGCCGTTTACGATTTTGCGTTCTAAATTTTAGCGAATGGAGGCGATACCAAATTCCTGAGGGCAAAATATTTTCTTGCTTTACTGGACATTTTCATTTATTAACAAATAATAATTGTTACAGTGACGTACCCACTCGAAGTGCATGTGAATTAATATTTTATGTCTTTTACATGCTGTTATGACACTAACGTCTGTGATACACATGTTTGAGGATATTATGAGCTGTAAATCAGTTGTATATTTATGATTACGAGGATTTTTAATGAGCTGTGTAACGACTTTTCAACTATTGAGGTTAAAATAACCGGCATCTATTTGTTCCAAGAAGTTAGAAGTTAAATTATTTTTCGCTCAGTAGACGTTGATTAAATAGTTTAATCAAATAATATTCCGGATTATACAAAACCAACGATTAGATTGTAATAAGTATGCTTAATAAAAGATATGCAATAATATAATAGTACATGGTATATTATTATATTATTATTATATATTTTTTAATTAACTAAAGTGCATTTAGAAACCACCAAGTTTGTATTCGTTACACAAACAATTTTGGAAATCTTAAATTTAAATGTTTACTGTTTCAAAAATTCGATCGTAAAATTCAAGGTTAGTCTTGCTGTCCATCTTCACATTACTTTAATTGATACAATAATAAAAATCGGGAGTGGTCTCCCCTTGACTTTCTCGTATACAGGAAGCGACTCAAAAGTTGATAGAAGCCTTATATTTTGACTTCATACACGTATATTAAGTTTGGTTGCAATATGTTAAAGCATACTTGAGTTATCGTGTTAACGCACAGACACACACAAACAGACATAATTCCAAACACTACCATTTTTGACGTGTAAATCTGTCAAAATCTCGAGGTCGATTTTTTTTACGATTACAAGACTTCCTCTATACTACGTATGCGAGAAAGTAAAAAGGGGATAAAGGAGTGCAGTATAATAAAAATAAGATCACACTAATATCTGCTGGGTTACCTACTATAATGAATATGTCATTTCATAAAGCTGTCTAGGAAGATAGTGAAAATAATGCTACACTTTGGTCTGCCATATATCCCATAAAACAAATAGGTAGCAACGAAATCATCGCCTACGGCATTGTTGTTAACCTAGCCTTCCGCTATTAGGAATATTCTGTGTGAGTAACTTTTATAAAAAAGTTGTGCCTTGTGTAAGTTGTAAATAAAATCATTATTAATAGATTTTTTTCGTATAAATAAATGAGAGATGCAGTATGAAAATTAGGAACTAAATTCCGAAATAACTCACTACGACCAGACCCTCAAGGCGCTTTTCCTTCAGAGATGTGCTATGCAGGGAGAATGTTTATTTCCATTATGCATACATCTGTCTTTTAATTATCTTATTGTTAACGCGTGATTATTGTTCAAATATTGCATGTTACCGCTAGTCGTCGCCTTAAGTGTTTGATGATTCGAAATGAACATCATCATCAAATATAATTTGTACGTTTGACTGCGGTGGACCCCACATTAGGTTTCCGGTCACAATACACAGTGCCTTACCTTTCTTAAAATAAAAACTGCAATATGCTGCAACTGCAATATGCGGTATTGCAATACAATTATAAAGTATATAAATAATGTCTAGTGTCATCAATATCTGCTGCTTCGTATATTCGCTAATGCACTTTTTACATGTCTGTTGGGATCTCGCTGTTCCGTTTAACCGACTTTTATCAAACATGACAATTTCACTGCAATCGAATTAAGTTTTCTTTGTAGTATTCACTTTAACAGTTTTTTGCAATTACAATTCCAAAATGTGGTTATTTGTGTTCTTGTTCCAATCGTGATCTAATTTTAATATTTCTGTTCGTGTCTCTTAATAATATCCTCCTAGTACCAAAAAATATTTAAAAAAAAGAAAGATTAAGTATCTGTGTATAAAACGCCGATACGCCCACAGAACCTCTTTTATCTATGTTCTGTGGATACGCCCGTTTGATGCCCTCGTGGCGGAGTGGTCAGTAACCACGAAAGCGGTATCAAACGGTCCAGATCCGAATTCTGCAAGGAAAAAATGACAGAGTGACGAAAACAAACATTAGTTCATGCGTCAAGGTTGATTGGACGTAGGAAAATTCCTCAAAATGTGAAATGTTCACCAGAGCCAAAAAACTATTCTGAAATTAGAAAAAAATAAATACTCAAAAACTATACATAGTAGGAACACGATTTTCAAAACTTATTTTGATATTTTCTTTTCTTACATATTAGCTATAAAGATATATACGGATATACTTCTAAGTCAATTATTACCGGGTGTTTTTGGGGCTTACAGCAAACGAGTTTTTTTTTTTCAAATCTACAAAACGCTGTAACCTCCTCAGACCAAATTATTTGGTCTGAGGTAACCACATGATTTTTTTATTTAATACTGAATATTATGTTTAGAACCTTAACTTGTTGTAAATGACATTATTGATTTTTTTTTAAAGAAAATCTAAATAGATATAAGCCACAGCGAAGGTTTATATTGCATTGATGTTACTAAAAATTCATCCCGCCAAAATGGCGTACCTACCTAAGCCTCTTTTTAAAAGTTTTGCTGACCACAATAATGGCCTAAGCAACAAATGCATCAAAATTACTCGTTTTTTGTAGACTTACAACAAAGAAGACACTAGTAATTGTTAAAAAAAAGTGTTTTTTTTTTTCGTCAAGATATAAAACCGGGACTAATCGACGCAGTATTGTTTTCTGATGAAAATTATGTAAATGAAAACGCTTTTTCGATTTTTTGAGGCTTACAGCAAATATATTTTGCTACGTCGATATATTACTAGCCTTTGCCCGCGACTTATACAGATTTTGGACCCCTGTTTCATCCTCTTAGGGGGTGAATTTTGGAAAATAATTTCGTAGCGGACGCCAACGTCATAAGAACTATCTGCTTGCCAAATTTCAGCGCAATCCGCTCAGTGGTTTGAACTGTGTTGATTGATCAGTCAATAACGGTTGCCTTTTATAATTATACACTAGCTTCCGCCCGCCACTTCGTCCGCGTGGACATTTTACCCCTTTAGGGGTGGAATTTCCAAAAATCCTTTCTTAGCGGATGCCTACGTCATAACATCTACCTGCATGTCAAATTTCAGCCCGATCCGTCCAGTGGTTTGAGCTGTGCGTTGATAGATCACTATGTCAGTCAGTCACCAATGAGTTTTGTTTATATAAAAATATGCAATTTGTAAAGCATATTGTACATAATGTACAACTACTGATAGCTAGGTGTGAGGTACATAATATTTTATTGTTATTATATCAGCTTTTACACACAATTTTCCAAAAGTATGTTATAATCAGCTTAAACTTATCTTGAAGCAACGTTTAAACCAACAAAAGAAATAGAAAATATTAATGCAATATTACGTTTCACAAAGGAAGGATTTTTATATTCCATCAGTGCATTAAAATTCTTTGCTATTAAATACAATACAGTAACCACTACTAAAACGTATTAAAGTATGAATCATAAAAACCACAAACATACCTACGTTCAACTGACCGCAAAAGTAACTGAGTCACGAAGACTTATTTTAAAACTAGCTTCGTTTAATAAATGAAAGGAATGGTAGAGTTCTACAAACTGGAACTTGTACATCTACAAGATACAAAAATATTTAATTACACAAATAATAAATCATAATAATTAGGGCTATAAAAATTACAAATGGCCCAAGCATGATTATTTGAAGAATCCGAACGTAATCGTATCTAAAACTACGAATAATAAATTCTAAGTCTAAATTAGGATTTTATTAATATTTCTTCGGAAAAAATAATAAAATAATATTAACATTATAAAAACATACTATAATGATGTATTAAATTCTAGTAAATTTAAAAAAAAACGGGAGTGGTCCCCCCTTGACCCCTCATCCTGTGGATGTCGTAAAGGCCGACTGAGACTCTGAGCCCCGTGAAGACTCGCACCAAGGGGTTACTCGCGCGATAAACCAGCTACAAAACCATTTACAAGCTATGCCAACACCTATTTAGGAAGCACCACACAACGCACGCGCCGCGTCCGATGTGCTTTGCTCTGCAGAGACGCGGTGCGGCGTAGTTTATCGGTAATGCTTCCTGACACTGCGCGTTGACTAGCAACGGCGGCGCGGCGCAGGTGGCAATCGCGCCGCGCCGCCTCCGATGTGTGGTGCCCCATATACACGCATACAAAACTCGCCAGCCGCGGAGGCCGCATCGCGTGCGATGTGCGGTGCTCCTAATATAGCAGTAGGGTAACCATAGATGTAGAAAACTGCAGATCGGCAATATAGCAGTATATAAAAGAGAAAGAGCATACTAACGCGTATATTAGGGTGAGATAGAGAGACGAGACCATTTCACGTACACGCAGGCGGCCTAGGTAGGCATCAGTGGCGTAACTATAGGTGGCATGGCTGGCAAAATGTCACGGGCCCCGCGGGGAATGGAGCCCTGGTCGTGTCTGATCTTAAATATCTAGAAAAAAAAGTTCCAAAACTAGGCTTTATCCCCGCGCGTAGGGGTATTTGCCACGGGCCCCACATGAGATAATTACGCCACTGGTAGGCATGTCTGTCTCTTAGAAAAGACAGCAACTTTCAGACTGCAGTACCAATTTTCACGCACACATGTGCATAACTCATACATTCGTGATTTTTTTGATCTCGCCCTAATCGATTCATTGCGCAATCTTTAAGCGTCAGTAATTATAAAACTATAATTATTGCACCTACTTCAAATAAATTGGTAGCAGAGAAGGTAAGCAGAAGAAGCATAATTACGACTGTGTGAATTATAAACCGATGTAAGTAATAAGAATTAAAACAAGGTTATATCTATTAACATTAAAAACGCATAACTTTCGTCTAAAGAGTCAGGGAACTAATAAAGCTGTGTTACGTTTCGTGTCAATATACCTATCTTTGAAAGATTCCTTTCGACGAAAGCTACTGATATTGACGTAGTTTCACTAAGCTTTACGATGGTATTGAAAACTTCTAAAAACATGTCGAAGATATCGATTGTAAAATCTGGAATCGCTTGCTAATCCGATTGAGGCCAACGTGTACATTTATTTTTCTTGTTTTGCTACAACTAACAGCACTAATTCAACAACGACGTGTTTACGACGCACCAGAGCAAACTGTTTGCAACATTTTTCATTTTTAAATACTGATCAACGTACGTAAAGCATCATCTTAATATTTGCTTTTTTATTTGGAGTTCTCTAAATTTAAATATTCTGTTAGATAAAATACGCAATGGGCATAAAAATACTCCTTATTAAAAACTGAGTTTTTAAATTTTCTTAATTAAATCGATTTTCATTTTGGTAAAAGAACGTTGTTCAATCAAATATTACGCCCTATAATAACAGTGAAAGAATAATATGTAGGTACGTTTTAGATACCTATAAGGTACACCTATTTGATTTCGAAAAACTAGTAAGTAGGTACCTATTGCATTATCGATGATAAAGTGACAATTATAGGTAAATGAAGTGTAATCTATATAATCGCTTGGAACAGTCAGTATGTAAAAAAGGAAGGAATATTTTAACGTTGGCTCGGCGAATGCCGATTAGTCGGCACCTAGAGCTGATACTTTTATTCAATCATCTTTATTGTAACACGTATTATTATAAAACCATTTTTATTTCCTTGCACTACTTCTTCTATACGAGATTTAATTTTGCCAAATCGCAAACTACTCCGTGCACGCAATATGCTTAAAAAAGGTTTGTTATTCATAAAAATAAAAATCCACATATTAAATAGAAGTTGCAATACTGCTATAAAATTTGAATGTATTAAAAAGCGGCTGCCGTGTTTGCACGAGTGTTAAGCATTAGGATATAAAGTAAGCATTAGTAGGCCGCTCTCAGAATTTTATTGGTCTCTAAAACTAAAAGGGTGGCCATTGCGACATTGAAACACGCATCGACCTCGATCTGAACGCGCCACGCCATCCACACATCAAATTGTATTTACGCCTAAACGATTGCCTTTCGATAATATTATTTAATTTTGTTCTATTTTCTCTAGGAAAGGCTTATCTAAATAATATATAATAATAATATAATATATTTTCACGCTCACACCAATTATCTAGCCCGAAGTAAGTATCATTAAGAACTTGTGTTACGGATACTAAATAACGAACATTTTTTATTTTTTTTAAATGAATATTGACAGTGGTTACAGAGAGGACCTTGATACTTTTATGAAAGATGACTTATGATGTAGAACACTTATGAAAATAAGAGTCTCCATGAGCTGCTTAGCCTGGTTTAATCCCATGACCTAAGCTAAGCTCTAGAACTCAGAGACAGCAAAAACACAACAGTAACACTACAAAAGCTGACTTCATTATTTTGTGACACCAAGACGGGTGATCCGTATCTGTATTTCAGTTTTTAATCTTCTATATGTATAAAAATTAATACTGACTGACTGAATGACTGACTGACTGGCTGACTGACATATATCAACGCACAGCCCAAACTGCTGGGTTAAGAGACTCCAAATTTGGTACGTAGGTTCCTTATGAGGTCCAGGGGTGCACTAAGAAAGGATTTTTGAAAATTCATCCTCTAAGGGGATAAACAGTTAATATGGAAATCCGTCATTTTTAAAGTAAAATCTATAAAAAAATTGGTACATGGCCTTTCAGTTACAAATTAGGAAAGATGTATTTTAAGATTTTTGGAAATTCAATGCCTAAGGGGGTAAAGTAGGGGATGATGTTTTGTATGGAAATCCGTCATTTTTTAAGTAAAATCCGTGAAAATTTGTGGGTATAGTGCGCTTAGGTTGGAAGAAATAATAAGAAAATTTAAATGCTGCCCGAAGTAACTATTCTACATGGACGAAGTCGCGGCCAGAAGCTAGCCTCTTATAAAATACATATACTAATTTATAAATTCTGCCAATTTTATTATCATCTACTCAACTAGTATAAATTATAGTCTATATGTTATTCTGGTGTACGAACTATATTATTTATAAAGTTTCTTTAAAATCCATTCCGTGGTTTTTGAGTAAAAAAGCAACAAACACACGTCCAGACATCCATCCATACATCTATACATCCATACAACCTTTTTCGTTTATATCTTTAGTGGGATAAAGAAATTATTAGGTATTCAAATGTTTCAAAAATAAAGATTCATCTTTTCACTCCAGTCCTTTTACCATTTGCACAGCAGACTTAATTTTTAAATGAAATAAATACACTCCAATCTAAGTTCTCTTCATTCAGCTTAAGTATTTACATTAATTCCCTAATGAAAGTCAAATTCTTAGGCATTTATTTTAAGAGGCTTAGCTTTTAGTACAAATGGCAGAAAAGTGTTAATTACTTACGCTAAACGTATTGTACTTATCGAAACATTAGTAGAGAAACTTATTCAACGATAAATACATATTGTTGTTGGTTTTCGACAGGATAACCTAAATCAACATAATTATTATTGTTTAAAGATAACAAGCAAAAACTTCAAAAAAAATGTAACCGAACTACGGAAAAAAAGGAATGAAATCAGTAAAACTCCGGGGTTTACAAGGTAAAAAAGACGCCTCCTATTGTTAAAGTCGGTTAAAATGTAGCCTGTGTTACCCAGACTATAATAACGAATGGATTGACACCTTATTCATCAAAATTGGATGAACAGTATAGGCGCTACAGAGGAACATAATGTAAATGGGTACAAACATACATAGACCGCTAAAACCATATAACCCTCTCTTTTGGCTTCGCGTACTAGGGTAAAAAGGGTTAATTTAATAGCGACCAAGAAATACTCATAAAAGATGATGTTTGACAAATCGTAGAAACATTTTCCTATTCAGAAAAGTTGCTTATAGTAGGTAGGTATCTCAACAAATAACCGCAATTAACTATGTACTAGGATTATTTGGTCGTGTACCGAAAATGCACTACCCACCTGCTGAGGCAAAACTCGTGTCTTTAGAGCTCAGACCAAGAATTATTGATCTGTGCTTTAGAGGCTTTCGTGACACATAAAGATTACGCATTTCGCTAATGTCAATTGAAAATGTACAGATAATTGTTCGGTATATTGAATTAAAAATGGAGTCTCTCAACACGAGTTTCTACAATAAGAACTCGGGAGGGACTCTTTAGAGGCTTGTAGGACTATTAATAACATGGGTCTAGTTGTTATTGACAGTTAGTACATCGACGTTCGTTCCATTGACAGGTCACTGCATCGAGTTCACCACATCAATGGTACGTTGTATCGTCAGTTAGAGTGGATTGTTTGGATTTTCGGGCGCTTTTAGATTTTCTGGTGATTTGCCGGCTGCCGCGAAGTTCTCCTCTTCGCGCTTTGTTTTGGTCACAGTTTCAAAACTTAAACTTATCCGGTTTTAACAAACGTACTATCGATATGGTGTACCGTACCGTCGATGTAGTGACCCGTTGATGGAATATTTTCGATACAGCGGACGTCAATGTAATGATTGTCGATGCCGTGAACGGCACCAACTTAAGGTAGTGATTCTTCTAAGTGGAACGTTCCTAGCAAATCGTCGAGTAGTGTATGCTCTTTTAGGTTCACTCATGTCTTCACTCTCTTAAAATCCCTGATGAATATTGTCTACAGGTTTTATAATCAGTATTGTTTACTGATTATCCTCTAGGAAAGGGTTATGAACTTCCTATATTTAGTGTTGGTTGGCAACGGGCACCAGGTGTGGAGTTGGTAACTGGCCGATTACATGACGTGATCGATTATTGTTTAAGAAACTTATAAGAGTAGGCACATCAAACATAAATACATCCATATTCAAAACAAGAACTATCAATCTTTACTGAGGAATACATTTACTACATTCAGGGCTTACCTAGAAACCAACTAATATGTTTCTTTCGGAAGAACGGACGTGCACGGAATTTTCGTCTTCGTTTAATAGTAAATGCCTTAAAGTACTTACAGAAAATTCACAGCGAAATGCACTTAAATGGAAGCTGCACTCAGTGAAATAGCTTAAAGTTTGTATCCAGCGTGTATGTAATTTATGGATCATTATTATGCACAAAGTATATTGCCTACGATGCTCGAGTTTGGGTTTTGGACGTGTGTCTTGTTGTTGAACAATGCTTTTAAAAAATTATAATTTCTGTGTGAAATACTGCACAGTTTTCTATAAATCTATCTAAGAACCATTTTTCTGTCACTGATAGCTCAAGAGTTATCAGGGCCTTATAATAGACTCCGTAACACCACGCGCGTAATCTGCCGTTCCTTGAGTGCCTAGCCAAGTGGCCAATCGATAGCACCGAACTTTCAACGAAAAGAATGTATGAAATTGAAGTATTAGGTACTATAAAAGCTCCCGGCGTGTCCACGAAGATAGAATAGGTAAAATATAACCGTCTTGGTCGTGTATGAGTGGAGTCAAATATTGTCATTTTGTCCGATAGAAATGTTGTATCGTTTGCTACTTGTCTAGGTAGGACCGCATCTGGGCGCTTTGGCAGTGGAATAATCGGGATATACAATGTGTATTTTTTGGAGAAAAACAAGAATATTATTATTTTTAACAACGTATTATGATATGGAATAATTTATTTTTGCGGTTACAAACGCGTAAATATTAATACTAGAAAAATGCACTGAAAAAAATCGACTTGCCTCAGGCGGGACTTGAACCCTCATCTTCCGCAATCCAGGCGGCTGCGTTGACCAATTACGACAGCGAGACACTACTTTTCGCTGTCGAAATTTATCAGTGCTTGGTGCTTATGTTTTTATGGTAAACATTGTTTCATCAAATCTTTGAAATTTGCACTTCTAAGACCCGAACGAAATGTTTTTGCAAATATTTGACGCCCAGTTAAGATGAAACTACCTTACATTATGGAATAATTTATTTTTGCGTTTACAAACGCGTAAATATTAATACTAGAAAAATGCATCTTCCGCAACCCGGACGGCTGCGTTGACCAATTACGCCACCGAGACACTGCTTTTCGCTGTTGAAATTTGTCGTTTTTCTAACGTATTATGAGTTTTTTTTGCTTTAGTGACACTTATTAGATTGCCACACTTATTAGATTGCCACACTTTTTAGCTACCCGGCCGTATTTTTTTAAGTCTATGTAGATAAAACTTAACGAGATATTCAACTTTTACTAAAGATACCTAAACAATGATTAATAATTACAATTTCTGCCACTCCAAGGGAACTGAGCTTTGACCCCACATATTATGGCGGTTTTTCTACGATGAAATTAACAGTATAAAATGCTCTTAAAGTCTGTCGGGTCGGAGCACAAACACATTGTATACAACTATATAGTGCTTGAGTTAACGAACAGTGTCCGCCAAAGACCAGTTGTAGAGCAGGAAGGTACTATAAGAAATATTTGTGAAGAAAAGACGCGAGAATAATGACATCTCATTAATATCGGGTTAGCATAGCTGTGTACTTCATCTCCTCTCCTCTTCGCTTATCTTCACCTCGATGAAACATGGGCCTACAACAAATCCATTTAAAGTAAACTAATGCTCTTTTGCCCTTTATATTAAGATTTTGAATGAGGCTATCTCCGTGTTTTATTGTAATGCTACTAAAGAAAATGAAAATAATGTATGTGAAATCTAATGTTTATTTCATAGTAATCGATGAGATGCCGTGCTTGCAATCTATTTCTTACAATTAGTCTAAATCTTACAATTAGTTGAACAAGAAAGAAAGTAGACAGTATGCAAAAACTTCTTTATCTACAAACTGAGGAGGCATAATCTATTCCTTGTTAAAGGTTATCGGACGGACCTTAACGTTTTTGACGTGGCATAATTACGCCTATCAAAGAAAATCTCCAATTAACAGCTTAATGTACTTCCGAGGTGGTAAAGAGCTCAAGATAGCGCTTAGTCACTCTAATGAGCCTTAGAAACGAAATATTTGTTTAATTTGTAAAGAATTTTTGTCTAAGGATTTTCTACATTAAAATTTTTCCCTTTTACGTGTTCAAAGTGTGAACGTATTATGAATACTTACAGTTTTTATTTTTAATATACATTCCGTTAGATTTATTCTAAAGATTTACACTAACGCAATCCTTAAATAAAGGGTAATTTCTAATGCTGCAACTTCATTGATTGGCCTCAATAAATACGTACACGCTCACAATCCCTAAAGGGGTCGAGCAGAGCTTCAGGTAACATTCGGTTACATACATCTGGCATTATGGGCTATACAGTACCCCAAAATAGTGACAGGTTGCCAGCCTATCGCCTACACAAAAGGGGCACCAAACGCAAAAATTAACAATCCTACAGTAAACAAACCAACTGAAGCAAACGACCAAGGGCCTATTTGCTAACTTTTTTTGGCAGTTGAAAGTGAATTATATCACTGAGTGAATTATCCATTGCTGTTTTTACACGACCAGTAGCGAATAGGCCTATACGGGACAGATGTTACACTCAAAATCATCTCAGCAGTCCGGGTAAATGCTTTGATAGAGCAGGAGAGAGTATAAAGCTGTGGTGGACGAGACGTATGCGTCAGTGGTTGTCAAAAGTATCATTTTAGTACTTTTTATATGAACTCGTTCAAACACGGTGCCCGTGCCAGCGACAGCTTCATAGACCAAGCGTTCGCCCGACACGACCCCGCCACATCCCGGGCACGGCCCTGATGTGTGTGGATAGACCAGGGGTTTCAAATTCAACACTTGTGCAGCTAAATGAAGAGTGAGAGATTGAAAGTGGATGGAACAAGGCAGGTAGGTACTACTTCGGTAGCTATAGAAAATAATAATATATGTCTAGTTCCCACGTTGCCTTCATATTATGAACTAGCTGTGCCCGCGACTTCGTCCGCGTAGAATTTACCAAAAGAAAAAAAAGTAGCCTAAGTTACTTCTTATTACACCAGCTACCTGCCAAAAAAAATTTTGTCAAAATCGGTCAAGCCGTTTCAGAGATTAGCCGGAACAAACAGACAGACAGACAGACAAAAATTGTAAAAAAAAAATATTTTGGTGTATGCACCTTATAGGTATAAATTCATATGCATGTAGTAAAAAACGGTTATTTCAATATTACAAACAGACACTCCAATTTTATTTATATGTATATAGATGTATAGATAGATAGATGTATAAATGATTTGAGTAAGCTTTATTAATACGGACCTCACTATGGTTAACTGTTACAGATGTTTACGGCAAAGACGGGCGTCTGTCATCCTAACTGACTGATCTCTGGTGTACTTTAAAGCACGTGTGCGATTCCATCAATATCGGCGTACCTATTTATAGAAACGCAGAAATATTACGTATATTATACATGCATTGAAAATCGCTCCAATTTAATATGTAAACTTTAAGCTTCACATAAAGGCATCCATTACTGATATAAACGTTGTGTTTACAGTTGTGACGTAATCGAACTTCTATATCTATGTAGCTAGTCAGCAATAGAAATACATGGATACAATCACGCTTCATCATCATTCGTCCAGCTCTCAATTTTATATGTGGTCGGCATAATATGTTTTCTTCTTCTCGATCAGCCGTCATCTCAGCAATCCCTCAGCCCCACGCGCGCTCTCCCACGCGACTTTACGCCTTGTTTTTAAGCAGACAGACTACTTTGGTATGAAAGTTTTTGTTATTTTTAAATCAAAATGTCAATTTGTAATGCGTACGTATTGTGTTGCTCTTGCTCCTCTATTTTTTTTTTATTTTATGTGGGCTGTTTTTTTTTTATAAAACTGATTATTCTACTCACAATGATTCATAGGTATTTGGTTGTAAGAAATACATCGAAATAAATATTCAATAAATCCCGAAAATATAAAAAAAAAAAAATCTTTTTTTTCACTTTATTTTGATACCTATCGTTAGAAAATATATCAATTAGTACATTGCTGTTTACAGAATGACAAAATATGCCTTTACTGTAGAATAATCATTTCTTTTGTGCGCGCGCGTGTAAAGCACTCTTCTTTGCCATATCATCTTTCACACAGTTTATCCATCTTTTCTTCGGTCTTCCTCTCCCTCTATTTCCATCCACATGCATTTTCATACTTTCTTCGTTACATACTCATCATCTCTTCTCATCATATGCCCATACCATGCAATCTGTTACCTCCCGCAGTCTTTCTGCCACTGGTGCTACTTTCAAACTTCCTTAATGTACTCATCACGCTTAAATCCCAAAAGGGGTTGAGCAGAGCTTTTAATAACATTTGATTGATCATCATCATAACAGCCTTTCAGATTCGAACCGCTGCTGGGACACAAGGCCTCTCCTTGTCATCGAAGGAGATTTAGGCAGTAGTCCACCACGCTTTACCAATGCGGATTGGTGGACGGAGTATAAGGTGATCAATACCCCTTTGCTGATCCATTACTCGCCTTCTATGACACCCATTGAGGATATGTGGTGATGCCATTCTACTCTGCCAGCATTACATGGCTAAAATTGGATTACACATACCTTAAGCCCTATCTATCATGTAGTGCCTCAAAATAGGAACAGGTTGTCAGCCTGTCATATAAATAAAAACGGCATTAAAACCAGAAAATAAACCCGTCAGTGAAATAACAAACAAAATCCAACAACCGGGACAGATTAGCAAAAGACTTAGCAAAAGCAATAGTTTTTAAAATAAAATAATAATAGGAAAATAAAAATTATTATTATGTGTTTCCATACTCACGCTAATCACGGTAGTGTTAGATATCCAGGATTGTATCTTCATACAAACAGTCGACACGCGAGTCATGCCCACATGACCCGAGTTCGGCACACTCGGTAACATTCGCGACCGGTCATGGTACTGAGTGTATACCAGGTGTGTACCAAACTCGGGTCAGGTGGACATGACTCGATTCCGGCTATTTGTATAAAAATACAATACTGGATTATTATATTACCACAATATAGAAAACGATACATTACTTAGATTCCATAAAGTGACGAATCGGCGAGCACATACAAACGTCGTTTACACGGCCGGTTTTGCCGGCTTTGCCATTCGAAGCATGCTTAGCGGCCGTGTAAACGACGTATAAATGTGTGCGTGCGCCGATTCTTCACGATATATGGAGTCAAAGTACTGTATCGTTCTTTATATTGTGATATTACAGTGTGCTAATTATGTAGTTCAAATTAAGCATCGTCATAATAGGATAACATATAAACAAAGGATAAACTCTAATAAATAATAATGTATTTTTGATTCCAACCCAGAAACATTAGAATTATAGGCAGCGTTAAGTTCCTGGACTACAGAGTTGCTTGGGATTGGAGTATCTATCGTGGTTGTTGATATTTTTTTGTGGATTACTGAAAGATTGCTACTTTTTGGCCTAGATGTCCCATTTGTGTAGGCGACAGGGTGAGAACCTGTCACTATTGGAGGCAATGCATGGCCTATACCAAATGTGGCTTTGTGTAACTAAAAGTTACAAAGCCCTGTTCAACCCCTTCGGCATTATAAATGAATAAATAAGTGAATAATAGTAGTTTATGCAACTGTCATATAATACCCGTGTTATATGCAGTTGCATACACTACTTTATCTACACTCATACATAAATTCAAATAAAACAACAGAAAAGACAAATATTACGTTTTCCAAAACAAGTGCTTTTTTCTCATTTTCTATTTGAATATGCTTGTTCGCACCGTATTGGAAACACAGATTTGTTTATTTTTTACTAATCACCAAGCGCTCCGCCAGAACTGTCTAATCAGAAGCGCCCCGCCCGCCCGCTGCCGTGACGCGTTATGCAGCGAACCAATAAGAGGGATTTCTTAACGCGACCAATCGAGCCATAGAATAATTACACACTAAAAACAATAACATGAGGGGGCTCGTCAATTTTCCATTTAATTATTTTAAATCCTAATTAACCTTTGTTTGTTTGTTCCCTTTCTGTAAAATTATTATTTTTTTATTTTTCTGGCCACAAACTATTTGTTGTGGCTTTTTGCAAATTATTAGGAGTCAAATTTTTTCTATGGGTTAGATCCCTTTGCCTTCCCGAGTATTTAAGAAAAATAACTGTATCATAATGAGTCGAACCGGTGTTATAATGGTCATTATGTTACAGGTTGTCTTTTTAATTTTAATTTTGATTATCTGTATTAAAAAGTATGTCATTTTATTCACCTTTGATATCGTAATTCGAATATTATGACATGAGTGTAGATAAATGTTTATTACGAACGATGATTATATGTAGGTATGTTAATTTCCACCCAACCAATCATGGTAGTTTGAGTATCTACGAGGTAGTACTTCGTAAATACTAGAAACGACCAAGTATTTAAGATTTAATGCTCCTTGGCAAACCCCAGAATCTGTTATAAAATTCATTAAGTACCTATAATTTATTGTTATTTTCGTTCAACGCTATCAAACACAATTTAGTATTTCAGCAAACATAAATAAATTCATTAAAACTCGATGCCTACGAAATCACTCATTCAGGGAGTATATTGATTTTTATGTTCAGCTTATCTACATAAACGTAATATCTAGTCTAGGTTATTCATGCTATCAAATTAGCTGGCGGCCTTGTCCCGGCAACTCTATAAAATCCATCGCTGTATCTAACACAGAACCCTGAGGTCAGACACTCTGACTCCACGCTCGGCGTCGCATTGTCTCACTGTACATAAACATAACCAGAACAACAATGTGTTAGGTTTAATTTGAACTTACGGGTAACATGAATGTGTGTTGAGACCACAGATATATCAAAGTAAGGAGATCGGTCAAATCGTTGAGTTTATATGAAGACCTAGTGTCGCGACGCGATCAGCGGCCGTACTACCTTATCATGTTTCTTGTTGAGCATGCTGCGATATACACTATTGATTGCGCGCGTAAGGACTGCGAAGCAATGAAAGTTATGCACAGCCGCAATGTATTACATTTTGCAAGATAGTAACACAGTTATGTATTTATGAATAAAAGTCGAACTATTTGTTTAAATATTGTTTATAAATAAAACAACTTTTACGGATTTAACTCGCGTGTAATTAGATTTTACATGTTGTTATTACTGCCCGACGTTTCGTAACACTTTTCAGCATTCGTAGTCTAAGAGAACATTAAATATTGTTTTTTAAATATTTTAAATCTTAAATCTAATCTAAAATTTTAAATCTAAGTTTTTGGGTTCTTACTTATGAAAAGTTATTCCATTACTTGCTAAGCTGATCCACTGCGATGATTGCATGTTACAATTGAACAGGACGTCATTTTGAAAAAAAACTGAAATATTTTTCTGACATATGCACGTATTTACTCGACTTTAACGGACGGCGAACTGGCGGCAATGCATGCCTGCGGGGCTTACACTTGTCACAAGTTAAACGCCGCCGGTTTGGCCTATCTGCTTGTATTATTAAATCTGTGGTTGGGAAGCTCTTGGCCTACACACCTCACCTGAAGTTCTGCTTTCTACCTACCCTGCTTACAATTTATTTGGTGTCGGTGCAGTATGTCTTGATATCGACAATACTGTTATAGATTATTGAATCAGATTTTTCCTGCCTGACAACACGGAATCAATGATCATTGATCCATTTCTCTTTAGAATCACAGTTCGCCATTTAGCGAAGCGCGGGGATGGGGGTCTCTCTGCAACTCTGATTGGTCACCTCAATTACACGTAAAAAAAGGGTATTGTTGGAAAACCAAAAAAAAATATAGTCTTTGCCTGACAACATCCTTCCTTGGGAACAACAGCTATCTTTTAACAGCCGGGAAGCACGGAGGAAGCTCATGATCAAGTTGAAAATTTTTCAATCACCCATCCGATTACCGGCCGCAGATTTGCTAGCTTATCCTTCGTGACCGTCACGAAGAATACACGACCGCGGTGCCATTAACCTCCTTATTATCCATCTCATCTAATAGTTTCTGATAACAAGACCGAAGTTGAAAGGGAACTCCAGCCAATGAGGGCCTGGCTATCTCACTAGCTCTAGGAATTAACTTTTGGGACCCCTACATCTAATTCTAATGGGCAAACCACCAAACCACTAGACCAACGAGCGGTAAAGTAACTCATTCCTTTTTATACATATTTTTCAATTATTATTATAACTAGGATATAGCCCAATTTTTGCGACCCGACTATCAAGACTAGTAACCAGTGAACGCATATTTACTTAATATGCGTTTACTGCTGATAACTAAATAAAATAACGCTACTTTGTTTCAGCCTAGGAGAAATATGTAATGAAAACTTGATGGTCAACAAACTTTATAATAACAAACTAAGGTATCAACACTTTTACGTCTCTTAAGTCACCCAATAAAGTTCAGACAGCTACTGACAAAATTTACGTGCATCTGCTACAACTAACTGGCTCTCTGCCAACGTAGCGTCAAGGATTCGGTAAATAAGACTGTGATATCAAAGTGCTGGCTTTGATATCACAGCCTTATTTTATAAACAATAATGATGATATTCGCTTACCACTGTGAGAACTTTTCGGAGGTCAGACACGTCGACACCTCGTCCTGCGTCGCCAAGCCTTCTAAGCGTATCTGCCAAGGGCCCAGAAAGGGCGCGCAACTGCTGCCATGACCTGGCATACTGCCTGCGCACCAATTCTATGATGGTCGATGTGAGTGCCAAACCAATTAAGATGTAGAGTGTGCATAGCAGCATATATTTCGGCCTTTCTGGGAAAAGAAGGAAGTTTTTGAGTTAGGAGGCTGACACGAGCCAACTATCGCCACTGATACATTTAATTTTAGAATTCCTAAATGAGATCACTTTTGAAAAATCTGAATCGGCCACCATGTTCCTAAATCCCAGCTAAATTTATTAAATGTAATTTACCACAACCTCAATTTCCACAACTTTTCATTGTTCCGTTTAGTTTTAAAATATTTTTTTACGATAAATGGCCGCTTTTGAGATAAACTCATTTTATAACATAATGGAAGAACGTAAACGAGTGTACAGTAGTTCAATAAATATTAGACGTGTAATGAATGAGTGATCGTGGCCGTTTTACATTTTACAAAATTGATCTAGTTTAGAAGTTATAAAGTTAAATAATGTTGGCGCTAGTTGGCTCGCTTACTTATTTTAACTGTTAATGGGGTTTTACTAACGCTTAATTTGCAGAGTGCTTCGACTTCAAAACCTATACAGAGGCTGATCTTAAAAATCAGAAATACAATTTATCATTTTTCTTATCAAGCATTAGTAGGCACAAGGCACGGGGCTCAAGTCGGGTAGACTTGGCGACAAATGCACTAGCTGCTGGATGTAATGCGGCGCGTGTCGCAGGCAGCACTTAATTTTTTATATGAAACCGCTTGATATCGACGCACTGACTTACGACCCACCCACCAGTCGGATGTTGCGATGTTGCATCCCTCCCCGCAATCGGTGCGGTTAGCCGCAAGGGTTTCCCGCGAATGTTTAAATTTATGTAGTTTTGAGAAAAATTCTTCATTTGATTTTACTGACATCCTAGTGTATCTAAAGAATATGCGTCGGACTGCATTAGAACCGAGACGATACGGTTAGCCTGGATTCGGACATGCCGCATCACGTCCAGTCGCTAGTGCGTTTTAGTTGGTCTTAAAAGCGACTTATCTCTTGACTAAGCGAGCAAACGCACTATTCGGCCGTCCGCAATTAAATTTTAATATTTAATTAATTTACACAGCGTAATAGACACACACAACCAATTTTACAACATAAATCCCTGGCATTTCTCTATCGCCACTTCTAAATCCACGGATGTAAATAAGAAAAAATGGTCATTTAGGATTTTCTGGAAATTGTTTGCTAAGCTTATCTTGATAATTCTATAATTTCTTTAAATGTTCTCTTCAATTTAATAATACAAACATACGAGTCAAATTTTATATTAATTGGTGGGGAGACCAACACATGGCCTACCTGGTTCGCAACACTGACGTAAAACCCACGCGCTGCTAACCCTACTCTCCTTCCCTACCTCGTGAAGCTTTGGCGCACGGTGAGTAACATAAACATAACACCACAAAAATGTAGTGTTATTTGACTGTGTTCTTAAGTAAGGTGGTGGTACGGGCACCCCAAATTCGAACGACTAGTCCTCGACCAAATCCGTAAAAGTAGTATTATTTACCATAACTTCGGTTGTTAGATACTTACTTTTCCCACTCAACTATCTCGTCTAAATTCAGAGTGATTATGACACGTTAATAAATATGATAGAAAATAAATATAGATTGCATCACAGAAAAATACAGATATGGGAACTCTCCCGTCAAAAGTGGACGTGGATATTAAATTGTATTAGCAAGAAATACCTAGGGTGAGCACTGAAATTGTATGTTATATTTTCTCATTCTCACTCTCAAGAAAAGAAAAGGTAAACAAAATACTACCCACGTTATCTCGAGAACTATAAAGCGTAGGTACAAATTTTGAAACTTTCTTAAATAAATTCTTGAAAAGCTGTGAGTATTTTAAGAAAAGTTCTTTTAATTCCATAGCTAAGAAGCTATGAAATAAATTGTGATGAACAGTCGCTATGAAAATTCGTTATTCACGCTAGGTATTGCGAGCACGTGCCATTTGCATTCTGGCTAGAAGAGGAAATGAAATATCTGGCAACTAAAAGAACAAACAATAATATATTTTTTGTTATTTTACCTTATTTTTCCTCAACTCTCATCCGCAATTCGGAAGCCTGACTTTTGAAGTCCAGTTTTTGTTACAGTAAGATACATAAATTAATAGTTTACTTACATTAAAATACCATTCATCTATTTCACTTACTAGGTACAAGATCTCCAAAGCCAATGGTAGTCATGGTGATGAAACAGAAATAGAAGCCGTCGTAGAAAGTCCAATCGTCCTCCCACATTTTGAAGAGTCCAGCACCGGCGGACAAATACACGAAAAGGAAGCCCACGGCACCAAAAGCGTAAAGGGAACGTTGCCCAGCTGGATTAGCTTCTGACACCCTTTTGCAGCATTCTGTAGTAAAAAAATATCTTACTCAATATCTCACTTTTTACGCACTTGCAATATTCTATACTAAAGACACGCAATTATAAAGTTGCTCACTTTTACCGTCCTGCAATATTCTATGCCAGAAATACCTAATTAGAAATCTACTCATTTTTACCCTCTTCAAAAATTCTATGACAAAAGCACCAATTATAAATGCAGACTGCAGAGTATTTTTGTAACGGAAGCTGAATTAGTTTGGTATAGGTAATACACCTATAACAATCTGTTATATAGTAACGGATAAACATCATAAATTTTTTTGAAAGATTTGTTGCTTATCAAATGCCGGGGTCAGAAAATGTTTACACACATCTGTAGTCCAAGGGCATTATGATTTGTTTAGGCTTAGAGTAAATACTTTTTATCAACACTCTGCTTCTCTTTTCTAACGGCGTTACAATTATCATCATTAGAAATACTTATATGAATACAGAGTGGATATAAAACATCAACATTGCTTTTATGTTGCAACTAAATAACCACCGTCATTGATCTTTCATTTTGGACGTTTCTTATATAATGAACACGGCTATCGTCGGTTACATTAGCTATAAACATGTAATAATTATTTTTATACATTAAAATAACAGTTAGATATGTAACTTACGTGGCATGGCAGGTAGCTGCTTGGCCGTGAAGGATACACAAGTAGCAAAAACTCGACCCAAGTCTGCGATGACTGTGAGGGTCAAAGGAATACCGATGAGCGCGTATGCGATGCAAAACAGCCTACCCCAAAATGTTTCAGGAACAATGTTGCCGTATCCTTAAAATAAAATGACACTTTTAATGCTTTGTGTTAAAAATGAGCTAACAACATTAAAGTTTAATGAAAATTACTAACAGTTAAAGTTTAGGCTGCTCAAACTTGTTAATCGCTTTAGCGGAGCGTGTTTAGTCATACTAATTATTATGTTTCTAACCACCTCTGAATAATTAATATTTCAAATTTCTATATACTATAGAACTAAAGCATAGAATATTCATAATTTTTAATAAATTATGACGAAAAAACTAGATGATGGCCTAATGCGGGGCGTGACGTGACTACTTTTCTGAATTATCCAAGATACTGGGGGTCCCTCAAATGTATTCTAGACTATCATTTCTCCCGTCAGAAGCTTAGATATTTTTAATCATTTAAATTTATTTAAAGCGCTAATGCATGAGTTCCTAAATATACATAATTAAATTAAGCTGTTGTGCTTACATGTTCGTACACACCTATTGTAGTAAGTACGGTTGATGAGAAAAACACGGCTTGTAAAATACTCCATTTTTCTTCTAAAGGCGGGAAATTTTTGTCGACTTCTAATGATAAGCCGCTGGAAGACGCTTCTTCTAATACCTAAAACAGTTTACACTAAGTAAATTAATTTGAAATGAAAAACTAAGTAAATAAAAATAACAATAATTTATATTCAAGCATCCTCAAAACATCTAGTACATTTTTGATGTTAAAGATGTTCTTGATTGTGAAATATGAAGAAAAAAGTTGAAACATAAAACTTTGTTCTGCAATCGGGCAGCGCTAACAAAATAATAAATGAAAATAGATCTTTGATGAAAGTACACAAGTAGATACTTTGTCATAAAATACCTTTTCGTAAAGAGCTAAGTGATCGCTAAGTAGTTTCTCGACCCCAGCATCTTGTGTCATATTTCCATTATGTTCAGAAACGAATCGTATCAGATTCCATCTTTCTGTCAACAATCTCTCTCTATGGAATTCTTGCTTCGCCAATTCAGCTGGATATTCCAGTGCGCGAAATACCTGAGGAAAGAATAGAAGCTTAAATATAATTACACAACACAAAGTTTGTATACCAATAACCCAAAAAAGATTTTACCTTATTATTTATTTTTTGTATATAAATGTAATATGTATGTAGTTATGCTAAATAATAATCCTCACGAATTCTTAAAAGAGTTGTAATTAAATTAAAGTAAAAATTACTAAAAGTCTAAGAATTCTTTCTCGAACAAACACTTGGGCGACTTCATAAGTTTAACATCCCTAAATTCTGTCATATTAATATTATCTGTTACACTTTTGCAAATTGGTCTATAAGGTGGAACCATCTTATGATATAGAATTGATTGCCAATCCACTTCACAGAACCAAAGATGATTTTTAATATCAAAAACTCCTGCTTTCAAAGATCCCAATCGTCTTGTAGGATCCACCACTAGTAAACCTTTAACGAGAGATTTACAAGTTGGTGTCATTACATCTGGGGTTTTGAAGAATCCCGCTAGAATTTTACCGTACAATTTCATTGGATCTGAACTGTAGAAGGGTGGAACACCTGAAGTCATCTCATAAATAAGGATACCTAATGACCACCAGTCAACTGGAAACGAGTAACCTTTAGATGTTATAATCTCAGGGGCGAGATACTCAGGTGTACCACATAAAGTCCATGTCCGTGTTTTTACTACTTTGCAGAATCCAAAATCACCTAATTTGATATAGCCAGATTCACTCAATAATATATTTTCTGGCTTCACGTCCCTGTGAATGACACCACAGCAGTGTAGGTACTCTAAAGCAAGCACTATTTGTGCCGCATAAAATTGTGCTAGTGGCTCCGACAATATTCCTAATCTTCTTATCAAACTGAACATTTCGCCACCGCTTTCGAAAGGCAAGATTAAATAGACGTATGCATTATCTTTGCAGCAAACTTCTAATGAAATCACAAAAGGAAAATTAACACTTTGAAGAATTTTCTTTTCCATGAGCAATTGTTTCAGTGCATTCTTTTTCATCACAAGGTTCTTTTCTATTGCTTTTACAGCGTTATAATAATAAGTATTTTTATCGCGGGCTAAGAAAACGGTTCCAAATGAGCCAACACCAATAGTGCTAATTAAATCATAGTCTTCTGGTGATGATTGGCCATACACCTCTGGATTAGTGTAGCGACTTAAAAAATCTTGCTTCAAATTATCTAAATAGCGGTTATGGCTCAATTGATATTCATAGCTATAAGATTTGAACTTATTATCAACAACATCTTTATACATATATATTATTTTGTTGAATTATTAATAGCTATTAATTAAGGAATTATTGTAACAATTTTTATTGTGACCTTCCATCGATATAAATAATTGCCAAAATTGACAAATAACATATTGACAAGATTATTTTTTTAAGTTTCTTTAAAGGTGCTCTTACACAGGCAACTTTTTTGGCAATTATTGCTTGGCAACTTTAATGGATGGAGCAATAAAGTGGAGCAATCTGGAGCAATCACAATGAACTGCAGCAATTGTTTCAGGAATATTGCTTCCAATTGCTCCATATATTCTACGCATTGCTCAGTGTCGCGAATAGGAGTTGCCGAATATCAGTTTGGAAATCTTTAGCCAATTTTCTTTCTATCTCGTTTATACGTATAACTACGTCTCGTTTTCGCGAGAAGAACAGGCCGGCATGCAGGGGGTCAGGGCGGGGGTTGCGATTATTGACAGGAATTTTGTAAATTTTAGTTTGCCCGTGTATAAGCGTACAACACCTAATCTGAAAATTAGAAAAAATAAAGTGTACGATTTTATGCAATAAAAAGCAATCTTGTGAATTAGATTAATTTATTTTTACTTTAATTGTAATTGCCGTATCACCGGTATTTGAAATATATAAATCCACTTAAACAGTAAATCTAAAACGCAATTAGTTTTTAGGTAGGTTTCCTATCAACAAATGCTACTATTTCTTGAAAATTTAAAAATCTTCAAACTCCTTTTCATACATACAATAAGATGTCTTTTTCAATTTGGGTTGGACAATATCTGGAAAGTTACTCGTATCCCCAGGTGAAGCACAAAGAGGGACAAATGGTAGCTCAACTCTTTGATAAAGTATGTTCTGCCAAGATAGCTCATTGAACCACGAATGACTTTTAATATCATAGACTCCTCCTTTAAAAGAGCCTAAGCGCTTAGTGACATCCACTTGTAACAACCCTTTAATAAGACTTTTAGAATCAGCATTTATAGAATCAGGACATTTATATGATCCAGCAAGAATTTTTTCATACAATTTACTTGGATCAGACGCAATAAATGGTGGCTGTCCAGCTTGCATTTCAAAAATTAAGACGCCAACTGCCCACCAATCTACGGAAAAAGAATATCCTTTTGATAAAATCACTTCTGGAGCCAAATATTCAGGAGTACCACAAAGAGTCCATGTCTTTTTGTTTAATATTTTACAAAAACCGAAGTCACACACCTTTATATACCCATTTACATCAATCAGAATGTTTTCAGGTTTCAAATCTCTATGTACTATTTCACAGTAATGCAAGTATTCCAACGCTAAAATTACTTGACTCGCATAAAATTTGGCTAACGTGTCAGAGAAGTTCCCATACTTTTGTATATAAGTAAACATTTCTCCTCCAGAAATATAAGGCAGTATAAAATAAAGATATAAGTTGTCTTTAAAAGCAACGTCCAGTGAAACTAAAAAAGGAAACCGTACGCATTGCAAGATTTTTTTCTCCAATATCAAATGTTTCACATGATTTCTTTCGACAACAATTTCTTTTTCTACTACTTTCATAGCATGGTACGTAAAGGCACTTTTATCCCTTACTAGGAACACTTCTCCGTAGGCACCATTTCCAATAGCCTTGATTTTATCGTAATTATCTGGAGTTTTATCTTCGTTGGGTGGATCTTCAAATTTTTTTACAAATTCAGCTTTCAACATGTCCAAATATCTATTATGGTCTTGTTGATTCTGTTGTGAATAGGACTTAGACATGCCCCAATTAAGATCCCCAGTCCATCTAACCTAAATTATTCTGAAAACAGTTCATCTAAAATATAAAAACATTATAAAATTAAACAAGCTATAATGCCACTATAATGTATTTATGCAATACGTCAAAATGAAATTAGTGACAACGTGACAACTCAGGTGCAACTGAGAGAGGCAATCTGTGACAATAAGCGCAGCCGCACATTATAAGTTTCTAACCTTTCTAACCAAGGAGCTTATACTAAAGAATGGAGTCATTAGACAAAGTAACAAAGTGAAGGCAAAAATTTTGACAATACTTGACATTTCAAATTTCACATTTCTCTTTCTAGAAATTGTCGTCATCTCTTTCTAAACACGACTACATAGAAACAAGATTTCCCCAGTATTTCGCCATCTTTCTAAAACAAAAGTAGAAAAGTAGCTAAAAACTTAACATATTGTATTCAATTATCAGTATTTATTATCAATGAAAGAAATAAATATAATATGTATATTTACTTTTAATGTTTAGGTTTGTATTTTATTTTGAAAATCATTGTGATTCTTTCTATAACTTATGGGAAATGAAAGGATTTATGTAATGGCAGCACTCTCTTCATGTGTCAATGTCCCGAAATCTCAACATGACATAAATTGTCGTATTTGACGTATTCATAAATA